>CM021103.1:478129017-478222031 GCA_007115665.2 Sequoiadendron giganteum | reverse complement strand
TAAAGCCTTAAGAACAAAATTGTAATGCTCAAGATTCATTGTCTCAAAAACCATAACTTACTGCAACTGATAAGCATGACTACCACAATTAAAAACATCACTGTCCAATTTTTTACACAAGATAACTATAAACTTCAACATAATACTTCACTGACTCCATAGTCTTTCCATTAAATATTGCTTACCAAAGCACAAATATTCAAAAGATAGACTTAGGAAAGCACTGAAATGATCATACACAACATTATTGACCCTAAAGAAGCAGCTAGTAACAAGAAATTACACTGTTAAACAAAATAATTGTATCTTGTTATCATGCACCTGGATTTAGTGTAGAATAGCTCCAGTGCAAGGTGTTTTCTCTTCAATACTTGTGTGCCTCACACACACATCTCCATTTCCATGCTTATGTAGTTTCATATCATCAAACGTTGAAACCGTTGGATAATATACCAACAATATGTTGTTATCAAAATAGATTACTCAACAGAGTATATAGAGAATGTAGTGATAAGTAGATGCTTGTGATATAAAATTTTTGTTCCAAAATCATTACTTACCATGAATGGAAAAAATATTGACATCTCATGTTCATAAACCATCCAATACCAAGATTCATACACTGTCATTTGAACAAAAAAAATTTGTCAACAACCAACACACCACTGTCAATAGCTAATATGAATCATTATCTTATGTGCCTGAGAACTTATGCCGAAAGAAAGAAGCATCAATACATTTTTTTTCTAATTTTTTTATCATGCTTCAAGGAGGATATCAAGTGTCAAACATGAGACAAATATTTGAACCAAGGCTCATTATTGTTTTCTCATATATGACTATCATTGACATACCAAATTCAAACTCCACCTTGCAATAGGCAATTCTGAGCTGCTTATGATATGCACCATAAAATTTGTGTCCCTTTACATTCAACCTTGAAATTACCATCAAAACTTTACTAGGTATGCAACTTATTAAGAATATCAGCCAAGATAGTCAATACCTTCACACCTGGTCTTGTTATGATCCTGTTACTATATAATGCATTCCAAGAAATAAACATCCACATTGTCAAATGAAATGAAACTTACTGTATGATTTTGAATACTATGTACAATAACTTATCAAAGTGTGATGAATAAATATCCAATAAAAATCATAAAGCTATTGTTATGTTGATTGCTACACACATCACAGTATTTGTTCCAAAGTTATCCTGCCAAAACATAATGACATCCTTGATAGTCTGAGATCCATTTATGACATGAATATTTGCATGAGAATCATGAAGAACACTATCATATATATTGTCAGTCATGTACTAAAAATTCAACAACCAACTGCAACAACAGCCACAGAGAAAGTAGCATTTACAAAACAATCTAGTAATGCTTCTATTCAACAGAAGAGAAAACAATATTTCAGCTCAAACACAATCCTACTTCTTTGTTATAAATGATTGTTGACCACAGATATACCACTGTTCTTTCATACTTAACTCACATGGTCCATGAAGCATACAAACTACACCAATACTTCAAAAAAACTTGTTCCACTACATTCTAAAACTTCTTGGGGATAAAAAATAAAACTTTGGATTACTCCCCCTAAAATCAAGCATCCATTAAATGCTAAGAGATGATCCTTATGCATCATGCATAAGACTGACTCCTTCCTTCTCATTTTCTTTCTTTCTTCTCTAGACCCTTAAAGATCCATTTTCAGATGATTTCTCCCTGCAAAACTTTTCTTTATGACCAAATTCATTATAGCTATAGGAAACAACTGAAGATTTGTACTCTTCTACATCATCTTTCAAAGACAATTTATCACAATTTCTTACAATATGACTTGACTGACTACACCTGAAGCATCTCACAATAACATAGTTCCTTTTCCAATCATTTTTCTTCACTTTAATCCAACATTCAGATGCTCTATGTCCATAATCAAAACAGGAATAACAATAGCCTGAAAAGGGACAATTATACCTCATCAATTTACCTTGCCAAGCAAAGGGAGATCTTGTGAATTTTTTTGTTCTATTCATTCCTCCTCTGTTGATATCCTAATGTTGGTTGTTTCATGAAATTTCAATATTAGTTGCATGAAATTTTAAACCTACCTTTGTTCTAGGTATTTTTCTAACCTTAGAGCGTTGTCCTTCTTCTAAGCCCAGACCACCTTTGTCACTTGGAGCTTTTTGTGCAACAATAATTTTATCCAAAGACATAGCGCCATTCTCATTAATTTTCTCATCACTTAACTGCTTTGGTGATTTATCAACATTCCTCAAAAAAACCACTTGCCACTCAAGTTTTTCTACACTCTGTTCTTTTAACTTAAGTTGGTTTCTGTAATGCCCCGCCACGCAACCCTAGAGGAAGTTTCAATTCACTAAACAAGCGTACTATTTTTTTTTTTAAAGAAGTGAATTAAACCCACATGTTCAAATATAATTGACAATGTCCCCTAGGGTTACATAACTGAGATTAATTAAATCCCCATTAACATACAACATCTAAATTACCTTGAAAGTAAATAACTCAAGTAATAACATTCAACAACATTAAAAGATACAAGATATAAATGAAGCATCCATTACATAATTCTATTACATAAATCTATTACAATCCTCATTCCCAGAATGAGTCAAAATACATAAGTATGATCATTACAAGGTCCACCTCATAACACAAGAGGGGTAAATCAATATCATTACAATTTTAAATACAAAGTACAAGAATTAAAAGTAAGAACTACAAGCTGTCCATCTAGATGTCTCGCCACCAAGTACTGAAGATCAAGGGGGACCCAACGGTTTTGGTGCATGTTCCACCCAACCGAGTGGTACCCGAAGGCCCACCCCCCATGCTAGGAGATAGTAACAAAGTAACATGGACGAGAAACCTAGTACCTCAAACCAAAGGCAGACTCATACTGATACAGACTGACTCAACCACACATATGTACAATATAAGTCTAACTCTAATCATGGTTACATTGCTTCCAACATATTATAATCAAGTGTGCTAAAGAAACCATACACACAACATAACACAGTGTTATCCTAGACAGAGTGTCATCGCAAGGTTTGTCATGAGATATCCTCTGGGCATTCTTCATAGGCTCCGGTAATCCTAGTGGCCTCAACCGAATCTTGACACTCATACTCACTCAAGCGGAATCAACTACCTCTCATAAGGACAAGATAGTGATCTTTCCATTCCAAGCCTTCTCACTCACCCCAAGTCTAAACAAACCCTTGTGTCTGTGAGTGAGGTTAAGTTATCTTGGTTAATGTGAACTACATCCTAGTCATCTAAGTACATTATTTTAATTATCACATATTAAAAATACTTTTGAAGGTTACCCGATTTACCTCTTTGGGCTCCGGCCCCTAACAAAAGCCACGCTTCTAATTGGATAACACACTACACAATCTAACTCCAAGGGTTACCCAAGTGTTACAGAACTGAACCAACATACTCTCTCCTATCCTAGGAGGAAACCACTTAGAAATCCACTCCAACTCTAGGAGGAAACTAAAACACTTGTAACACTACCCAAGGGAAAATCAAACAATAATTTAACAAGGGGATGACCCACATTCACTGGAAGACTTTACAATCTAAAACTCAACACCCAATCTCAAAGTAATCATTAAAAGAGAAATCAATATAACCATGCATTGGCAGTGAAAATTACTATATTTGGTTATCCTAAAACCATGTTCCTAACTAATGCATCTCACAAGAAATAGAATAATACCATTCTAGAATTTACATTGAGCAATAAATTTCCATTAAATAAATAATCTCCGCAACTTAATCTAATCATGAGCAGTACTAGATTTAACTAAAATTACTTGTTCAAGTCGCTGCATATTTCTATGTTTAACAAGGTATTAAATATGAACTTTTACAAAAGTAAACACGTTATATTAAATATTAATATTCACTATTAAAATACAACCCATATCCCCATTTTAATCCAACAAATCAAACTATACAAAGCAAACTTTAAATAAAGTTAAATATAATAATATATAATATTAATTACATACATAATATATATATTAAATATTATATATATTTATATATAATATTAAAAAAAATACATATAATATATATATAACTTAAATATTATATATTAAAATAAGAACAAAATAAAAATAAAAATGAAAATGAAATAAAAATTAAAAAGAACGAAATTTAAAATAAACAAAAAAAAAAATTTAAAAGAAATTAAAAAAAAACTAAAAAAACAAGCGAAGGCCGGACGGTACCGCCGGTACCTGCCGCGTGCAGTTTGTAGGCTACAGTCTACACCGACTGTACTCTAAGTACAACGGCCGACAAAGAAGGAAAGGGGGCCGCAGTCCCCACGGGATAATGTGTCCCCCCATGTGGTGGGCGCACTGCCCAGTGGGTATTGCGTACCCAACAATAAAGCAAAAAACAGTGGGGGGCCGAACCCCCCCCCCCTACACATAAAATATTTTTTTACAAACAAAATTTTCAAGAGAACAATTTCATACACAGTACGAATTTGGTACATTCGCCATACGGTGACATTAACAAATATTAACAACACAATAAATCAAAAATATATATATATGTAAATATAGATTATATGTATCATATTTAAAATATGATATATGTAATGTATATTTACATACATATAAATTTTTTTCAGAATTACATTTACTGGTGAAATCGAAGAAATAAATTTAAAACCAGTAATAAAATTGACAACAATAGACATCTCAAGTTCAAGAGATTTAAAAACTAAATACCAAAAGAAGCCATTCTTCCATGTTTTCAAAAAATTTAAACAAAGGAAAAGCAATACATTGTTTTTGAGTTTTTCAACAAAATTTTCTAAAAGGGTTTGCATTTTGAAACAAATTTGAATACCAAAATGTTGAAGTTTAACCTAGGGTTTCAAATAAATCACTCATTTGCAATTTCTTATCATTTAGAAAATAGATTAAACTAGGAACAATAAATCAAAGTAATAAAAGAAAACCTGGTTATTTGAAGCCACAGGAAATAGCCAAGGTTCTTGATGCAGAGCTTCCCTTAAAATCTTCACAATTCCTTTTCAACAATGCAATGAATTTTCAGCTAGCTTTGGTCCAATAGCTCCACCTTCTTCACAAAATTTTCTCTCCTTTCAATTTAATTCTCCCAACAGAAAATACTTCCAAAATCTTTCATGTGCAAACCCTCTCCAAAAATTTCATGCCTATGAAGAAAAAGAAGGAAGAAGAATCCCCAAACTTTTCTGCCCTAATCTTATAAAACATCATTTCCTCAAAATTCCAAAATAACCTAATGCAACCCTAATTCACATTCAATGCAAGAAATTGAATTTAGATATTAATTTCATTTCCCTTTTTTGGAAGGCCCTAATTTTGACTTTAAAGTAAAATTTCAATTTCTTATAAATCCCCTTTTGATTTAATTTAATTTAACAATCAAATATACTTACTTAATTATTATTAAATTATCTAATAATTAAATCCAATCCCTTGAGATTTAAATTTAATTAAATAAATAATTTAACTTTAATTCACTTACTTTCAATTATTTAATAATTAAATTCAATCCCTTGAGATTTAAATTTAATTAAATAAATAATTTAACTTTAATTCACTTACTTTCAATTATTTAATAATTAAATTCAATCCCTTGAGATTTAAATTTTATAAATTAAATAATTTAACTTTAATTAACTTACTTACAATTATTTAATAATTAAATTTAATCCCTTGAGATTTAAATTTAATTAATTAAGTAATTTAAGTTTAATTTCAATAATCATTTTAAATATAACCAATAAGCATAACATTAATATAATATAAAAATAAACATTTCTTCCAGCCAATGCAATTTTCTAAGAGAACTATTTAATAAGTCAGCACTTTTCAAAACATTACTTAACATCAAATAAGATACAACATGACTCAATAATCAAGATTGACGACACACTAAGGCTAGGGTGTAGGCCTGACACATGTTACCAAGCTACTATCTCCCGTTCAACTTAACCGTTGGATCGACATGCTCAAACCTGTGAAACCAAGTGGAGTCGATGTCATGTACCTGCAACCTAAAATCAAATAAACAACATAATATATCCAGCATATAATTCACACCGTGAAGAAGAAATCTCGGATTCGCAGGGTGCTCCCAAGCGAGTGATGCGAACCCATCTTCTTCACGAATACACTCATCAAAGACTGCCACTAACGTCATAAACAATACTCACATAAATAATCTCATGATAATTCTACTGACATCATTAATTCATTAAAGCATGTGAAATAAAATCAGATAATCACATCACACAATAATAGTTGTCGCTCAAGAGTAGCGATCAAAACATCATAACAAAATATGTCCAGTATCAAGGTAGCTGCAACCCAAGCAAAGCATAAAACCACATGAAACGAGAAGCAAAACGGAGGGGTATTACAGTTTCTAACTTCTTCCTCAATCTTTCTAGATTCTTCAACTTGTATCTTTGCTTCTATAAAATCTGAGCATATCTTATCTTTGATATATTTTCTTGTTGAAGTTTCATTTTTAAATTTTGGTTCTCTTCTAAGCTACTTAATTGTATCTATTCACCTTCTAAATCAACCTCACTTTCTTGTTCCTCATATTCCTGTTCAGAGTTAACTTCTCCAAAAATTTGATCTTCTTTTTGATTAATTTCTTGGTCATTTGAATGTTCATTAGTAATATCTATAGATTTAGACTCAATCTAATTTTCTTTAGAATGGTAATGACTTGAACAACCATCACTATTAGATGACCCACAACTTATTTCAGTTTTCAAAGATATCTCCTCTTGCAACTCGGCATTTTGATTCATTTCAATCAAACTGTCCCAAACTTACTTTGCATTCCTGCAATGCATAACCTTAGCAATAATTTCATTTGGAAAACTATTGAAAATAGCATCAATAGCCTTAGCATTGGATTCAAGAGCTATTTTCGACTCATGTGTGGAAGGAGATGTTACAAATACAGTGCAACCTCTTTCTACTGCTGCCCACACATCAAACCCTAAGGAAGCCAAATATGTCTCCATCCAATGTTTCCAAAGAATAAAATTGGTACCTTCAAAATGAGGTGTTCTAAACATAGGATACTCTATCAATTATATATTATTGCTAATGATCTCTTCCTCATTACTTCTCATATTGAGTTCAGGTAGATCTTGATGATTAGTATTTTTTGTGAACTTCTTTTTCCCTTATTCCTTCTACTTTTTCCCATATCAAACAGGACACTTCAATTCCAGAAACCTTAATTCAATTAAACTTTATTAATCAAGGATTTGGCCCAATTCACAAAAGCACGTTCTTGATTTCAAGATATGTTTGATAGAATTCCAAATACTAGAATCAATCCTAGGTATGAAACCTAGTGTAGGACCCTACGCTCTAATACCAATTGTTGGAAGCTGAATTACTCTGAGAGGGGGGGTGAATAAGAGTAATATGCAAATTTAACTTTTATAACTTGAAATTTGTAGGTATAAATGATGAATTTGAAAACAACTAAGTGAAAATTTTGATTGCAAAGTGAACTTTTAACAGCTCTAAACTTTTAAACACAATGATTGTTTTGAGTGAATTACAAACCATTTTCAAAGCATAATATAAATTGTTCATATAAAAGTGATTGAACAATTCTTTGCATAATGATTTAGATTCACAAGATTCTATGCATTTTATGATAGATTGAACATTCTTTTTATAACAGGTTGAACATACATTCGTGACAGATTGAAATTTATACTTTTAACCCTTTCAAAATGACACATTAAACATGTATTAGAGCATTGGAAGAAATTATTTTGACATATGAGAGAATGAAAACATAAACAGTTAAGCACATGAACTGAAACACAATTGCACAAATTTCAACACATGACACATTATTTTTCGGAGTGGAAAAACCCTCATGGGGTATAAAAAACCACTCGTAAAATTTTCCTTTTATTCATTCAAAGAGCACCAACTTTGTAACAAGGTGGAGCACCAACTCAACACCGAAAAGACTAAAGCACCAACATTAATAGGAGCACCAACTCCGAGTTTTTACGAACTTAGGAACACACATTCCAAGAAGCACCAACTTATTTTAATGCACTACAATTATAGCATCCTATAAGAACCCTAGAAGAGAAGATTTTGAAACTCTAGAATTTCAATAGAAGACTGTGTATATTCTCTTTAAGCACATTGAAGAATGTTGTGCATCAACATATTCTTTTAAAAGTATCTAAGATTCAATGATTTTCAATAGAAAACAATATCTTGTCACTGTAAAAATAAAGCCTAATCTCTCACAACATTTCTTTTCTCCATATCACTGATAAATACCAAAAACCCTTCTTAAATAGAAGCAAGATCATCTTTGTATGTTGTTTGAATAACTGAAAATCAACTCGGGTTAGGGTTTAGAACCCTTAAACAAAAAAATAGTTACCCGAGAGAAGAACCATTAGAAACCCTGATTGTTAACCAACCTCTCCAAATCGATTCCTTAACAAAATCATTAAAAACACATTATTCACAAAACTAATCATCATTTTCCTTTTTCTCAACCAACTGATCCAAAGCTTGAAATAAACAAAAAATTGTAAATAAATTATAGAAGAAACTGAATAATAAACATGATGACCTATCAAAGAGTTCCCAATGACCCAACTAAATATCACTGAACTAGCCGATGTCCACACTCGAGCTCTCAAGTTTATAGTTAACATCGAGCCATCCATTATACACATGTTCCTCAAGAGTATCGATATACACAGTTGAAAATATATGGTGGCTGCTATGGTTCCAAAACAATGCAAAAGAAATTTTCCCTAGTTTTTGACTTCGTTCCTTTTGAAGACTTTATCTAAAACAATAATGCTTTGAATTCTGGTAAGAAAACTCAACAATATGCATGATTTAAACAAACATCATAATGTTTTTGAATCCGATGTAGAAAAAACATCTTCCATGAATGTTGACAACATTATTACCACAACATAACCAACCATATGATGTCGGTGCCAAATCACCAAGTCAACCACCGATGACTTATCAAATACAATACATTGCACTACCTTCTCATGTTTTATGTGAATGTCCCATATAAACATAAATGCCAAAACATTAACCAAGTCTTCCATATGACTTTTGATAAAGTCATCTCCTTTTAATGATCTATGAATTGTAATTAAGTTCGATCCATATATAATAGAAACCATGGATATAATTTTATTGCCAAAGCCATATGCCATAACAATATGTAATAGCAATGCTACCAAGAAAATGTGAACAAACAATCACATTAAAAATCTAACAAAGAAGGCCAAGATCACCTCAAAGTATGCTGGCAATCTGAGTCTATAAATAATGTAAGCATCAATGAACCATATATTCCTAAAAAAAAACATACCATATCCCTTATGTGCATGCCCTATCATGATGAACACATATTAAACGTTAGTACCAACATATACATGTAAAAACCAAAAACTGAAAGTACATGATGAATCATGTGAATCAACACCACATGAACCAAGATCAAAATAAATGTGTTCATATAAATGTGCCACCAAACCAAGCTACCCAAAGCAAAATGAGCCCTTATTAATATATGTCCAACCAAAATCTCCTTGAAATCGTGTATTACCAAGCATAAAATGTTGGAACAATATGTGTAATCAAAACTATAATCAAAACCTTGCATGCTTTGTGCAAACCTCAAATGGAGCCTTCAAATGACCCTAAAAATGATCAATTCTAAATAACCTGTACAATGCCTTATCGACCATGTGACTACACCATCTGCATATCATGAGAACCAATCAATCCTAACAAAAAACATGTGACTACACCATCTACATATCATGAGAACCAATCAATCCTAACAAACAATGAGTGAATGCATCTTGCTACATCAAATGCCAAACAACCAATCTTGAGCATCCAAACTGCACATCAAACCATGTCATCCTCGAAAGCAATAAGCACATCAAACCATGTCAATCAAAGAACACCATGCAATAGAACCAATTTTTTCATCAAGGAAAAACATCACAAACACATCAAATCAACAATAACATGCTCAATTCTCATTAAAATTGAACCTTATTTGATACCTAAAATTTGTCCCATAATTTTAAGTTTAAAATTTGAAAAAAAAAATATGTGCACAAATACTAGTGTGTTCAACACATGTCAAGATCTAATGCTAGATTATGGGTTTAATTTAAATTTGTGAAATGTTAACTATAGATATTCACCTAAACCTAAATCCATCCTAATAAAAATTAATAATGAATTAACCTTAAAATATAAAACATGTAATAGTTCTTTTTGAGAGCTTAAAAAAATCATAGTATTCAATTTTCTAATTACTATTTATTTCATGTTAGAAGATCTTATCCATTTGGTATTTATAATTTCAACTTTGGCCAAAATAATATCTTGTTTATAATTTCAACTTTGGTCATTTTATAAAGTTCTTTGGTTTATTATCCATATTTTCTTGTTTAGACATCCTTTGGCATGCTACTTGTAAGACCCCTTCGTTTCGCTCTTTTAATCGAATAGTTTTATGTTTGGTTATGTCTTATTTTATGTTGGTACTTTGACTTAGAACTCAGTTGCTATTTGATCGCTATCTATAAAGTGACGTGAAAGTTATATTTTGATGTGTTGGTATTGTATTCTGATGTTATCATTATGGCAAGCATTAGATTAGCATTGTGAACATTTGCATTAATGATGTTTTAAGTTTTGATTACATTAATGATGTTAGATACGTCAATTAGTGATACTGTATTGGTGACGGGGACGGATTGCACCACTTGCTTGCGAGCGCCTTGCAATTCCATGATTTCCTCTTCACGGTGTGTTTTAATTATGACATATATATGCATGTGGATAAACTCTTTGTTCGTAGGTTGATAGGTACAGGACATCGACTCCACCTGGTTTCACAAGTTTGAGCATGTCCAATGCCCAACGGTATTCGATTGGGAGATAGTAGCTAGGTTTTCCATGCCAAGCCATCACCCTAGTCCTAGTGTGTCGTTAGGTGTGAGTCAGGTTAATTTGTTTTAATATTGATCAATTTGCCTTAATTTTGTCATCTAGCTTTGATTTTAGTTTAAACTTGCAACTTAGAAAAATGTTAAAATATATGCATTTAAAGTTAAATTGTCGATTACCTTATTTGGTTTATGTTGAAATGTAAATTATTTTATTATTAATTTAATTGGATTAATAAATAATTTAATCATTGATTAAATCTATTTTATTAATTAATTAAATTTATGTTGTTGAAGTGAGTTAAATTATTCATTTTGGAAATTTATGCATATTGGTTGAAATTGAAAATTAAAGAAAATATTTAAAAATCAATTTAGAAAATTTGAATTCAAAAATTGAAATTAGAGATATTTTCCATTTTCTATTTTTTAGAAATTGATGAGGGTGGTTGCATTGATATTTTGGAGATTTTTTGGAATTTTCTCTATTATTGAATTTTTTCTTCACAATTTTGGGGGAGGATGGAAAAAATTGAAAAATGGAGATTAAGAAGAGGAAAGGAGTTTTTGGTTATGTTTTTGGATTTGGAAATTTTGTGGAGAAGCTCAGTTGGATTGTTGGGAAGGATCTTGAGCCTGAGGAGAAGGCTTTGCGCCATTATCAATTATCAAGCTTTTGGAACCAAGTTCCTTTTATTGATTTAGTTTTCATTTTGGAAATGATCCAAAAATTATATTATGATTTTTTAAAATATAGAAACCCTATTTGATTTACAAAATAAACCCAGTTTATATCTTGTTTCAAAACTATGAAGACCCTTTGAAAATGAATTATTTTCTCAAAAAAAAAAAACACAAATGGTGTTCTTGGCTATAAATGGTTTCTTTCAAATTTTATTTGCACAATTTGAGTTATCAATTGGGAGATTTAAGTATATATATATATATATATATTGTGTGTATAATTTATTTGGGAGGGGAGTTATGATGTCTAAGATTTTTAAAATTACCCCGTTGTGTGAGGGCATGGATTCCAAAAATCCACAGGAAATGATTTAAAAAAAATAAAAATAAAATAAAATATAAAAAATATATGTTGTGGGGGCTAGGGGCTCAACCCACAGCCGCCCCCATGGGAGGTGCTATGGGGAGCCGCACCTAGCGCGCCCCACATGGCCACCATTGCGCAACCACCCACCTATGGTGGCCAGTCGTGTTAACACAGCCGCGCCCACCTTGGATGGGGCCGGCTGTGTGAGCAGCCACCACCACCGCCATTGCCGCCCATGTTAGGGATGGTTGTGGTTAACATAGCCGCGCCCTAACATGGGATCGGCTAGGTTAAGCCGGTCACCTAGTGGAAACCGTCGCCGCCCTTTGAAAATGTTGCGGCCTGAGAAAAACCACGGCCACTCCAACCCTAGAATGCACACGACCCGAGGTGAATGTGCCTCAATCAAATGCATAAGTTACCCTTTTTAAAAAAAATGAAACAAAATAAATTTTATTTTTAATATTTTATTATTATATTTATAATATTAAATTATTAATATATATATGATTAAAATACATATATATTAATAATTAATATTATATAATATATTATTAAAATATTAAATATATATATATATATATGTATATTATATATTATATATATATAGTTGAAGATTTATTTTTAAAGTTGTTTAAATGGAGGCATAATTTAATTTGTTTGGGAAATTTTAAATTATTGTAGAATGGTTAAATTGGTGGATTTATTTTGGAAATAATATAATTGAAAGGAAAAATGTTGAATCTAAAATAAATGTGTTTAATAGTAAGATGGATGATTTTAAACGATGTATTTTTGCAAAGGACCAATAGTATTGTGTTAAAATGATATTTTTTGAATAGTTGAAATAAAGGGTTAGTTTATTATTATTTAAAAAGCAAGTAGGAAATTAAATTATTAGTGTTAATTTCTCCTTTATCTGAAAAGACTTATTTTTAATTCAATTTTATTGATGCAATAAATTACTAAATGTAATGAGGAAATGGATTTAGAATATCCAAAGGTAGTTTCTTTCAATTGCCTTCAGTGAGCATTTCCTTCATGTTCTTGTTTGAGAAGTGGGTTAAAAGTGTCTTTAATCTGTAAGTCTTCCAGAAGACCCTAGAGGTTGGGGGTTTTCGTTTGTGATGTCAACTCGTTGTGAATTTCCTTGGGTAGTGCATGGTGTCTTGTCAGTGTTTAACCCGGTTTCCACGAACGGGGATGTTTTGTACCTCCTTGTAAGGAGTGGATTATGTGAGTTTGTGCCTCCTTGTAAGGAGTGGTTTGTTATTTTGTTACCTCCAGTGTTTGGAGAGGGTTTTATCTTATGTCGCCTCCTTGTAAGGAGTGGTCATGATATCTTGTTTGTTTGCACTTTGGAACCCTTGGTGTTTGGATGGTATGTGTGTTGTCAAGTAGAAGAGTGGCTTTTGTAGGGGCCAAAGCCCAAAGAGGTAAATAGGATAACCTCCAAGGGTGGCTTAACAAGTGATAACTAAAACAATACTTAGAAAATTAGGTGGCACTTCTCACTAATCAAGATAATTATCCCTCACTCATAGATGCAAGGGCTTGTTTAGACTTGGTATGAGTGGGAAGGCTTGGAATGGCAAGGTCATCTATCTAGTCTGTATGAAAGGTATTTGATTCCGCATGAGTAAGTATGGGGGCCAAGATTCAGTAGAGGCCACTAGGATAACCCTTAGTGGGGGCCGGAGCCTATGAAGATTCCCAGATGACAACCCATGATGAGTTGTGTGATGACACTCTGTCTAGGACAACAGTTGGTATTCGATTTTATGGGTATGGTTTCCTTAACATACTTGATGTGACCATAGTTGGTATTTGATTATTATGTGTATGGTTCTTTTAACATACTTGATCTGCTTTATTTTTGGAAGCAATGTGACCATGTTGAGTTGTACTTGTGTTGTACTTGTGTGGTACATGTGATTGATTGTGTTAGTTTGGTTCAGTGATGTATTAGTCTGTGTCTAGAGGTAGATGGTCTTGGCTAGGACTCCTTGCTACTATCTCCTAGCATAGGGGGTGGTCGTTTGGGTTCCACATGGTTGGGTGGCATGCACCTTACTCCATTTGGTTCTTTCTTCATGTTCGTATGGACGAGACTTCCAGTTGGAGAGCTCGTGGGAGTTAGTTTCAGTTCATGCTTTATTTCATTTCAGTTAAATCTTGTAATTTATTACCCCTCTTTGTAATCGAGGTGGAAAGTTATAATATGTAATGATGCTATCAGATTTACCTCATTCAGGGAATGAGTGATGTAATCTCCTTATTAAGTTATTGATATTGATATCATATGGTATTCCTTTTTGTGATGATGTAGTTTATCTTGTATGGAATGTATGTGTTCTTATTTCTTAAGTGGATAAATGTTATGGATTCATTTATGTTGTTGTGGGTTAATAAGTAATCTTAGTCTCGTAACCTTAGGGGATGTTTTCAATGGGTAGTGGACTTGCATGTTAATTGTACTTAAACAAAAAAAAAATTAGTCTATTTAAGTAGTTAATTGCAACTTCCTCTAGGGTTGTGTGGTGGGGCATTACACTACTCTTGTAATATTGATTTCTTCTATATGTCTTTTTTTTAATAATATACTCCTATAGAATTGGTTTTAGCCTTTTTATTTATAAAAAAATATATTAAATCTAGGGTGAGTTAAATAATGTTCATTTTTTTCACAAATCAAATAGTCAAAATTTCTTCATATGAATCTAGGGTCATAATTATCTATACAATATTCACCTTATGTTTATGTATCTACTTTTATCTATGTCCCCTTAGTTGTCTTCAAGGACCTATTTACCACTTTGTAAATATTCTTCCAAATAATAAACTAAACTATCACTAGAATTGAGCCTTATTTGATCCATAAATCCTATCCTAGTGTGTTCAAGCTAAAGTGTCTTGGATACATGTCAAGAGCTAATGCTAGCATATAAATTTAATTTAAATTTGTGATATTTCAAGTATTAAGCTCAATCTAACCTTAAATCCATCCTAAAAAAATTCTAATAGTAAAAATAAATGTTAAACTACAAGTAAATGTATAATTTGATAAATTTAGATCCAAAACATTCACAACACTCAATTTTCCAATTGTTATCATTGATACTAATTATTTTCTTCTATGTAACACACATGCTACAACAATTTGGAACCCACATATTGAAGATTATATAGAATGAGACTTTAAGAGTCATTTTTCTCATCCTCAATGGTTCTATCTCTAACACACTAGGTATATAGCTCCAATTTATTTATTTTTATTATTTTTTATATATCAATTTCTAAGCCATTCTAATGGATTCCTAGAATT
The DNA here is from genome assembly GCA_007115665.2 of Sequoiadendron giganteum. Taxonomy (NCBI): domain Eukaryota; kingdom Viridiplantae; phylum Streptophyta; class Pinopsida; order Cupressales; family Cupressaceae; genus Sequoiadendron; species Sequoiadendron giganteum. The sequence continues at coordinate 478,206,579 of CM021103.1, read as the reverse complement.
CCTATTCTCTACCAAATTTTAATACATATCATTCACATCGATTAAGAATTAGTCTTTTTTTCTCCATAATATATTGATCCTTGAATCACTCTATCATACACCACTTTAATAATATATATTTACATAGGGTTCTATTATTTAGGATCATTATCTACATATACCAGTCCAATATACACATTAAACTCAAACAAAAATGAACTTTTTTATAATGTTCAGTTGAGGCTCAAATATATGAGCTAAGGCATTGACTAAGGTAGCCTCCTAAATAAACATATCCCTTCCTCTTCTCCCTAACTTATAGAGTGAGAAGTAGATTATCAAAATCTAGAGATTTTATTGAAAATTTTGTAGTGTATTTGAAAACATCTATAATGGTCATTTTTCTTAGGAAGTTAAAAAATTCAAACTATTACCTAGATCTTGGTGCCTCACCATCAAACATGACTGACAATAGGAGTTCCTATGCATTTTTTCCTTAGTACCTAGCCTATAAGGGTGTTCTCAAAAATTATAGTTTATTAGTTCATTTGTATGAGGGGAATGGGTTTCATTAATCAATTGTAGTGTCTTGTTCTCATGTCCAAGAAAGGAATGAGATCCTAACGATAGCATTAGAGTCCTAGTTCAATATCCGAGTTCTCCTAGCATGGACATTTCAAACTCATCTTGCATGTTTGTGGAAAATATTTTTCACATTTTATCATTTCTACCACCAAATATAATATCATCTACATATACTACAACAATCCATAAACTTACCTTCAGATTTGAGATATAGATTGCTATCAACATAGCCTTTCTTGAATCCTTATTGTTGTAGATACTGATCCAACCTTGAATAGCATGTTCTTGGGGCTTGTTTTAAACCATACAGTGATTTTCTCAATCTTCAAACGTAATCATCATTCTCTAATAGATGAAACCTTCCGGTTGTTCAATATATACTTCCTCTTCTATGTTCCTTTCGAGAATGCAGATTTGACATCCATTTGATATACCTTAAATCCTTTGTAGACTGAGAATGCAAGAAAATTTCTTATTGCTTCTAGCCTAGCAACAAGGGCAAATGATTCTTTAAAAGAAATCTACTTGTGCATATATCCTTTGCACACTAACCTTGCTTTGTTTCTAACCATAGCTATTCTAGACAATGAAAATTATCTTAGGTCTCTGATGACACTTTTTCACTATTTTTTTGTCTAAAACTGATTAAATAATTTAAGATTTAATTAGCACAAATATTCTTCTTCTAATTCCCTATAATTCAATGATTTTTAATTATTTAATTTTTGTTCTTCTAAACCATTAATTAAATAATTTTTATTATTTAATTAATGTTCACCACTATTTCTTCCTAACTATTCTTCTTAGATTAAATAATTATTTAATCCCTTACTTAATCTTTCCTCTCAAATTAAATAATTATTTAATTATTTAATTTGTCTTCAATTTTAATCATCCCTCTCAGTGGTCTAATTGATTAATTCATTCAATCGACTAACCCTTTCAACATTAACATGTCCTAGGGGAATTAATTATTTAATTAATTTCCACCCATATCCCAGTGTGATAAATAAATAACATTTATTTATTTATTTATTCCCTTTTATCTTCTTTGTAATTAAATAAATTCATTTTATTTAATTACCAAATATGAGCTCATAAATTAATAAATTATATTTATTAATGTATTGCATGTTAATTTTGAAAGGTGAGGATAATTCATCTTATTTAATTATAAAATATTTAATTATTCTCACCTAGATTTCATTCCCACTTATCTCTCCCACTTTCTCTCACTTAACTCTTTCCCCATTCCACTCATGACTCTTATTTCCAAATCCACTCACCACTTTCGAAATAATAGCTTTTAGTTGAAAATAAATAGTTTATTTATTTATTTTCAATTAACTCTTCTGTTTCTCAATTTAAAACCTCCGCTCTTTCATTCCTCCACTTTCGAAAAAGTGTATTTTGATGAGAATAAATACTTTATTTATTTATTTTCAATTAACTCATTTTGTCCTCCAATTTTAAATGCAAGTTTCTCTTCTAACTTATCCTTATATTCAATCTTGTCCATTGATTATCATTCAATCTTGTCCATTCAATTATCTTTTTAAAATTTATAAATTGAGAACTTATTTCTCAATTTAGGGGAGACCGCATCTTCAATTTCCTTGCGATCATTCCATAAAATTTCTTTCAATATTTAATGCATTTGATCGCATTTGAGAGCTACACATAAAATCTATTGAAGGAATAAGAAGGACAAAAAAATGGAGTGAGAGAATCACATCACGAGGGTTTGCATTTCCATCTCTTTCTTTATGCATTTTTTTTCTCACAATTTTGTTGATGTATTGGGGTTTTATTTCATGATATTTGCTTTCTAGTCTCAATATTTTGATATCATGTATGCTTTAACCATTTTCCCTAAATACATTTGGTGAACCTGACGTGAACATGCATTACACTTGATCCAATTTTGTGGGTTTTTGCAGGGGCTTTAGGTGCTTTGGTGACTTTGATTGTAGATCTTTGCAGTTGGAAGAAAATCTAACATTCAAAGTTTCTTTGAAGATTCCTTCAATTAGTTTAAAATGAACAACAAATGTTCATCTAATGCTAATTAGGGGGTTTTAAATTTACCACAATTTTACATAACCTAATTAGGGGTTAAAATTGATGATAATTTTTTAAAATTATTTTTGGTTTAAAATGAATCCTACAATTCTCACATAGTCTTAATTATGATTTGGATCAAAGAAAAACAAAAAAAATCACATTTCATGCAGGTGAAGTATTTAAAATGAACAACAAATTGCATTTAATCATGGGTTTAAAAATTGATCAAATCCTTTCAGATTAAGGTGGAATTAACCTCATTCTAGTAATTCTTAATTTTAGATTAATTGTTAATTTAGATTAATTTTTAATTGTAGATTAGCTTTTAATTTTTAGATTAATTTTTAATTCTTAGATTAGTTTTTTATTTTAGATTAATTTCTAGTTTAGATTAGTTTTTAGCTTTAGAATTTAGATTAGCTTTTAATTTGAATTAAATTTTAATTTAGATTAGTTTCTAATTTAGATTAATTAAATTTTAATTTTAAATTAGTTTCTAATTTAGAATTAATGTATTTTTCCTTCATAGTTTAATTGTTGATTTTGTGGGTAATCGTTGGTTTTTCTCTTGTAGGTTTACATGTCAAAGACTCGAAAGCTGAAAACATAAACACACATTTGCCGAAGGCTTAAATTTGAAATTAATAATGACATTTGATGGAGGACATTCATCAAAGACTTGATTTTGAAACCGATTGTCTTTTACATTAGAAAACATTTAATTTGGTGCTTAAAAAGAACAACTGTCTTCTTTCCACGTAGATTTAACTAGGGGGTTAATAAACCACTATTTTTTGTGCTTGTAAAGACGGTAGGTGTTATGCTCTCACCTTGTACAAACTTGATGATCAGAAATCCAGACCCATATTTTTTTGTGTTAATCCCTTAGAGGGCCTTGCCTCGAAAGCGGGAACGACTCCTTGACTCATTTTTCGCTCGGGCTAGTATATGAATGGATAAGACTAAACTGTCAAGTCCTCATGGTATGTAGGCCTTAGCCATGCAGTTTCATTTGAAATAGGGTACCTAACTTTTCTTTTAAAGATATAAGAGCCCCTAATAGAGTGATTAAAGCCTTAAGTTGCTTGTTGGACACTCGTGAGGTGCCATGTCCTCGAGTACTCACTAAGAACCACTATTTTAGTAGCCAAAATCCTTCTATTTGCTAACGTAGGAGGTCGGAACTCTGAATTCGTCCCACATACTCATGGTTCTTAGTAGAGATGAAGAGTTTGTCATGGGAGATTCATGAGAAATCGAAGCTTGGTTGACCTGGAGAAGTGAGTGTCATGGAGGGGAGCCAGTGTGGCCAAGCTTCTAATTCATCTGCTAGGAATAAGTGTGGCTAGTTAATCCAAGCAGGAACCTAGTAAATATTGTCTTTGCCAACCCTAGGATTGTGCATGATTGTTTTCATCTTTAAATCTAACTTTTTCACAAGAATAAACTCAAAAAATTTATGTCTATTGTGTCTTGCATGTGTGTTCAAAAAAAATCTCAAAAAAACACTACACCCAAAACTTAAGACATTCAAACCTTGACACAAGCTAAGCCAAAAAATCCAAAACAAGCTTAACATTTAGATCTATTTAGACCAAATACTTTCTCATTTTATTCCCAACATTCCATCACATTCATTTATATTACTTTCATGTCTTAGGGTGCATTCCTTTCATCACTTAAACAAATATTAGGTTGCATATATACCTTTTCAAAAAAATTGGAATAAGGAAACTTACCATATCTTGTCATAGGCCCATTGCTACAAAGAAAAGTTATCATTGACCTTGTCATTTTCCACATTATTCCTTGTCATTTTTGTGTAACATTTAAACTTATCAGTCTAGCTTAAGGATCACCTTGTCAAACTTGTCACTTGTTATCATCTCCTTGATGTCATTGATAATTTCATTTGGACACATTGGACTATCCTAGGTTGGCTAGTAACTCCTTCCTTAAGTTTCACAACAAAGGTGCATAGTTCATACCATAGTCATCTCAACTACATATCATATTTTTCATAACGCTTTGCATTAGCATCATTCCCCTTTTAGACTTGGTCATACTTTAGATTATGGTGACATTTTCATTACCCTCATTTAGGCATATTGTATTCCAAAAATACCAAAAAACATAGTCTTAATCTCATATGATTTGCATTCCCCATTTTAAGCAAATATTTTTATGGTTGAAACTAGATTACAAAAAAGGCGCAAATCCATGGATTTCCTTAATGATGATGAAGATATTTATAACTACACTACCAATTTAAATCTTGACAACACATCTAATGATCCTCATGACAATGTACCTTTGGAAAACAATACAACACAAATTTGGGACCTTTATCTCACAAGCAACCAAAGATAACAAACCTTTTTGAACAATTCCTCATTAGGGATAAAGATGGAAATGCATACATAGAATAGGTAGAGGTTGCTACTCAAAATCCTGATGTTGCCTCTCTAGTGGATGAAATTTTCATGCTAGACCCTCAAAGATTCTTGGCTAAACTATTGCATGAAGGAGTCAAATTACGCCAAGGATTGGATGTCGATACCTTACGCACTTCAATGCCACCAAAGGACAACACACAAACAAGACAAGGACAATCTTCACCACAACTTATAGTTTCCATACCTATTGAAGTGACAAGCACAAATACCATAACCACCAACACTTCATCCATCCCAACAACACAATATATGTCACAATCCATCACACAAAACACATCACAACCATTATCCATGACACAAGCCTTGGTCTTAGCATTTACTTCCTTTGATTCATCATCTTAGGCCATAGAGGCATCCACATCTAAGATCCTTGGTAAACCTAAGCCAAGAAAGGTTCTTATCCAAGGATCTCAATCGAACACAAACATCATGTCACAAGGTCCTCTTGTCAATACCAACACCTCGTAAGGGAAAAAATGAACATTCCATCTAATCAAAACATAAACATTTCACATGGCCATAACTCTTTTCAACAAGGACAAGGATCACAAATGACACAAACACCAAATCCTTTCAACATATCATATGGATCCTCTTTTAGACATCAAAATCCATAAGAACAAATACAATAGAACATGGCCACTTCATACATTCCAACATATACATCACACATTCATACCTATTTACATGGTCAAAATCCACCACACATGCACCACATGTCATCCTAGCTTAATACAAACATGGCACTTCAACATAATGTCACCCAAAATCTCATAATAGATGCCTTGACTTCTCAAGTGGTAGAAATGCAGCTATCAAACAAAAAAGCATACGTGTTGCATGACTTACATCCATATCCATATGATCCTAACATTTACATGCCACCACTCCTTCATTGGTACATCTTACCTAACTTCACTAAATATAAGGGAAAGACAAATCCGCTTGAACACATAAGGAAATTTACCATGGCATGTGTAGATGTGGCCTTTGAACACACTTACTTGATGAGACTATTTCCTAGAAGTCTTCTTGGTCCTACACTTGAATGGTTTGCATTACTACCTAAAGGATCTATAAAATCATGGGATGAGTTAGCCAACAAGTTTGTGGAAAACTATGCCTATAAAATTGAGAACAATATCACAATATCCACCTTATGCCACATGACATAAGACTAGGATGAGAATTTCATCAAATTTTTCCAAAGATGGTGTAGCATGGAAAGTAGATTTCTTGTTGAAATTCCTAAAAAATAAAAGTTTGACATGATTGTTGATAATCTTAGATCCAAATTAAAACATCCACTACAAGTATATTGTTGTACAAACTTTTCAAACTTGGTGGAAAAAGGTATGACAATGGAAAAATTCCTGATAGCCCAAGGTGAACTCACATATAGCAACCAAAACACACACAACCAACACACCTCTAACAAAAAAATAAAGTTTTGGTCTTGCAATAAGAATGTAACAAACGATGGAGTCGTAGACACCAAAGTTGTGAATATAACATGTCTCACATTGACTCTCAAAGCACCCAACATGCACAATAACACATCATATGTTTCCAATCAAGCAGCTAAACAGATACAAAATAATCAACAAAGGGGACCCCCAAGACAACCAAGGTAATACACATAGAGACAATACAATCATTTACCGAAACCAATTCAATTTTCCCTAAAGAAGCTACTACAATCAAATGTTATACATCTCCAAGATCCTAAACTATACGACCCGCGATAATTCAAACCCTCTTGGTGGGATGACAATGCCTTTTGTGATTACAACCGCATCAAAGGGCATAAGACCTCGTCATTTCATCAATTGAAGAACCTAATTCATGACCTAATTGAAACTAGTACCATAGAGGTCAAGGGACAACAAAAATCTTCCAATAAAGACCATACAATTTTCAAGAATCGATTGTAAGACCATGGAAAATCCTCCAATTCAAGTCAAAAGACAAACAACCATGCCAATTATACCAATGCCTCTTCGGACTACAAATTTATTGACCACCTTTGAGCTACTAATGATCATGTCAATATATTCACTATTAAGAAGCAACCTAAAAAAATTATTACCACTCGCAGAGCTAAGATTACCATATTTGGTCCTCCTCCAAAGCAACCACAATTTAAAGCCCAATACAACCTTCTTGACCAATTGGGAAAGAAAACTGTATATTTCCATCCTTGACCTTTTGCACATATCTCCTGCACATAAAGCTATCCTTGATAAGGCTCTAAAAGAAACCTTTATTCCTACTAACCTGGACATCAACCAATTTGAAGCCATGGTTGGATACTTGGCTAACTCCCATCATGTATCCTTTTCAAACAAAGATTAATCTACATCCAAGTCAAACCATAATGACCCCTTACACCTTGAGGTCTTCATCAACAAACACAAGGTTAGATGAGTCTTAGTAGATGGCAGAGCCGGATTGAATAAATGTACTCTAAAACTAGTAAAAGCATTGGGCCTCTTTGAAACATGTATGGCTACTAAAAAAATAATTGTCATCAAAGCCTATGATGACGAAGAATGTTCTTCTAAGGGCATTATCACATTACCTATCAAGATTGGACTTGCATTGCTAGATACCACATTCCAATTCCTGGATCTTGAACTACCATACAACCTTATCCTAGACTGACCATGGATTCATGCCATGAAATTCTTCCCCTCCACATACCATCAATTTTTTAAGTTTCCTTACAATAGCACTGAAATCACAATCATTGGTGATCCTGACCCCTTTCAATATTGCACTAACTTGAGAGAGGTCCCAGATCATCAAGTGCCTATAAATAGTGAAGCTACAATATCTGCTCCATCTAATTACGTGGATCCATCCACTCTGACTAAATCCTTCACATCCACCATTCCATTCGTTGATCTAAAGATTCAAATATAGGATATGGGATGTTGAGAATATCGTATGGATAATTTACCTACAAAAGATAATACTAATGTCGCTAAGAAGGTTTAGAATTCTAACGTTGATGTCAAGATAGTTGCAGAAGGAACACAAAAAGATGGTCATCCTTGGATTGAAACCTTTTGGGACCTTGATGATACCTTGGCCTTTTCCATATTTGCTTCCACTCAATCTTTCCATATCTATGATAACCCCCTATTTGACCAAGACATCTATGATAACCCACTCTTTGATCATGAATCCACTGAGGATATCCAATCATCATCCTTCCATCCCACCTATCAGGGGCTAGGATATGTATCTCCTAATGTTTCCCCTACCAATTCACCTTGCCAAGTCATTAAGGATGTGAAATCTTCCTTTGACATTAGTAATACCAAAAAGGATAGTCCCAAAGACTCCATTGATGACATCTCCACTCCTTTTCATCCACTAAACATTTATATCACTTCACTTACTTCATCCATATCACTCACATCTACTCACATCATAGACATGGATCAACAAGTTATATCTCAAGAAAAGAATAAAGGAACGGCTCCAATGAATGAGCTATATTTAAAAGGAGATAAAAACTCAAAAGATATAATGCAAAGAAAAGAAGATCACGACAAGTCCCTTAGCCAAAATAAAAAGCTATTGGAAAAATAAAAAACAAAATAAGATCAAGACAAGTCCCCTAGAAAAAATAAAAATCAATCGGATAAATAAAAAATAAAAGTTAAAAGTGAAAGCAAGCAAAATTCGATCTCCAAGTATGATGCTCCATCAAAAATAATTGGGGTCATTTATCAAGGGAAAAAGTTAAACAAAGAACTTGTTGATCCAAGGTCTCCATCTATGTCACTCTCACTCATACCATATATTCCATTCCACCCATCCATATTCACATATCCATCATATCCCTCCATTGGTGATGTTTTTCAATGGACCTTTGACGACAACCCCTTCACGTACTCTAGCTCAATGTTCACCCAAACTCCTCTTTTTCTAAAGCATGATGGCCCATGTATTGTGCAAGTTAGGGATCCTACTGTAGCCTCTTTCATTTTCTACATCTATCATCCTTCATATTTTCCACTTGTACTCCTCATCCCGATCGGGTCCTTTCATCCAACATGGTCATCCACACATAATCGAGGCATCGTCAAGGCAGTCTATGGATCTAGCATTTATCATTTCTATACTTAGCTTTAGAAAGCTATGAAAAATTCCTTAAAAAAAAAAAAAATTAATGAGAAAAAGTCTTGAAAAAGAAAACAAAAAAATGAGAAAAAGTCCTAAAAAAAAGTACAAAAAAAATGTGAAAAAGTCTTGAAAAAATACAAAAAAACAAGAAAAAGTCCTGAAAAAATGGTCACCCTAATGAAAACCTGACAAACAGGCATCTTGGTGACAATAAAAAAAAGAGAAAAAGAAAATAAAAAAAAATTCCAACGGTGAAAACCTAGTAAACAAGCACCCTGGATAAGTACCATGGTGAAAACCTAGCAAACAGGTGCCATGTGTAATCAGTCTTTGCTCCATCATCTACGATCACTCTATCTGGTCTTCCACCCTGATCGATACTAAGGCTTCTACTTTCCATCATCTCTCATTTAACATCCATTATCAGGCCTTATCATGACTTCCCAAACAATTGACGTCTTGCGTGCTTCTCCTGTACCTTTCGTCCATGATAAACGTTGTCCCATCCCATCCCTATTGGTTCAACTTATACCCAACTGGGGCAATATCCTTGACCTACACTGGATTCTGCACTTATCATTGGAAGTCACTATAATCAAAACTACAAAATAGCCATAAAAATCATAAAATGTCCTAAGACAGCCATAAAAATCATAAAATGTCCTTAAAAAAAATCCAAAAAATCATAAAATGTCTTGAAAAAAATCCTTAAAAAATAAAATATTCTAAAAATCCAAAAAATTTAAAAAATCATAAGACTTCAAAATCTAAAAAATCAAAACATATCAAAACACAAAAACATTCAGATAACTTTCAACAAAATCCCAATATCAGAGTCAAAGTTAGTCATGTCAGTCTTTGTCATTGTCGAACTACCTTGCCTCTGCGACTGGAAGTAGGCAAGGCATTTGTCGATGTGCCCTCAAGGCATTAGGTCAGTCCTTTAGTTTTGTCACATAAACAATAAAATCATGATTCATCGAAACAAAGTCAAGGGTTATGTCGAACTACGAGGTCTCTATGCATTGCTACATAGGAAAGGCCATCTGTCGATGAGCCCCCGAGGCCCCGTTGGTCAATCTTCTAGGGTTCATTGAGTCATTCAAAATAAATCAGACATTGTCAACTCAGCCACGACATAATCCTATGAACTTCAAACACAAAAATCTTGAATCTACATGACAAGCAAGCCAACAAGTCTCCAAGTCAAATCAACCATTTGTCAAATCAGTCAAACCAGTCAAATCAATGAAAACAAATGGTCTTATCCATGATGTGTCCTTCCTGAAACTAGACCTCGTCACTATCACACTTTTTCATTTAGCATATACAGGTAGTTATATGATCAAAACCAAACTTGAGGTCTTATACGACATGTTTCTTCTCCTAAAACTAGGCCTTGTCCAAACAGTCAACCCGTCACTCACTTCGTCCCGTAACACAATAGCAAACACTTATTGGCAAACAATATGAATGTTTGTTGACCTTGTTGGTCTATTTTTCTCTTATCTTTAGGATTTTCTTTGGTAATGTTACTAGCCACCTTGAGGATGTCCCATGAAGGATTTAGAGGAGTGATGATGTCTCATGACTCCTCTTTTATTTGATTGTTGTTTGTGGTTTGTCTTGACAAAAATATTGGGGAAAATTTTCCCTAAGTATGAGTTAGGACATTCCTTGTTGGCGACTACCTATTTTTACGCAAAAGGGACTGTATCATCACCCTGGCTTTATGTGCCATCGTGCGCCACATCCATTTTGCAAAATTAAAAAAGGCTCTTTAAAATAAAGTGCACTTATGAAAGCAAGGGTTTCATCACTACTAATTGTTCTTTTTCTCTTTCAACCATCAATCTTCACTCCTTACTAACCATTCATCTCTTTCATCGCATTTCATTTTTCTCTAACATTCTTCTTATTTCAAGAGATCATCCATGCCTTAAACGCACAAACAGTCTCTTGAGGGGGAATCCTACCTCCATCTCTCGATCTATTGGGGCATGATCTTTTAATTTTTCTTTGAAACAACACTCAAAATCGTATTGTCTGAAAGAGGGGCAACATGTAGACACAGAAAATTGTCTTAGGTCTCCGATGACACTTTTTCACTAATTTTTCGTCTAAAACTAATTAAATAATTTATTATTTAATTAGCACAAATATTCTTCTTCTAATTCCCTATAATTAAATAATTTTTAATTATCTAGTTATTGTTCTTATAAACCATTAATTAAATAATTCTCATTATTTAATTAATGTTCATCACTATTTCTTCCTAACTATTCCTCTCAGATTAAATAATTCTTTAATTATTTAATCCCTTACTTAATCTTTCCTCTCAAATTAAATAATTATTCAATTATTTAATTATTTAATTTGTCTTCAATTTCAATCATCCCTCTCATCAGTCTAATTGATTAATTCGTTCAATCAACTAACCCTTTCAACATTAACATGTGTTAGGGGAATTAATTATTTAATTAATTTCCCCCCATATCCTAGTGTGATAAATAAATAACATTTATTTATTTATTCCCTTTTATCTTCTTTGTAATTAAATAAATCCATTTTATTTAATTACCAAATATGGGCTGATAAATTAATAAATTATATTTATTAATTTATTGCATGCTAATTTTGAAAGGTGAGGATAATTCATCTTATTTAATTATAAAATCTTTAATTATCCTCACCTGGTTTTCATTCCCATTTATCTCTCCCACTTTCCCTCACTTAACTCTTTCCCCTTTCCACTCATGACTCTTATTTTCCAAATCCACTCCCCACTTTCAAAATGGCAGCTTTTAGTTGAAAATAAATAGTTTCCTTATTTACTTTTAACTAACTCTTCTCTTTCTCAATTTAACTCATCCTTCACTCTTTCATTCCTCCACTTTTGAAAAAATATATTTTGATGAAAATAAATACTTTATTTATTTATTTTCAATTAACTCATTTTTTCCTCCACTTTTAAATGCAATTTTCTCTTCTAACTTATCCTTGTATTCAATCTTATTCATTGATTATCATTCAATCTTGTCCATTCAATTATATTTTCAAAATCTATAAATTGAGGACTTATTTCTCAATTTAGGGGAGACCACATCTTCGATTTCCTTGTGATCATTTCGTCAAATTGTTTTCAATATTTAGTGCATTTGATCACATTTGAGAGCTACACATCAAATCTATTAAAGGAATAAGAAAGACAACAAAATGGAGTCAGAGAAGCACATCACGAGGGTTTGCATTTCTATTTATTTCTTTATGTATTTCTTTCTCACAATTTTGTTGATGTATTGGGGTTTTATTTCATGATATTTTCTTTATGGTCTCAGCATTTTGATATCATGTATGCTTTAACCATTTTCTCTAAATACAACTCTATCTTCATTCAACTTATTTTTGAACACCCATTTGGTGTCAATGCATTCTGGTTTGATGGTCTAGGAACCAATTCCCATGTTTTGATCTTTTCAATCTGATTGAGTTCTTCTTCCATTGCTTTTATCTAGCTCTCATCTTGACTAGCCTCATTAAGAATTTTTGGTTCACTCTAAGATAAGAGGGTAAAGTTCACTTGTTCCCTGTTCTTTGAAATTCTTCTTCTAGTAAACACACCTTCATTCTCATTACCAATTATTTGATCTGCAGGATGATATTTTCGCACATATTTTGTAGGAGAACATTCAACCTCTTTCTCATTCTCTTCTTTTCATTCTTCTTCTTCGACTGCTACACCTATGTCATCCTTCTCTGACTCAATTTCAAGGTTGTTTCTACTAGAATTAGTTTGGTTTGTATTTTCCTCAACCTTGACATGTACGATCTCTACAATTTTATGCAATATCTTGTTGTAACATTTATAAGCTTTTCTTTGATTGGAATAACCCAAAAATATCCCTTCATCACATCTTGACTCAAAACTTCCTAAATCTTCATCTTCTCTTTTAATATAGAATTTACTACCAAATAATTTGAAATTCTTAACTAATGCAGACCTACTGAACCACAATTCATATGGAATTCTATGACTGTTAAATATAATAAGAGCTATGTTTTGAATGCATACTATTGCAAAGATGGATTTCGTCGCACCAAAAGATCGACCTGTTAATGCCTGATACAACCACTGGATTTATACAAGATCAAAGATCCACAAGAGGTGATTAAACCATGTCACGAAGCCTGAGCACCGCACTAGCCCACAATGAGGAGACCAAGGGCGACACCTTGCAACAATCCCCCCTAGCACAAGCGAAGGGTTCAAACCTATGACCTTGGCTCTAATATGATTTTTTGCAAAGACGACTATCGTTGCACCAAAATATCAACTTGTTAATGCCTGATACAACCATTGGATTTATACAAGATGCAAGATCCATAGGAGGCAATTAAACCATGTCATGAATCCTGAGCATCGCACTGGCCCACACCAAGGAGACCAAGGGCAACATCTTGCAACATATACAACAATTTGTACTACCTCTTTCCAAAATGTATCTATCAAGTTTTCGTCGTTCAACATGGCTCTAGGCATTTCCTTCACAATCTTCCTTCTTCTCTCTACCACACCCTTTTGTTGTGGTGTTCTTGGAGTTGAATACTAGAATTTGATTCCATGATCTTCACAATACTCCATGAATTCTCTTGACATAAATTCTCCACCTTTGTCTGACCTGAGACATTTGATTATTCTCTAAGTCTCATTTTCTATCAGCTTCTTATAGAGTTTAAACTTTTCAAATGCTTTAGCCTTCTCCTTCAAAAACGTGACCCATGCCATTTTGGTATAATCATCAATCAGCAGCATGAAATATATTTCTCCTTAAAACACCCTTGTCCTCATTGGACCACATAGATCACTATGAATTATCTCCAAGGGTTTTTTTGTTGAATAGTCCTCTGTAGGAAATTTAAACTTTGTTTTCTTTCCTTGCTGACATCCTTAGCAGATGATATTATCAGGCTTTGCAATCTTATGTATATTTCTAACTAATCCTTTTGAGCTAATCTTCACCAGATTATCAAAATTTACATGTCCTATTCTTTTATGCCACAACCAACTCTCATCTTCTTGGCTAATTAGACACATTTGGCCTTCCACTTCACATAGATTATAGAGATTACTACCAGTCCTTATTTCTTGAGAAATTGTTTTACCATTCATTCTTATCTTGCAACCTTCATAATTAAATACAACTTTTTATCCATTATCACACATTTGGCTGACACTAAGAAGATTATTTTCAGACCTTCAACATAGAGCACATATTTAGTTTTTTTCTTCCCATCTATACTTAGAATTCCTTTACCACAAATCTTAACAAAAGTATTATCACCTAGGCTTACTAAACCTCCTTTTCTCATTGCAAGTTTAAAGAATTTCTTTTTATCTCCAATCATGTGCTTGGAACAACCACTATCAATTATCCATAGATCTTGTTCCTTTGCATGAAATATTGTTTGAGAAATCATAGACTGAGTAAAATTCTTCTTTTTCTCCTCCCATACCTTCTTAGGTTTATTTTCAACATTTTCTTAAGAACCTCAATTTTCTTTTCACCTTTGGGAGATGTGTTTTTCTTCTTCTCAAAAAGAGAATTTGGTCTTATAAATTTTTCTCTACAATTTCTAGCTATATGACCAAAATTATTGCAATTGAAACAAACTACATTCATATCAACTAAAAGAGAAAATGGATTTTTACTTATGAAATTTTTATTTCTCCTTGGAATGACTTTACACTCTCTAGTCATATGACCAAAATTGTTACAAGTATAGAAATACCCATTGACGTATGATGAGTACCTGGTCACAGATTTTCCTTCTACTAGATGAAGATATCTTCTTTGTCTAGGTCTCCTTGGATAGTGTAACTCTTGTGAAACCATCATTGTATGTTCTCTTAGTATTCAACTTCTCCTTTTTGTGATGAGGAATCAACCTATTAACTTTCTTGTCTTCAATTGGTTCCTTCTCTCTAACAGATTTCTCAACTGCAGTTGACTTCTTTTCATCTTAAGAAGCTTCTCCTTTGTCATATTTTTCACCATTCAGGACTGATTTTTCTTTTGCTCTAAATCTTTCATTGAGATTTGTAGAAGCATCAATAAATGAATTTTTCCTTTTTCAAGTGTCGAGCCTGAATTTTCTTTATTAGTTGGCTTTTGTGTACTTAGCAATCCATATAGAATATTAGTACCACTTTTTAACTTCGGACCTTTATTGATCTACTCATTAGCTTTCTCCACTTTTTTTCTTAAGGCAACTATTTTTCCCTCAATTTCTCAGAATCTATCCATCTCAGATTGCAATTTAGATTTCATAACATCTTCAAATCTTTTGAGCTCTTCTACATGAACTTTCAAACCAGCTATCACCTTATTGGATTCCTCAAGTTCTTGAGTTAATCTGTTAGTCTCCTTTTGAGAATTCTTTTTCAATTTCTTGTTTTCTCTCTTAAGATCATCAAATTTATCTCTTAGTTCATCAAGATCTTCAAGAGAACTGATTAATTATCCTTAAATATCAACAACTTCCTCCTCTTCTCCTTCATATGAGTCCTCAAATTTTGCATCTATCTGATCCATAGTTTCTTTATCCATAAATAGATATTCCCTTCTATCTTCTCTCATTTCAAGGGCATAGTATTGATCCTCCTTTGAACTATCACTAGCATCATATGCTTCACTTTCTTCATTGATGTACAAAATCTTCTTCATCTTTCCAAAATTCCTCCTTTTTGGATAAACCGCTTTCTTCTTTTTTCTATCTTCTTCTTGCTTGGAATTGTCATCTTTTCCATATGGGCACTTTGAAGCAAAGTGACCTATTCTTCCACAATTCAAAAACTTGAAAGGGAGCTTACCTTTATACTTGCCAGATCCTCTCCTTAATCTTCTTATGAAGTTTACTTCTTTCTCATCGGTTTCTTCATGATTAGATACAATGACAACAACTTTGTCTTTCTTATCAACTTCATCTCTTTCTTTCTTGACAACATTAAACACATCTTATCTCCTAGATGACTCAACATCTAGAATTCTCATCCCATATGTAGTAATTATTTCATACACCTCATCAAGAGTAAGTTTACCATTTTTTCTTCCTTCTTCGATAACCCTATGCCTTGCATCAATCCACCCAACATTTATTTTTTTATAGAGAATTTACCCAAATTTTCTTTCTGTCAAACCCTAGAAACTGATATGCATTCAATGCATTCTCTTGTCCATTTGATCAAAATTGATCTTGATCACCTCTACAATCTATTTTTCCACCTTGAAGATAAAATATTCATTTACATTGGTCATTTGGTGCAGTTGGACCCATTAATTTCTTCTTCTATGTCGGTTACAAGTCGAAACCTTGTTTACACAAACTTAGTTGTTGTAGTTCTTCATTTATAAAACTAGGTCGTTGATCACTTATCTTCATGCCACAATCCTCTAGCTCTCCATTCATCTTGACACCTTTAAAACCTGATCCTTAGATCATATTTTTTAAATGTGTGGCATTGATCTTCAACTCATGCATGTCACTTTACTTGGGCTTATCGCATTCTTACTTAGGGCACCAAGATTAAATCCATGATGTCAAATCTTCAACTCTTGATCTATGGCATATGTCACATCCTCATAATGCATCACTCACCTCTAAGTCCAGACCATTAGATTAAAGATTCTTTAATCCAATGTTATTGATGGGTATGTACAAGATCATCGTGGAAAAAATAGGCCCTTAAGTGGCGATGAAAATTCAAAAAATCAGAGTTAGGCAACTTGACATAAAAATTTGAATAAGTTATCTATATTATTTCAAAAATATGTAAGAATAGAATCTATAGAAAATTGAATGTAGTTTATAAACTCTTAGGTTTTTTTTTTTTAAATCTATTTGGTGAAAAATTGAAATTTCAATGCAGTACTACTTAAATTTTAGAGAAAAAATAAGAAGTACGTGTCTATCTAACCACACTAACCATAATAAAATGATTATAATTTTTTATAAGATTTTAGATATAAGAAGAGGACTCATGTCCCAATGTAATGCATATTTTTTTGTAATTTTTTTCCAAGTAACTAATTAATTATGAATTTTTTATTACAACTTTTAAAAAATATAAAAACTCATATGTTTGACCACCTTAACTAGTTCAAAACTTCATGAAATTATTATTATTTTAAATCCCATAGTATCCAAAGCATAGAATGTGACGCATGTTTTAGATTCAAAAAATGTGATACCATTTGAAAGCCATAGATGTTTTTCAATCAACCTATCAATTAGTACTTTAGTCATAATTCAAATAGAAACAAAATAATTATTATTTATTTAATTCAAAGTAAAGCATAATTGATATTGATGGAAAGCTAAGAATCTCCTTTAAAAACCCTTTTCATTTCATCAATTTTGGGTAAAAAAAAGTCATCAGCCACATGGGCCATCATATCACTTACATATCGCCACTTTTTGGCACATCAAGATCCTGCACATACCCTGATCTTTCTCTTCGATATGAGTTCTTTCTCTTTGATATGAGTTGCCTTCGAGTAAAAGGGCCCACATGCCATCTATCCTCCATGTCATCACCACCTAACTTGCAAGACGTATATGAATTATCATATTGAGCAATCGCTCTTTGCCACCTGTCGACCTTTGTCACGATCCACCATCGTCACCATTCACTTAGTTTGGTCCCACCAGACTCTACAACAAGCACTGTCTGATCTCCAAGGATCAATATTCACCATTCCCCACTAGCCCCATAAGACTTAGCCGAGACCCACCAAAAACTATGTGGGGTCTACGGGCACCGTTAGATCTTGTCGCCTTAACCATCACCATCAATCTCACTGAATGCTTGACATATGCAGGGTCCACCAGACATGTCATCACCATGTCCCTACATCATAATCCACAACAAGGATTTCGATTACCGTTTACTCAATCCCATCATGCCACATGTCATCTTCATCATCATGGTTACCCACATCATTATGGTTGGGTCCTTCTCACCTTTTGAGTACCTTCATTACTGTCAGGTCCCACTACCATGTCCTCCTTACTGGGTCTTGCATGGAATGCTACCTTCTCAATACTCCATTGATAAGTCACTAAAAATCCAAACCACAGAACCTTATGTCAAAGGTTATGAAATTCTGAAAACCTACAACATCGCTAAGTCACTAAAAACCCAAACCTAAGAACCTATAGTCGGAGGTTGTGAAGTTTTGAAAAACCATGACTTGTCGATAACAAAGAGATTACTAAGTCGGGTGGTTATGAAAATATAGAACCCTATGAAATAGAAAATATTATAGCTTCTGAATAATATTTGGGCTAGTAAATGCAAGGTGAAGGGGTTGGTCACGCTCATGACTTCAATGACATAAGTTATAACTTATGTGACCGATAACCTATGATAGGAAGTCAACAATAGAATATAATTTTTATTAGATGACGCCATGACTCTAAACAAATTGGGGTTTATCTGTAAACCCTAATATCACTTGAGAGAATAACTAAATCATTTTTAGGCACATCCTTCACTTTTTGGACCTGCAAAGTAGATCACTAGAATGCTCTCGAAAAACCCAGATTAAATTTGCTGCCTAATTTGCCATCAGCTCCACTGCCCTTTGTCATCATGCCAAAAATCCCCTTCGCATGATTTTATCTTTTGACATCAATGACAACTATATGCCAACATTTTCAAAACTTATAGTATATGTTACTAGCAAGCTTAGGAAGCACAAAAATAATTTTTTAATGTTGTTAAAGGAAATTGAAATTTTGGACTAGGACTGATTCGCCCAGAGGGGGCATGAGTCCCTGTTGGGGGTTTTTTCCAAAAAATTAAAAAAATTCAATTGATTTTTATGCTTTTTATGTTTTTTGATCTGTAAGCTAAATACAAATGTAAATTTTATATGATTTTTAATTATTTGAGCTGCAAAATGCAACCTATATGCACTTTCACTAATGAAAAATTAGAAACCCTAGAATGAAAATTAACTAATGCGAGCCCGATATAGTATGATGATGCACTCCAAATTAGAAAATAAAAATTTCTACATGGAGGTTCACCAAAATATAAGATAGAAAATTGTCACCCCAAGGGTTTTAGGACCTAGGGCAACAAGCTTTCTATACTCCACATTCAAGGATGCCCTAGAGATTTCAATCAAATGATGATAATGGGAGAAGGAGATCTACTAAGGGACTATCCTAGGGTAATTTTAGAGATTAATGAGGGGTTTACCACCAAGATAGGGCTTGGAAAAATTTATGACATGCAAGATCTAATGACAAAACCTAGTGATGCATGAAACTTGAATAAATTTCCTATAAATACAAATAAATCAGAACAACAAACTAGAAAATTATAGAGGAGTACCTGGAAACCTCAGAGAGCTTGAATGGAGACGTGAAATGATGAATAAATTAAAATTTAGGCCTACTAGGATTCATTCACCAAGATGGGTGAATTAAACCCAGATTTGGGTTTTTGTACAAGAACATGTTTCTGGAAAAAGGGTATCTGAAAATGTAAAAATATCAAAATTGACCTCAACTAGGACTCATTCACCAGAACTGGTGAATGAGTCCAGTTAGGGATTTTTGGAGCTTCAATGTCTGAATCTAGTCTTCAATTTTTTCTCTTTTTGTACCTCTTTATTTCCAGATTTGAAACTCTAATTTCAGGGTTGTAGGTGAGTTTTTAGTGAAGATATCAACCTTGTAAATGAGGGGACAATTCCAACAACTTTTATCAATCTTGTAACCTAATCTTCAAAGGTCCCTCATGCCTCAAGAAACCTAGATCTATAATCACACAAAGAGAGAGAGAGAGAGGGAGAAAGTGTTGATTGTTAGGGAATAGGGGTTTTCTTTGGTCAAACCTCATTTAGGTATTTAAACCAAATGATGAAACAATGAAACAAGGACATGAAACATGAACAATGATAAGTTTAAATATGCCTTGTAAACTATATCTTGTAAATTTTTAACTCAACATGAAATGGCCACGAAGGATGTAGATCTTCACCTTCACAATAAGTGTAGAACAATGCTTGATCTTGGATCTTCAATGCTACATCACAACACTAGCTCAATAACATGCTTGATGCTTGATATACTTGACATGATGATGGATCTTGAATTGCTACAAAAATTGATGAAGAATTCTACCATTGAATTCCCTTGAATGCTCTTGTAAACTCAAGCTTTCTATAGTAATTCTCTCACAAAAGTCAAGTGAAAATGTGTGAAAAAACATTGTATTTATACTTAATTATGCAAGAATTCCCAAAATTACAACACTACAAGCAGACATCAGATCTAGGAGGATAAAATCGCACAAATAATTTGAATTTGTTTTAATTTTGGGTCATACATGACACATTCATCCAAGGTGGCAAATGAGTCCCATTAGGCATAATTTATGGGACCTGTGTCACCAAAAAGTGTAGCCTTGACACTTTTCTCTCATTTGGACCCTTGCCTATGAATTTTGGACCTCTTTTTACCTCTTTCCAAGCCTTGTGAAAAGTGTTGTAAGGTGTTTTAAAACATTTTCACACTTTCCTATCCTTATCATCACTAAATTAACCCTTTCTTATGCTAAAAATGACCCCTTAATGCTCTTACAGGCCCGAATTAAGTGTGTTTTGTGAAGCAATCCCAACAAACATTATTAATCATATTTTAATTCCTGACCACCTCTTGAATTTTTCCAAGTGGACTAGGTCACCACCTTGGGTGACCTAGTCCCTTTTGGCATAAAATTTAAATTTAACTCAAAATTCTTTCAGGATTTTGTCTCTTAAACCCTAAGGTCAACCTTTGTGGTGTTATTTTGGGGAAATTAGGGCATAACTTATATAAATAAGGGTTTTCCCCCTCATTTGAACCCTATTTCTAGTCATTCTCACCTATCACTCAATCTTCTCAATCACTCATCCATTACTCTTCTCCAGCAAGCTAGGGTTTGCATCCCAAGCCATCAAGACATCCTTTGTTGAAGCATTCAAGGGATGAAACCACAACCATTGTTGCAACAATCCAAGATCTCTCATCATGGTAAGTTGTTATTTCATTTGTCTCATATTCCATGCTACATTATCTTATTTCTTCACTTGGTTTAATTATCTAATAGGGGTTTGACCAAGGGAAATCCCCATGCCCTAACAATCAACATTTCCTTCTCTCTTTGTGTGTTTGCAGATTCAGGTATCTTGGAAGCTTGGAGATCATTCAAGGATGGGCCGAAGACTTGTTTAGGGAATCTCATTGTTGGTTAGGTCAAGATTCTACACAAAAAGACACCTACAAGCTGAAAATCATGGTTTCCGGTCCAAGCTCTTGGAGGAACAGAAAGTGTTGGTCAAGAGCTTTTGTTTCCACCTTCAGATTTTTAGAAAAGGAAAAAGGGACACTCCCACTAGTTGTGGTGACCTAGTCCCACTATCCATATTTTTCAAAGATTTTTGTTGATCCAAATACCCATTTGGCTGAAACAGGCACCAGGGCAATTTTCTAAAATCTCCCCGGAAAAGGACTAGGTCGCCTAGTTTGGCACTAGTGTCCTGCTAGACATAAAAATTAGTATTTTCAGATTTTCAGAGTTCATTCAATTCTACAATTCATTTCTAGGTGCACCTCTTTCATTTCCACCTTTTTGTTTTGTTAAAGTTTGCATACAACACTATGTTTTCTAGTGCTTTACATTTCAATAATTTAGCATTAATAAATCATCTTTCTTTCAATTTATTGCACTTAGACACCATAGTTAGACACATTCACATCCACCATTCATCACATCCTTTTAACCCACAATTTTGAATGTAACATTAGCATTTTGGCCCATCTTTCTCCTTTTAGGTGGAAAACCCTAGAAGCGCAAGAAAGCATTAAGGTGCCAAAATCTTTGATACATTTTGGTGAACCCAAATTTTGAATCTCCTTTTCTCTGATTAGGATTTCTTTATCATCCTAGATTTTCATTGCATTGCACTTTGCATTAGTGAAAAGCTCATCTAGCTTGCATTCTTGCATTGCATATCATTCAAAATCATCATAATTCTGCATTTTCATCTTAGGTATGCAACATACAGCCTAGACACGATCAAAATCATACAAAAAAATCTCAAAATTCTCAAAAAAATAACCAGGTGGACTAGGTCGCCACCCTATGCAACTTAGTCCCTTCATGCCCCTAAATATATCATTTATAAGGTTGAAAACCTTGTTTTTAGGCTTTTGTTTTGTGTCATTATCTACCTATATCAATGGGTTTTCTTTCTATTACATTCATTTTACTCAATCTAGCTTAAATTGGTCCATTTCATGCATTTCTTAAATACCATTTTGCATTCACAATATTTTATTTCAAGTATAATCAGTAAATTACATTGTTTAAAATCTAAAAGTTGCATTTCATTCTATCTTTACATTGCATTTTAGTTTGCGTATATTCTATTAAATTTCATATAATTCATGGCACTTATGGATAGTATTAGAATTTTTCAATTTTCATTTTCAATATTAGTTCCTAGTTTATTTAGATCAAATTCATTACAAAATGAAAACAACACTTTAACAACATCACAAGCACCCAATCACACCCTTTTTAATCCCTTTAGTAGCGATGACTTGGACATATCAGATGAAGCCCTTGATGACTTCATCTCTCCTCGCTTATTCACTAAATATTTGAATCAAGAGGATGGAAGCATTGATAATCATGATAATCACAATTGTTCTTCTCTTTCAATATCTCTCCCATTGGTGGGGAAGGTATCTTGTGAAAAAAAGACACAACCATTGAAGATCATGATGGTCTTCCTTGTCTTCCTCCCCCTTCCCCTTGCAAACACCTTATCACACACGAAGCTAAAATTATGGTTACTACCTTACCTAGCCTTCATTCATCTACCAACACCTCCCCTATTTGTGATAATGCTTTTATAACTAAGGCTATGTTGGTATTAAGCAATAAAATGATTGAGAGTTATAGAATTATTTATCTCCTTCCTAATATTCCTCACATTTGGAAGACTCTATTTGACCAAAACAGTCCAATCATTGGTAACCATCTAATTCCTCATTCTCCTTCTCTTAATACCTCTCCTATGAGGGATGAAGCTACTTTATCAAATCTAATCATGACATGTGATGAACCTATTGTTTGTCACTTTCCAAAAATATCTCCTCCTAGGATAGATACTATAGCACAAGTTCATGACACCTTAGAAGAAACGAATGCAACCATCAACAATCACAACAATCAACTTTTCCCCTCTCCTAATATCTCTCCTAATAGTGAAGAATATATTTTGGTGTTACAAAATCCAATTGATGAGAATCATGAGAATCTTATGACACAAGACACTTCAACCATCGATCTTTGCCTTACTTGTGATGAATTCGATAGTGTAGAACCAAACAATGAATGTCCTAAACATCTTGTTTGTAATTCTCCTAAAGACTCTCCTACTAGGTAAGGTATCATGGTACAAGTAAACAACAACATGGTTGCACTCATTTCAAGAAATAGTCATGTGTCCTCCTTGGGTAATAATAAAAATTTGATAATCAATTGCCCTTTCTTAGAGATACATCAACCCAAAGCCGCTAAGGTTATGCATACACAAGTGTCCATTAGATCCTCATCTACTATTGTACCTCCTAAGCATCCTCCAACCCTTCATCCACCTAAGAATAATGTTTCCCACCAACCAAGTTACCATGACATCACTCACATACATGAAAAAGTCTATACCATCAAGGCTAACTTAGCCGAAACTTTGTTTACTCATCAACATAAATAAAATTAGTTGTTGCTCCTTGCCGTGTAATAGTTGTAGGATCATAGAATACTCACTATTGCATGTTTTTCATCCCTTGTGAGGACTAGAATACCATCCTCCATACCACTCGAGGAGCAACATACACTTATAAGAGAAAGCTTGGGATGTGGATGACATGTCTTAAGTTGACTCGCATTTGACATACTCTCCCTCTTCATGAAGTAGCCTACTTCAAAATATATGACTTGGCATAGGCCTTTCCAAGTTAGCTCTCATATCTTCTTTCCTTTATCCTTGGCTACTTAAAGAAATTTCTCACATTGATGGTGTAGCAGCCACTTTAAAGTGGGGGCATCCATAGATGACATCTTTTTACAAAATTCCATGGCATGATTTTTCTTTCCTTGTGGCATGTCCTCTTCTTGGTGGTGTCATTGGGTTTGATTCCTTCCAAAAGTGTACGATCAACTAAAGTGTCCTGATGTGAACGAGGCATACCATGGATAATGATATGAAACCTTGGCGTGTCCTCTCTTGGAGACATTAGGCACAATACTTCCTAAGAAGAAGACCTCACATGAACAAAGAAAAATCCCCTTTCAACAAAATATTCACATAATATTTAATGACATTTACAGAAGCATTGTGGCGCCTTATCAAATTTATCAAGCTAGATAACTTTGGTATGGTTAGTATAATGGAAAGCCAACACACTAGCATGAATTTTTCATTATACGGTGGGAAGCCGACACACTGACATGACTTTCTCACTAAACTAGTTCTTTGGGACAACTCACCCCATAGATGACCTAATGTTTTGTGGTCCTAGAGTGAGTGCATATTTTCCACCTCATTCTTCTTTCCTTCTTGCTTTTTTCGTTGCATCATCATGTATCTTTTTTTGTTGCATATCATTCACCCTTGAATCTGTCCTTTTGCACTGATGTCGACTTGAATTAGAATCGTAAACCCTATGGGCTTGACCGCCTTCTTCATTCTCCACCATTCTTCACCATATCCATTGGGCTAATTTAGTGTGAGTTTGTTGAAAATTCATCCTCTCACTAAAGTAGGGGCTAAATGTGTCACCAAAAAGTGTAGCCTTGACACTTTTCACTCATTTGGACCCTTGCCTATGGGTTTTGTACCTCTTTTTACCTCTTTCCAAGCCTTGTGCCAAAGTGTTGTAAGGTGTTGTAAAAAATTTTCACACTTTCCTAGGATTATCATCACTAAATTAACCCTTTCTTATGCTAAAAATGACCCCTTAATGCTCTTAAAGGCCTGAATTAAGTGTGTTTTGTGAAGCAATCCCGCCAAACATTATTAATCATATTTTAATTCCCGACCACCACTTGAATTTTTCCAAGTGGACTAGGTCGCCACCTTGGGCAACCTAGTCCCTTTTGGCATAAAATTCAAAATTAACTTGAAATTCTTTCAGGATTTTATCTCTTAAACCCTAAGGTCGGCCTATGTGGTGTCATTTCAGGGAAATTAGGGCATAACTTGTATAAATAAGGGCTTTTCCCCTCATTTTAACCCTAATTCTAGTCATTCTCACCTATCACTCAATCTTCTCAATTACTCATCCACTACTCTTCTCAAGCAAGCTAGGGTTTGCATCCTAGGCCATCAAGACATCCTTTGTTGAAACATTCAAGGGCTGAAACCACAACCATTACTACAACAATCCAAGATATCTAATCATGGAAAGGTATTAGTTCATTTGTTTCATATTTCATGCTACATTATCTTGTTTCTTCACTTGATTTAATTATCTAAAAGGGGTTTGACCAAGGCAAACCCCCATGCCCTAGTAATCAACATTTCCTTCTCTCTTTGTGTGTTTGCAGATTCAGGTATCTTGGAAGCTTGGATATCATTCAAAGATGGGTTGAAGACTTGTTTAGGGCATCTCCTTGTTGGTTAGGTCAATAATCCACACAAAAATACACCTAAAGGCTGAAAATCAAGGTTTCTGGTTCTAACTCTTGGAGGAACAGAAAGTGTAGGTCAAGAGCTTTCGTTTCCACCTTCAGATTTTCAGAAAAGGAAAAATGGGCACTCCCACCAATTTTGGTGACCTAGTCCCAATATGCATATTTTTTAGAGATTTCTATAGATCCGGATACCCATTTGGCTGAAACAGGCACTAGAGCAGTTTTCGAAATCACCCCAAAAAAGGACTAGGTCACCTAGATAAGCTAAAGTGTCTCGCCAGACATAAAAATTAGTATTTTTAAAATTTCAAAGTTCCTTCAAGTCTACAATACATTTCCAAGTGCACCTCTTTCATTTCGAGCTTTCTTTTTTGTTAAAGTTTACATTTTTAGGTCATTTTGTAAATGTTTGCATTAAACACTTTCTTTTCCAGCACTTTACATTTCAATAGTTTAGCATTAATAAATCATCTTTCTTTCAGTTTATTGCACTTAGACATCATAATTAGACACATTCACATCCCCCATTCATTGCATCCTTTTAACCCACAATCTTGAATTTAACTTAGCATTTTGGCCCATCTTTCTCCTTTTAGGTGAAAAACCCTAGAAGCATAAGAAAGCATTAAGGTGCCAAAATCTTCGTTACAGGACCAAATTCAAAAATGCTTAGAAAAGTGTGAAACTAGGATCAGGACCCAAAATCCTAGGTGGTACTCATTCACCCAAGGTGGTGAATGAGTCCCAGATCACTATATCTAAGCCAAAAAACTTGAAAACACTTGAATTATGATTGGATGTTTATTTGTGCCAGGTTTATCCTCGAAAAGATGCATTAAATGAGGCTTGTGGATGCAAAATAAGGCCAATTAAAGCATAAGAACACCCAATTATTAATGATAACCTTAGAAAATTTTGAAAGTGTGTTACAAAACTTTACAACACTTCAAATAAGGTATGATTAAGGTACATTTTGATTAAAAAGAGGTTTATTAGGTTCAATTAATTGATAAAACATAAGAAAAGTGTGAAAGTGTGTTACAAGACTTCGCAACACCTTATCAAGGTACCATTTAAATTCATTAGTTCACAAGGGCCCAAGACCTAATGCAAGCATGTTAAACACATTACAACACTAAGTCAAGGCATCCTTAAGCCCAATTTCACAAGGAGGGCCGCGAACAAGTGTAAAAATGTCATGGACAATATTTTTTGACACTACACAAGATAAGTTGGGCATGATGAAGTTTCCTTCCTTTGTACACTTGTGTACTGCCCTTTGTGATTATCAAAACTCGGTTAGTAGTCTTGAAACAAAACCCACCTCTAACCTCCCTAAAAATTTTGAATCCACAAATCAAATCAATTACCAATATTTTAGGAAACAAAATAAAGGCTTCCTAATACTCCTCAACCAACCAAACATGTGGATACCCAAGTGGATACTATAAAGAAGACAAATCCTTTCACATTTGGGGATCTAGCTAGACAATTTACTCACTTAATGAATACCATCCATAACACAATGTTATAACTTCTAGAACAAAAAAAGATCTTACCTCACGTAAGAACTCTTGATCCTCCTAAGCCATTACCCTCGAACTTTAGATCAAATTCCTATTGTCATTTTCATTGAAAAATGGATATGATATGGAACATTGTAAGTATATTAAACATCATGTGCAAGACCTCATTGATTCCAGTCAACTTCAAACTGGAGGTGTTAATGATCAAGGAAATAAGTTTGTTTCCCCTCCCAACCAAAACTTGAAAATATTTACCAACCCTATTCCAAATCATAATATTTCATTTGTTAGAGCTAGTGACACTAATAAGAATGATGTGATGAATGTTGACACAAATGATGACAACATAGATACTATTGAACAAGGTCTTTTGAGTACTATTTAACAAGATCCTATGGATGATATGGTTGGATTGATCAAAATTATACCTTTTAAGGGTCAAACTAAAAATCCTCTTGGCTTTGCTTTCTCATCTAAAGATATAATTAGAAACGCACCTGATGGTCCTCTTTACATAGCCAACTAAATCAATGATAAGCCCACTAATGGGATATTAATTGATCCCATCTATGGAAAGAATTTGATCACTGAAGAATTCTTACTTGTGTATGAGCTTTATCAAGACACATATGACAAATCAAGAGCATGGATCAAAAATGAAAAATGATTTTTCTTGCCCTACAATGGGATTGATCACCCTGCCTTTAAACATAGGACCGAAACAATTAGATGTCCCATTCTCCATAATCTCGATGTTGGTTCAATTTTATGTTAAGCTTTCCCATCCATGGTTATGCTTCATGGAATCTGTCTCGTTGGTTGTGCATAAATCCTTAAAGTTTCCCTTTGACAATGAAATCTTTACTATACACCATAGTGGCTTTAATCCTATGTCTTCCCATGGGAAATTTTCATTGGATTTATTTCGGCCCCTGCCTATGGAACCTATTAAATCTTGTGAAGACTTTTTCAAATACTATCAAAAGTTTGAGGAAAAATGTATAGCAAAGTTATCCCTTCGAAACCTAAATCAACCTATGATACTACCTCTTATCCTAAAATAAACCATGATTGAACCTAAATACCTTCCAAGTAACCAAGACCAACCGAAGATAAATCCTTTTCATGTCTCCTGCAAACGACCAAGATAAAATCAAAACAATCCCTTCATGCCTCCTAAGATAAAAAAGTCTACAAAGCTAAAGAGGAAGTGGTTGAATAGCCTCCTATGGTTCCTTTTATTCCTCCCCTTAGGGAATAAAAGAAACCTATGGTTGATAGACCTGCTCCTACATAAACACAACTTGAAAATCACACTAAAAGAAACATAGATGCTAAAGAGCATAGGCATGGACACCATGTTATTGCTCAAAGGTTAAACGAAGAGAACAACACATAAAATAAACATCCAAGCTTAATTGAAGAAATAAAAAAGGAGTCTCCCTCTTTGCCACAACAAAAAGATCCTATATTGCAACCATGACAGGGACTAGCACCCTCTTTAGATATTATCATTCGACCTCCCATTGTGATTAACTTAGATGATGAGATTGATAAAATTGATGAGGAAATGCATAATGAATTGAATACACTATTTTCCTCTTCTATGAGACTAAATGATACTTCTCCTAAGAAGAGTGTTCAACTTAGTGATACTCCTAGTTTGGCACTTGATGTTGTCCCTTTGGCTAGTTGTTTGCCTTTTGTATACAATGAACAAGATTGGGATGTGGATGACTTGTTATAGGTTGACTCACATGTGCCTTACTAGTCTTGTATTTATTTTATTTTCATGTTATTTGTGTGATTACATGTGCATAATGTGATCCCCTGTGTTGTTCTATTTGATGTATCTCTCTCTTTGTGATATTCCTCTATTTGTATCTACATTCTTCTCTATGTCTTAAACATTTTCTTCTTTGTATTTTATTTTCCTTTTGGGGATAATGCAAGGCGTTGAGACATTTTGGTCTCTTCCATGACCCAAAATATTTTCCTTTATCTTTTCTTGGTCTTGAGTTTTCCTTTTGGGGATGATGCAAGGTGTCAAGACATTTAGGTCTCTTCCATATTGACCCAAAAGATTTTCTTTTTTTTCACTCTCTTTGTGTCATTCTTCCTATTCCTTGAGTATTTTTGGAATAACAATAGTCCCTCTCTATAACAACATTGTAGAAAAGATATACTGACCTTGAATCCATGGATCCCTTATGTGTGATTATGGGATTTCATTTTGGGGGCAACCCCTTGTCATGACATATCTTTATTTGGAAACATATGACTTGGCTCAAGGCTTTTTGAACAAGATCTCATGTCCTATTTATTGTTACCATTTATCATTTTCTACTTTAAATTAATTTCTTGTAGCATGGTGTTTTACAATTTCTTTAAAGTGGGGGCATACATTGGCATTATTCTTTTGCATTACAAATCATGTTTCAGTGTGTAGTCTTCTTACTCCATGTGATACATCTTTCTCTTGTGGTGAAATTGGGAATGATGTCCTTCAAGAATACGGTCTCTCTTAGCATATTATATTCCTCTTAATGGCTTGATGTGACACACTACATTCCCCAAGTTGTGAATCTTCTATTCTTCAATTGGTCCTCTCTTGGCTCGACATTAGGCATGATGTTCCCTAGGTTGAGACTTTACATGAACTAATGAAAAATCCTTTGAACGTACCATTACACTATTTTGCATTTACAATAACCATTATATGGCCACCTCACATAACACACTTTACTTTCTTGTAGAGTCATCTTTTTTTCTCATCGGTGTCAAGCATACGATTTTTTTCTTGCCTCATGAATCCTTTCACTCATGTTGTGTGGTACCTTATGAAATTTATCATGAGGTATAGCTTTGGTATGGTTAGTGTATGGGAACTGAACTTCAGCATGAATTTACCATAACCACTTGCTTGTGCGTGTGGGTGCATATTGGTTGCATGCGTACATGTCTCACCTTTTTGGGGGCTCGCCTAGTGGACGACCTAAGGTTTCACTAGCCCTTGTGAGTGTGTGTTTTATTTGCATACTGGACATAATGTTCCACATGTAATTTTTTTGGATAAATAGCTTAGATGTGATGTACGTCATGTTGGACAAATGGTCGAGGCTTGATCCACCCTTTCCTTTTCTCTTTCTTTCTTCTTTATGACTTTGGCAGTGTATGCTTATGCCTTATTATTGCTTCATACATCGATCTCATGTGTGTTATTTTGTTCTTATGTTGTTTTTCCATAGGATCTTGATCCTGGGGTTTGATCATCCCTCTTGATTGTTTTCATCCTATCTTACTAGAATTGGTAAACTAGGACCCCTCTTGATACGCGTTTGTCTTCTTTAGTGTGATTTTGAAGCAATTTCTTCCTCTCACTAAGTGGGGGCTAAATGTAGTGTATAAAAATGTATCCCTTTACATAAATTCACACTTGTTTGGGACCTCGCTACTAAAATTGGGCTTCCTTATGCCTTATTTGGTCCTATATTACATCCACAAGCCTTATTTAATGCATTTATCTGAGGATAATCTTGACACTTAACTAACGACCAGTCATAATTCATGATTTTGGGTTGTGTGTTCTAGATCTAATGATCTGGGACTCATACGCCACCTTGGGCATATGGTTCCCACCTAGGTTTCGGGGCCGAATATGAAATATTGCATAAAAATTATCTTTTCTTGAAATTTGTTTGCCAAGCTTAGGCTATTGGGACTCATATGCCTTAATTGGCATATGCGTCCTACTTTTGCATGGACCTATTTTGAAGTCAATTCTTGGTGGGATTTTATTCTCCTAGATCTGATGTTAGCTTTTAGTTTTGTAATTTTAGGAAATTTGGCATAAACAAATATAAATACAATGTTATTTCACATAATTTCTCCTAGAAACTTTTATGAGCAAGTATCCTAGAAATTTTATGAGATCAAGAGAATTCAAGAGTTGATTATCAAGCATTTGGAGCTGCATTCAAGATGCAAGAATCATCTCAAAGTCATCATGCATCATGTGTATTTTTTAGCTAACGTTTGTGATGTAGGTTTTTATGTTTCAATCAAGTATTCAAGATCAAAGTTCATATCAAGAATCAAGATTCAAGATCTACATTCATGATAGCCATCTCACATAAGATTTCAGCCTTTATATAAAGGGTTCGGTGAGTTGCAGCATTGTATATTATTCATTCATCATTCCTTCAGTCTATTCGATTTCATTTCAAGGTTTGGTTACCAAAATGAGGTTTGACCAAGGCAAACCTCTATCCACTAACAAATCAATTTTTTTCTCCTCTTCATGTGTGATTGTAGATCTAGGTTTTTTGAGGCTTGAATATCCTTTGAAGACAAAGTTCCAAGATTCAAGAAAGTTGTCAAAGTTGTCAAGAAGTTGTCATCTTCACAAAAACTCACCTATAGGCCAAAATCCAAACTTTCGGATACATAGATCAAACGGGAGAGAAGCTACAGAAGATCACTAAAGGATATCATAGCTTTGTACAAACCCTAATAATAGGACTAAATCACCACCTTGGGCGTATGATTCCTAGTATACCACTTTTTAGCCATTTTCTATAGATCTTGGTTTGTGAGTTGTAGATTCCAAATTCAGCCAAAAACCCTAAACTAGGACTAAATCACCTAGTCTGGCGTATGAGTCCCAATTCACATCAAAATTCATAATTTCAAGATTATAGACCTTGTTTCAGGCATCTTCAGTCTTCCAAGTACTTCTTTGTTCTGCCTCAGTCTGTTATTCTAATTTCAAGTTCATTTTCTAGGTCGTATAGCTAGATTTACATATTGCTTTCATTTCCTTCTTTCTAAGCATTTTCTTAGTGGTGAACCCCTCTTTAATCACACATAAGGAGACCTTGTAGCAATCTCTTTTCATAATTTTATCATTAGGTTGAGATCTCTAAGGTTTCCTTTAATGGGCTAAGAGTGAAATAGGAAAGGAGGACCTACCTCCCCTTTTGTGTGTGCTTCATCTCTTAAAAGGTGGAGCACCATATTTCCTTAGGTTCACTATGATATTTCAATCAACTCTATATTTATCTCCCATTTATCCCCATGGATCCCCATGGATCCCCATGGACTATATTGGTTTCCAATCTATACATACCCCTACTCTCTTGTGTTAGGGGACATTTATTTTTGTATTTGTATTATCTCCATCCTCAATTAGATCTCTCATTTTCCATTTAATCACCTCTAGAAGATCAAGTTCATGTATTCTATCCCCCATTATCATTTTGAAGCTCATATATGATTGCATGAAAATTTTAATTTAATTTTCCAATATTATAAGACTCAACCATTTCATCACACTTCTATTCCCTCAATATCCCTATCATTTTGTCTACTATAAAATGGAAGACCCAACTATTGTAGAGGATGATTCACACTATGCTATATCTTAGAGGACTTAAGTTAGGAATTTATGTTTCTCATTATTTTATAAGTTGTTTATTTTTTTGGAATGAAATTTTAAATAGTAATTAGCAAAATATCTCACCCTTGTAAAATTAAAAATTATATTTTCTCTTTATCAGATTAACCTTTAATTAATTTACTAGATATACAATTTATTTCTAGTATTATTAAATTATATGCATTTTTCTCCATTAGATTAACTCACATTCAAAATTGAAACATAACAATACCAAAAACATAAAAATCACATTATGAAAAAATCAACCTAATTTTTCATTCATAAAATAATTTTATTTTCAATAAATAAAATAGTTAAGCGTACTTGAGCTAGAGCAGTACTGGGATGGGTAACCTCCCAGGACAGACCAATGCTTCACCTCTGTGAGCATCACCTAGATGCAATGAGTGCTAAGTAGACCATTCATTATCATGAGAGATGGGTTCTTGTGAACCACTGCTCACGAATCATGGGTCAATGAGTTTGACTCGAAAACTACATGGTTGAATCCTGATAGCAATATCATAGTTAGATGATATCTAAATGTTGGGGAAACATAATAAGAAATTTTTATTTTAGAGACTTAAATTTCACTCAAAAGACTTGAAATAAAAAATATCAATAAATAAAGATGAAAAAGATCTCTCAATTTCATCACAAGGAATACAACATTCAATATTCAACCAACCAATAAATAAATCCATCAATCTTATCATGAGGAATACAATAATAAATGTATTCAACAAATAATCAAATCAAATAACTCATCCTTCTTCCTCAGGTTAATAATCGCATTCAATATTCCGTAGAAAAAGAGGACATTATATAAATTCAATAATAGACAAGCATAGGTGAAACCCAATAATTTAGGAAAACCCTACTAATAAAAATATTGAGGAATAGTGCTAATATTGCAAAAACTAGACCAAAACACTATAAGGACTCAAATCATTAGAATATTCCAAATTCAAGATTATATCATCAATCAATTATGCTAGTAAATATAGTAAGAGATTATCAAGGAAATAGAAAATTTCAATTTGAATTTACTACAAGATTTACTCTCTCAAAATTATTAAGTAAACTAAGAAAACTAGAATATCCATCAAGTCAACCCACAGAAATCATCTATAATGCTTTTATACCCCATGAATAAAACAACCCATTAGCCCCACTATTTCTCAACCTACTCTATCCAGAAGAAAATTAGTGACTACGTAAGTGCCTCTAGCAAAGGTGTAGTTAATGAGCTACACAAAAATCATAATCACTCATGTTGTGCTTGGGATGATTTTGAAAATAAAATAAAATTTGGTAAACCTATTGTGAAAAATAACTCCTTAGTGATCTTGTTTGCATTTTGAACTTCTTTTTTCTTTCATGCTTCTCTCTTATAATGTCCATTCCATTTATTCTAAGATTATTCTTGTATTGCCCCAAAATATGATAGAACTGGATGAGGCTAAGGGGAATGTGCATTCTAATGAGCATCCTACTCCTTCATGTAATAAATTTCTTCTATGAGATATTATTCTTACAATCTCTAACCACTGCAAATTTGTAAATACTAATTTTTATTCTAGGAGTCATGAACCTTCCATCTTTGTAACCATTAAGAGCCTGGCATAGATTAGAGACACTGTTCTTTAGTCAAACTAAGTTAGATAATTTCAAGTGTTTTTCAATCTAATATCCATTAATAGGATTGTCCTATTGCAAGATATATGGATAGAACCACCTAAATTGATAACGAGGTGAGCCACATGGAAAGAAACCTATACGAAGCTCATGAGTGTTAAGAAAACCCTTCATCTTTCCTATCAAGATGAATGATTTATAGACCACCTAGTGTCATTATAATTTTTATTTGAAGAATAAATGGATGAGGATACTCAACCCCCATCTCAAGGTAGCCCACCTCAAGGAGGTGAAATTTAGGCTATGACACTTATAAACCTTATATCTACATTTGTCTTATGAATCAATATGCTCTTGAGACTAAATGTTTCAAATAACCTCATCAAGACAAAAGATAAGAAAGGTTTGAATTGTGAACTAAGGATTTTACTATGTCAAATAAAAATAGGAGAAAAGCACAACTTATATTCTAAAATGCTAACAATGAGGATTTTTCATCTCCTTAGCAACAAGTATATAACATGCAACCTAGTGAAGTTCACATAATAAAAAATTGCATGACTTCACTAGGACACTAATTGATAAATATGCAATAAACATATTTAGTCATACTTGGGTACCAAAAAAATCATTCACATAGAAAATAAACTTTATTTATTGATCTTATTGGAAGTTTTATGTTAGATGTAGAATATATTTTAATGTATTTGTGTATAAAATGAGAGTACATTAGCATGATTACTTGATTTTAACCTATTGGACACTACAATGATCTCATTATTTTCTGGTGCAGTTGACTGGAAGTGGATATTAATAGTTTCTAGGATTTTACCAGAGGGTTGGAATGGCTGGTACATAAATTGAAAAAAAATATTAATCCATTTAACTTCTCATAGTTAGTGTATATTGTAATAGAACAGTTCCATTCAAAAATAAAAAGAATTTAATTGAGAGTAATCTTCACCAGCCTTTACATGATGACTATATAGTTATTAGTTGCCTACACCAGGACTTGGAGAAGAAGGAAGTCTATTCTTCAATATGCTTTATGATCTCCAACCAACCTTAACACCACCATAATTGATATGTGTGTTGCCTAATCCAAGGCTTGGCCTAGATGGAAGCTTATTTTGCAACATTGTATTCCTCTTAAGAGGAAATCTGATTTGCTTCAAATCAAATAACCTCTTTGCAGGCTCTCTATTCAGCTCTAAGCCTGAGTGCTTCTCTTTCAAAATAGTGATTTGAGTTGAATGTTTATACTGCACAAATTTCCTCTTCATAATTCTCCTTCCAATTGTATTTTCAACATTAAATGTTATTGTGATGGAGATCAAGAGAATTAAGGCCATCTTCATCATCCAACAACTTGAAATGCTCCCCATTGTTTGAACTGGGCGATCGTTCAAACAATAAGTGTTTTTTTTCTCAATAGTATGATTTGTATAAAATGAGATAAGCAAATAAAGGCGCTGACTCAATTGGATCTAACTATATTTAATATGGAAGTCTCTACCACCAAAAACCACCGAACAATATAGTCATGCCAATATGATTATTTAAGATATAAGCTTCTACCTGCTAAAAGTCTCTTCTCCTCCGTTCATTTTTTATACATGTTTTTTTAGACAAAATTGTATTTCTAGAGAATTCCAAGACCTCTATTTATAGAGGCATGTTTAATCATTTTTAAAGAAAGAAGAAAGAAGAAAAAGCTCTATTTGTTGAGAAGCAACAGAATATTATTTTTTGAGTTCTTCTTTTATATATTGTTTTGTGTGCTCATCGTGTTTTTATAATTTTCATGGGAATGTCTTATGCACTTTGTTTTTCTCTATTCCTCTAGCTAACTTTACTATGAATATTTCCACTTCCATATATTATTTTATTATTGTTGTCATCACACACATCTTTTGTTGCAATTCATAACAACTGGTATCAGAGCTAGGCTGTTGGAATTTTTGGTGTGTGTAGGGCTTGATTGAGCAGGCATGGAGGCAGCAACAGTGAGCAATATGGAGAAGTTAAACAGGGCTAACTTTTCCCTATGGAAATCCCAAATGGAAGATATAATAATTTTGAAGGATCAGTATTTTACAATAGAGGGAATAGAAAAGAAACCCACAACAATGGAAAATGAAGATTGGAACAAGCTAGATAGAAAGGCTATTGAAACCATCCGCCAATATATGGCTAAAAATGTGTATTTTAATGTTGCCAGAGAGAAGACAACAACAAAATTGCGGTCTATATGAGAAGAACATAGTGTCAAATAAAGTCTTTTTGATGAAAAAATATACAATCTCAAGATGAAGGAGGGTGCTTCGGTTGCAGAATATTTAAATGAATTTAATATTATTACTAGTTAGCTTGCATCTGTTAAAATTGTTTTGGATGATGAAATTAGAGCTATTTTACTAATGTGTTCTATTCCAGACAGCTAGGAAAATTTAATTGTCGCTATGAGCACTTCAACGCCTACAGGAACCTTGAATTTTGATGATGTTAGCAGCAACATAATGAATTAGGAGCTACGTCGAAAGTCAATTGTGGAAAACTAGGGAGCAGAAGCTCTAGCTCTAACTGATCGTGGTAGGAGAATTGATTGAGGCTATCAAGGATGCTCAAGATCGAGAGGCCGATCCAAATCAAAAAGGGGCAGGATCACTTGTTATCATTGTGGAAAGTTGGGTGAAGAGAGAGTGTCAAGTCTGGAAGCAAAGCTAGAAAGATCAAAATCAGAAGCCAACTAGCACAAATGAAGGTGAGACCACTATTATAGCTACGGATGGAGATGTTTTACTTAATTTTTTAGTAGAATATGTATGCTTGAATACCTCTAGCAGTAGCTTTGATTGGATCCTTGATTCTGGGGCATCTCACCATGTAACTCCATGCAAAGAGAATTTTGTTGCATATAATCTTGGTGATTATGGTAGAGTGAATTTGGGAAATAATCATTTTTGTAGCATTGTTGGAGTGGGAGATGTCAAGATCAAGAAAAAGGAAGGACAAGATATCCTATTGAAAGAGGTTAGGCATGTACCAGAAATGTGCATGAGCTTGATCTCTATGGGAAGATTGGATGATGAAGGCTATTTTGTAAGCTTTGAAAAAGGTGGCTGGAAAATCAGCAAAGGAGCATTGGTCATGGCTAAAGGACCCAAGACTAGGACTTTGTATACATTGACGACAATGATAGAAAGATTAGATACGACTGTTGTTGCAAAAGAAGGAAACTCAATAGATCTATGGCATAGGCACTTGGGTCATATGAGTGAGAAGGGCCTAAAAATCCTCATGGGAAAAGATTTTCTGCCAGGTTTGAAATCTTATAATCTTGATCTTTGTGAGCATTGCATTTATGGTAGGCAACGAAGAGTTTCATTTCTTAGAGGTGGTCATGAACGGAAGAAAAATTTGTTAGAATTGATACACTCAGATGTATTTGGGCATCTTAATATTAAATCATTAGGAGGAGCATCATACTTTGTAACATTCATAGATGATGCATCTAGAAAGGTTTGGGCCTACCCCATGAAAAGAAAAGATGATTTATTTGGGGTATTTAAAAATTTCCAAGCTGTTGTTGAAAGAGAAACTAGAAAATTGCTCAAGTGCTTGAGGAAAAACAATGGTGGAGAATATTGCTCAAATGCATTAAAGGAATATTGTAACAGGTTTGGAATTAAGCATGAGAAGACTGTCCTTGGTACTCCTCAATAGAATGGTGTAGAAAAAAGGATGAATTGCACTATCATGGAAGAGGCGAGGGTTATGTTGTCAAACTCCAGTTTAGAAAAGCATTTTTGGGAAGAAGTAATGAGGACAACCTATTATCTTATAAATCAATCTCCAACTA
The DNA here is from genome assembly GCA_007115665.2 of Sequoiadendron giganteum. Taxonomy (NCBI): domain Eukaryota; kingdom Viridiplantae; phylum Streptophyta; class Pinopsida; order Cupressales; family Cupressaceae; genus Sequoiadendron; species Sequoiadendron giganteum. The sequence continues at coordinate 478,168,136 of CM021103.1, read as the reverse complement.
TAGCCTTGGATGGTGCCATTCCTTAAGAAGTTTGGACTGGTAAGAAGGTTAATTATTCTCACTTGAAAATATTTGGATGTGAAGCATTTGTGCATATTCCCAAAAAGAATAGAACTAAGCTAGATGATAAATCTATGAAATACAATTTCTTGGGATATGTGGATGGTGAATTTAGTTATTGTTTATGGGATCCAGTTAAACATAAGATTATTAGAAGAAAGGATGTTATATTTAATGAGTTAGAGATTTTTAAGAGGATTAAAGGTAGTTTGGAGGTTAAGAAAATTGTTGATAGGTTTGATGAACAACAAGAAAATATCCCACCAATGCAAGAAAATGGGCAACAAGATCAAGAGTATGATGAACAACAAGAGGAGAATGTTGAACAACAAGAAGAAGAAACATTGCAGAATACTTACAAGAGATTCAACTTGAAAACACAACACCATAGTTGGTTCGTAGATCCTCTAGGCCTCATAAGCCTTCACAAAGGTATACACCCTAAAAACATATTTTGTTAACTGATGAAGGTGAACCTGATGGTTTTCAAGAAGCTTGTAAAGATGAGCATAGTAGAGAATGGAAGAAAGTGATGGAGGAAGAAGAGGAAGAAAATCTCTACAAAATAAAATGGTGTACAAGATCAAGCATGTGGGTGATGAGAAGAAGGAAAGATACAAAGCAAGGTTGGTAGTGAAGGGGTTTTCTCAAAAAGAAGGTATTGACTTCACTGAAATATTTTCACCTATTGTTAAATTTTCATCCATTAGAGTCATTCTTGGTCTTACTATTGATTTAGACTTGGAGTGTGAATAATTATATGTAAAGACAGCCTTTCTTCATGGAGATTTAGAAGAGGAGATTTAGATGCAGTAGCCAGAAGGATTCAAAATAAAAGGTAAAGAGAACTTGGTTTGTAGGTTGAAGAAGAGTCTCTATGGATTGAAACAGGCACCTCGCCAGTGGTATAAGAAATTTGATTCATTTTGTAGACATACAAAATTAACATCATTTTTAATCATATTCTCCTTAATTAAATAAATCAAATTATTGAATTAATCTCCTAAAGCTCTTCCATTTAATTAAATAAACCCAAATGTTTAATTAAATCTCTAAATGATCATTTTCCTCTGATTTTATTTAAACAAATTAAGAAATCTAAATCAAGTGTCACATCACCTAATCATCGGCTTAATTAATCAAATCCATGATTAAAACTAAGCCTAACCCATGTCTCATCCTCTAGCTTTTCCCACTTGCACAATAAATCATTTATTTTGATTTATTAAAAGCTCTATTTTCCTCACAAGGAATATTCCCAAGGAATATTCCCTCATTAAATTCATTTGTTTGACTTTTTTGTCCAAACAAATTTCCCCCCAAAGATCTCAACCATATGCATTTAAGGCTATTTTCAAATTTCAAATTGGCACATTGACCACAATGTGCACAACCCTCATCCTCTCACATCTTGACAAGTGACATATTTTCATTGGCTCATGAATGATCCCACATTCATCCAAATACTTCAATCTCCCAACCTTGAATCTATAAATGCAAAGTATTTCTACAATAACTGGCAACTACAACACAACACTATCCAGCTTGATGCATAATCTCTTGCATTTTCAGCATCATCTTGGCATCTTTTGCTTATTAGGGATTGGGAAAGGGTTCTCTTTTCACATCAAGGAGCACCAATCCACTATGAGATAAGTTTGATTCATGTTATTGTCTATCTTTTTTTTTTTTCTTGTTTTCTTACTTAGCATGACTTATTATTTCATAGAGATGTTGTTGTTTGCTTTGTTTTAAAGGACTAACCATGCTAAGATTGTGTTTGAGTTTTTAAGGCAATTTGCATATTTCACCATCTACATTTTGGCACTAGAAGGAGGGCATGTAGGTTTAGATTGTCTCTAAAATGCTTAAGTTTTTTTTATTATTTATGCATTTTTTCAATATGTGCTTTAGTGCCATACTCTCAAGACAATCTGTGCTTCACTTACTAGAATGCATTCATTTACTTTCAAAGGCTGTGGAATTCAGTTTGACACCTGCCAACGACATTTAACTTGAAAGTTTTAAACACCATTTAAATATTGGTAGGGAGCAAAGGTTTTGACAAAGGTTTGAAATTGGCTTTACATTGTTAATGGCATTTGATTAAAAGTTTCTAACACCTTTTAATGAATCCATTCATTTTTATGTTGGTGGGCAGTGACAATTCTGGAAAAGGTTTGAAATTTTTCTTTACGCCTACTAATAGCCTTTTCTTTAGAGTATATTCAACATGAAATTGTAGTTAATCAAAGACCAATCCATCATATCTTATGAATAAGAAGTCTTGTCTCTTTAACTTTCTACTTTCTGGGTATTAAATCTTATCGATTTCTTTTCAAAAGTCGGTGGCTTCTCCATAAAGCATTCCTTATTTTTTTTCAAAATTCGGTGGATTCTCCATATTTTGCTTGTCAAATACATTGCCAAATACATATTTTGCATGTCTAGAGTGTGAGCGACTATTTCTGCAATGCATCTCTTGGAAGATCCTTTTTCTATCAAATTATATATCCTATTTGCACTATATATGACCTCTTCTTCCAGGCCTCTCACTAGCACTCCACCTTTACCATCTTCCAAGAGAGCAATCAATTTTTTTTTTTGATTTGTCATCTAAGTACTTCGGAGATTCCTTGGTTAATAAATCTGCAATTTCTTCATTGTATATCTCCAGGTTCATGTGATCTTCATACTATAGTCAGCACGCTAAGATTCCAATGTTTCAATTATTTGGCGGAGGGCTCTAGATATGACTCTGGTATCACTAGGGAGATCTACATTCTTTGTTTTCCTTCCTCTGCTACAAGCTCCTCATAGGATTTTTCAAGATCCAATAAATTCTTGTCATGGACTATTTGAGATTCTTCAACAAATTGATATAGGGTATATGCATTCTTGTGAAGGTTCTCAAAGAAATTGATAGTAACCTTTGAAACTACTCTTATAGACTCCAAGCCCCATTCCAGAGGAAACAAAGTTGTTGCCCACTGAATTAGAAAAGTATAGGACCATTTTCAAGATAGGTATGATTGCACTCTATCAGATTGCATTCAACAAAAAACCAGTATACAATGGGATGTCAATAGAGATGGTGATGCGTAGATAAGTAATGTTGATTTCTTTTTTGTGTTAAGTAAAACATGAAATTCCATTTCCTTTACTTTGGGAAATTCAAAGCAAAGAAATGATAGTTGTGTGCTATTTAATTTACAATTGTGTGCATACAAGTATAATCGACGGCTTTGTTTCTTCTCTGATAATTATTTAATGGGTCTTTAATGTTGTCCATCACTTTTACTTGATTGTGGTTGTTGGTATCTTTGCAGGACAAGGGACGAAATTCATGCTGGGAAGACATGTTTTTATTATCCCTTACGATTGATCTTTATCTTTTCATATTTTTAGTTTTCATCGGCGGAAGTTAGCACCCAACATGTAACCAAGTTGTATTATATACAAATCATATATATATGTCAAACCTAGACCTAGGGAAAAAGTTAGCGAATTGCCAAATTGAAACTGAAACGATTAACCTAGCTAGTAATTTATGCATAATAATATATATATATGATTTTGCTAAGCAGGCAACATTGATTACTGGTTTAGGAACAAATAAAAAACTAGTTTGTCCACGCACACCAAATTAAACAATGAGTTGGTGCTAGGGCGTGGATATTCAGGGACTAACTTACTATTTGTCAACAGCCACATGGAGACCTTTAAAACACCCACCCTTCTCTTCACTACCCTGCATGCTATTATTGTTGTCTGTCATATTTCTTTAAATGACTTGAGTCGTGTGACATTCGAAGGGCAATTTCTGATTTGACACACGTGGCAAATACTCAATCTCATTTTGACCTCAAACTCCAACCTATTTAGGGATAGTAAAGTCGATGTCTCTATTCAAATAAAATCATTGCACGCCATGTCTCGTCCATAGATTTGGATAAATATGATAGCTTTCAATTGAAATAAATGCCAATCTAACACTTCGATAAAAGTGGCAGTGATATAAGTTCTTAAAAGCTTGAAAATCATATAGGTTAGTATTGTTTTAGGGATTGAGCTTCTGGATTATAATAGCATAGGAGAGTGTGATTGTCTTCATGATTATATCTAAAAGCTGGAAATCTTTGTTGGTTGCAATGAAATCTTTCTGGAGGGGCGCTTTGACTAATATCAATTGATGTGTAGATGGAAATGTACTATCTTTGTCTCTACTATATTTATCCTTGTCTTAACGAATGTAAACTCTTGTGCATTTGGCTCAACCACCAATGATCAATAAAACGTCAAATACTTGATAGGGAAGGTCAACATCACATTAGATTAAATGCATTAAATTCAAACCTTTGTTATTCTTTGTTTATGTTTGAAATCAATTTAATGCATCAATTGAGAGAGTGGCCTACAACATTGGACTGTTTTTTCATTAAATCTTCTTGATCTGATATAACAAATATTGTGTTCTAACCATTGTTTGTTTTTTCATAGACTTTGCATGATAGGGGTAATTTCTTTGTAATAATGCATTGCTACATTGATTTATTGCAATAAATCTCAAATCCAATATTTTACTTTGTATTGTTTGCAGGGAGTTCTACACAAATAATTAGTGACATCAGAATTGGGCATTAGAATCGAGGAATGACAAACAAATCAAAGTTGGAGAAGATTTAAGCATTAAATTTGAAACTAATAGAGCATTTTTAAATCGACTCACATCTTTTTGGGGCCCTAAAAGGAACATTTCAATCTTTGCTAGAAAGGGCATAAAATGAATCTTAGGACAAACTTACTATGGTTGATTTTTGGATTCAACAAAGAAAATTCCACATTTGATTTGGTGCTATAAAAAGAATTCACTTTTCCTTTATGGACTTAAAATGAACAAGTGTTTCTTTGTTTTGTAATTGCTTACTCAAAATAATACCATCGAAAGGACATATGCGCTTCTCTCGCACCTCACGACGATCTTGAGAATCAAAAGGCCTTTTGGTGATCTCAAGTTGAGTAAAGTAATTACCTCCACATTTCATTTTGGAATTAAAATTGAACAAAACATCTTGTGAGTGTGAGTAAACCTATTGCATGTGTTTTCCCTTTGTTTATAAATGAAGTTTGATCGAACTACGAATATGTTTTCTCTCTTTTGTTTATCTTAGAGGGCCTGCCTTGTGGGAAAAAGTACTCACCCAAGGGAACAACCCAACCGGTAACACTCTAAAGCCAAGAGTATTTACAGTTGAAATATAAAATTGGGTACTGGAACAAAGGCCAGTATCACGCGGTTGGCTCCGACGAGAAGGGAAACAATGGTCTTTCATTGTATTGGTCAATCTCCATGAACGAAAAGTCCGAATTAAAACCCCTTATTTAGCAAAGGCCAAAATCCTTAACTATTTGTTGGTGCAAAAGGTCATGTCCTTTGAAGCCGCCCCATGTATGCATGCGGTTCTGTTGTAGAGATGAAAATTATGCCATGCGAGATTCATGGGTAGTGATGTTTGGTTGACCCGAGAAGTGTGTGTCATGGAGGGGAGCCAGTGTGGTCAAGAATCTAATCATCCACACTAAATATGCGTAGCTGGATTTATCCAAGTGGGATCCCAACAAATATTGTCTCTTCATCCTAGGATTGTGCATGTTATTGGAATCTAAAACACTTTGCTTGGATCCAAAATAATGGAAAACAAACATTCAACAAATCATCAAAATTTAAAACCCTTTGGAAGAACAAATACCTTGGAGGTGTCCACATGTTACTACTTGTCCCTAGGGGTTCTTATCTCTAGGAGGCTTCTAAAAATTTAGACATCTCAATTTGTTTCTCCCAAAGTCAACACTAGGAAACTTTTTCCCTAATTTCCTTGATTTCCACATAATGGACCTTGTGGGATGAAAAGAAAGTAGGACATTAGACATTCAGTTTGAAACATAATCAAGAAAGTGTTTGTGGTAAAAAAAAAATGAATCTAATCAAGATAAAAGATCAATTGGACCCCACACATGTGCTTGGTATCTTGTGGTCATATGGTTTTCCATGCAAACATTGGTCTTTTGGTCTAATTTACTCTTACGGAAAACCATGTTCTTCAATATCTTCGTCTAGTAAACAAGTCCTCTTAAGTTCATTGAGGATCCAACCAATCATTTCACCTATCTCAAACATCAATTAAACATCATCTCATTAACAAAATTTTGGAAAATTTGAAAGCATCACTTATGCTAGACTTCTAGGAAAAATCAAAATCACCTTGTTTGGCTTAACACACCTAGCCAAATTATCCTCTTATTTACAAGTTTACTCTAGGATAACACAACTTCCTAGGCTTTATAAGTTCATCACCATCTTGTTTGACTTAACACACTTAGTCAAATTATCCAATCCATTATCACCTTGTTTGACTTAACACACTTAGTCAAACAATCCTTATCCAAAATCAAATCAAATCAAGTCCTAAAGTCTAGCATTGATCCAAAGTTCCAAAATGTTTAAACACCCATATCATTCACCCCTTTCATCCTTCATCTCATCATTGGTCCTAAACCCCTCAAAGTTCAACAAGGTCAAAACATAAGAGGAACATGGAATTTAAACTCGACTCATACATCATGAGTAATCCAAGTCAACCAAACTATCCAAGTCTCACAATGCCAATTGATTGTCGAAACTCGCATTTATGCATGACATCGTTATCTCCTCCAAACCTTAACAATACAAATGTGAGTTTTCCCAATCTAAATTTTGGAACACCTTTCCCGATGGTAGATTTAAATCCATGTCCAAACCTACAAATCTATCAACCAAATAGTTAATGCATGAATCTTCCACAAAACAACATCATCCCACCAAATCCATACACGCCAAATACCTGTTTACCAAACATGAACATTTCAAATCCATACTTGGTAAATTTTGGGATAGATATTGATCCAATTCAAGGTAATACCATGAAAAATCAAGGTTACCTAAATCAAGGCAATATGACTCTCAACCACAACAATGTTCAAAGTCAACCTATAATGCCAAATCCAAACATCACACCAAATCAGAACATTTTTCAGAGTCAATCTATCTATGATCCCATGCAAAAACCATTAGTACACTATCCCATTATGCTTGGTCAACAATCACATCAGGAACAATATCTCCAATATCAAGAAATTGGATATCGGGATCAACACCATCAACAACAAACTCAATCATCACATCTCCAAAATCAATCACCACAAGGTCAATTGAAAGTGCAAATCTCACAAGGTAACAAACAAAAATACACACCAATTTGGAAACCAATCGAATTGGTCGTGCAACGGTTGATACAAGAAAATCTCATTAAAATCCCCATTTATGTGAATTATCAAGAGCCCATGGTGAAACCACCAGGGTATAATGAGAAGCATTTTTGTGATTTTCACAAAACAAAGGGACACACAACATCAGACTGTATTTGACTCAAAAATCTCATCCAAGACCTGATTGATCAAAATCTAATAGCTATTAGGGACAATAATCAGAGTTCAACTACTAGTGATAGCATTAAAAACCTCCCCACCATGACTGTTGAAAACAATGATCAAGGCCAATCCATCAATGAGCACATTGAAGATGTTTCCACCTCAACCAGCGATCAAATCAACACACACCAAGAGCCACTTTTCAATCATGATCAAAACTCACCAACAATGCCCAACAATGATCTAATCCAAGAAACATTAACATCATATGATCTTATGGTTGAAAACATTGACAATATCTCCACCATAACTACTGAAGACAATGATCAAAATCAATCCATCAATGAGCACTATGAAGATATGTCTACCCCATCCAGTGATCAAATCAACATTCATCAAGAACCACTTTTTAGTGATCTATTTCAAGATGTGTTAACATTATTTGATCCTATTGACATAATCCACGATCCATCAACCAATGATCATATTGAAAATATCTCTACATCACCTAACGAATTGGAGGAAATATCTCAAGAACGTATTCCAAAGTATGATAAACATCTTCCATCAAGGTCTAGCAATGGTCCTTCCCAAGACATACTAACATCCCTCCACCTCATGATTGCGGATAGTGAAGGAATCCTCAAAGATCAATAGGATATTGATCCACTTCCCATTCCTAATAACAATTTCCAAGAATCCCTTGTAGACAATCCACCCTTTGAAATCGACCCATGTCAAGAACTTGATCTAAAGCATGTCAAAAGAAATTCCAAAATTAATCAGGATCAATAAAATGTGTCTCCAAGATACTGCAATGATCTAATGGGCACTGTCCTATCTATACAAGATGTCACAAATGACGATCATATCCATATAGAACATATTCCTCCATCTACCCACGAGATGATTTCTTTGGATGGACATGTAGATGATCTTCATTCAAAACAAGAGTCACATCATTACCAAGGAACAAGAGTCTCCTACTCTTAAAATTTGTACACACGACCAAGATATGGAAAAATCTAAAGACATATCAGAAATGAATCATGAAAAAGGCTCCTACAAAAGTTATAAATCATAAACATCTTGTGAAGTGAGTCCTGAGGAAGGATTTTATGTGGATGGTGGATCATCAACACCTCTTGAAGAAGCATTAAAATTTGATATTTCACAAGATCAAGCTAAAGATATCAATCCAGAAGTCATCCCACATATGGAGGATCCTATCACTTATAAAGTTGGATCACTTACCTTTTTTAGGGCAAGTTGTTTTATCAATGAAGAAGTTATCACCTTTGAAGATCCATGATAGAGAAGATAAGGATTAGCACCTTGTTTCCAAGGTAAATCATACCTTATTGCAAATAGAAATTTTGAGTAGATGAATTATTAAGGCAAAGGATTAGGTATGCATGAACAAGGTATCTTAGAACCAGTGCATATTATTGGAAATCCTAAGCATCAAGGCCTTGGTTATTCGATAATCAAGGGATATAAAAATATCAGTGATACCTCTATAAAACTAGGGGCAACTTCGTCTCAAGAAAATGTCAACATAGGGAGCATGAAGAATCCTTATGATGAGACCAATGTCAATACTACAACCCACCACGTCATGAATCTTCATCCAACCATCACCCCATCCATGAATTGGGACCAACATCAAGAGAAATATTTGTATCAAAGCACAAAGAACATTATCAAAGCAAAAGCAGCTAAGAAGCATATCAAACAAATCAAATACACATGGATACCAAATAATACAAAGAAAAATTATCCTTATCAAACTCCATTAGTCAAAGAAACTATGGGGAAAAATTAAAAAGGGAAAAGTATCCATCAGAGATGTCCACAAAGGAAAAAGAAGGTTTCTCAAGAAACGTACAAAGTATATCGAGATGTTGGTGCTAATTCCACACACACTTCCATATCCATCCATAATTGCTCATCTTCCCAAGTTTGGAGAGTCAAAGGTTTCAAACTATCAACCAATCCATATTTTATTCCTAAGCACACTCCATCTATGCCTCCACACATGATATCCAATTCTCACGTTGACTAGGTGTTGGCAATGACCCTTCATCATAAGGATTCAGAAGGCACTCTATCATGATGTGCGCACAAAGAAAAAGTTAACTCGGATGGTATCAACAAAGCAGATCAGGAATCTCAAAAGTTGCATTCAAGTGCATGTATCTTGGCAAGACGGCTTCTTCAAGTAGGATATCAATGGCACATTATGAAAGAAAAATCAACATTAGCACCACCGGGTGGTTTCGCATGAGCTTATATCTCTCAAAAAATACAAAAGAATATAAAAATATAAAAATCCAAAAAAATTAGAAAAATGATTGAAAACAGTAAAGAAAAAAAATCGTCCTCTAGCGAAAACCACTTTGGTGGTGCTTTGGATAGGTACCATGATGAAAACAAGGAAAACAATCATCATGTGTAGAGTCGAGCATCTGCATGTACCAATTCAAGAGAAAGCATCTTATCACATCCATAATAAAGCCAACATTCCATCCATATCATGCATTCATTCATGAACCATTTATCCAACCCATTACCATCTATCTACATTATCTTGATAAAAGTTTGGTGCAGAATTTTCACTTGCTTATTGTAAACATCTTGACATGGGTCATTTTCATTGATCCTACCTTACCCAAATGTTATCTAAATCCATGAAGCATTACCCAATTGAGAATCCTCTGTTCGAACACCTTATCTTGTCACAATATAATCCTTGACATCCTTTACATGCTTACCATATCCATCTATCCAAGAATCCACCCATGGCCTTCCATACATTGCTAGACACTGGGGGCAGATATTTGCATCTTACTTCAGGAATAAATCTTGATCTATATCCTCCAACTTATGTGGTGATCTGAACATTGGTAGACATAAAATCAAATTGGTCAAAGCATTTGTGAGTAAAAAATCCAAATCACTAGCCCATGGAATATTTTGACAAGAATATGTACCTCATCAAGCTTTATCTTTTATCAAACATCAATCCAAACAATCAATATCAGTTCCATCTAATGTGTACTTCAACGTCTCATCGAAACAACTTTTGTTCCAAGCCAAGCTTAAAAATCTTGATCAGTCAAATCCAATCATCATCTTAGGATATCCTTCCCAATATTTGTGTTTCTTAACACTATCCTTGCATTGTTGTGTATCCTCAACAATGTTATCATCATCAATCTTGAAATCCTCGTGTTTCTTAACACTATCCTTGCACTATTGTGCATCCTCGGCAATGTTATCATCATCAATCCATTGATCTGATCAATCAACCTTAACTTGGTTTTCAAGAAAATCCCAAAATAGAGAACTTATATCATCACATATCCATATCCAAATCATTCAAAATCCAAAACATCTCAAAAATTCAGAAAACATCAAAAACATTGTCAACCAAACTACATCATCTTTGAGCTTGAATGTAGGGAAGGTTGATCTATGATCATCCCCCAGGACATTTTAGGTATGTCCTTTAGGCATCTGTCGCAATGGCAATCCATTTTCCCATATATTTCACATTTTAGGTCAGTCCTTTAGGCATTTGTCACAATGGCAATCCGTTTTTCCATCTATTTCACATTTTAGGTCAGTCCTTTAGGTGTCCATCACAATGGCAATTTGTTTGCCCATATATTTCACATTTTAGGTCAGTCCTTTAGGCATCTATCACAATGGCAATCTGTTTGCCCGTCTATTTCACATTTTAGGTCATTCCTTTAGGCGTCCATCGTAATTGCAATCCGTTTGCCCATCTATTTCACATTTTAGGTCAATCATTTAAGTGTCCATCGCAATGGAAATCCGTTTGCCCATCTATTTCACATTTTAGGTCAGTCCTTTAGGCATCTATCGTAATGGCAATCTGTTTGCCCATCTATTTCACCTTTTAGGTCAGTCCTTTAGGCGTCTGTCACAATGGCAATCCATTTTCCCATCTATTTCACATTTTAGGTCAGTCCTTTAGGCGTTCGTGGCAATGGAAATTTGTTTTCTCATATATTTCACATTTTAGGTAATTCCTTTAAGCATCTATCGCAATGGCAATCCATTTTCCCATCTATCTCATCAGCAGTCAAGTCATTTGTCATCTGAAATATGTCATCTCTGAGCTTAAACATAAGCAAGGCCATCCTCGATCAGCCTCCGAGACAAAATCCAAAAACATTCATAAAATCTCAAAAAATACCAAAAAAAAATTTGTAAAACATCTCAAAATTCCAAAAATAGCCTCAAAACATTTCAAAAATTCAAAAACATCCAAATATCTAAAAAAACCACAAATGGTGCACCCGTCTCATCTTGCTTTCACTTGCAATAAATTTTGCTCATAATAAATCATCGTCGCCTTCATCCTTTGGTGAAGCAATCAGAAGCAAGTCTAGCAGTTTCAATAGTGAACACCTAATCGTCAAAGTCTCAAGTCTAGATCAATGAGTCAACAATTTTTTCAACTCGAAGTATCAATAGCTTATCATCCAAATAAAATCTCATCAAAACCTTAATCACAACATATCCTAGGAACGTGACCTTCCGGCGATGGAACTTAGCATCAGGTATCACCTTAGTTTAGCTTTGGCTAGCGGTATGAAGAACATTAGCTTGTTTGTTTACTTTATCTGGTCTTTTTGAATAATCTTATTTTGCATTCATTCCAAGGACCTCTCGATGATGCCTAAGCAAAATAGGTTTAGAGAGAAAGGAATGGGGCAATAATCATTATCTTTTTGTCTAATTTGCTTGTTGGACGTTCTTGTAATATAACTTGGTGAATACTTGCTTTGTTAGGTTCGTCTTAGCAAGGTTTTCGTATGTCAAGTGTGAACAAAAGTACTCCTATCTGATTGTCGATTCAAAGTCCATCACGCTAGGTGCAATGCCATCCTAGTTCTTTATACCTTGATGCATCGTACCTATGTGTGTTATCAAACATAAGGAAATTTATGCTCTTTATCTCTCCCATCCCTGGATAAGCAATACATCATCATCATTCATCATCATATCTAATAAGGTCTCAACAACTACATTCAGACTTGTTGGATTTATGCATCTTCTTGGATTCAAGGATTGATCCCTCTCATTCTTCTATCCTCTTTCACGCTAACATAGTATCATTTCATCAATGCATCCATCTTGCATCCACACTCTCATCCTACATAATCACATCATATCATCATAGGACAACATCATCCATCTCATCCAATCTCACATGCATTACATAATCATCTAAGTTGTTTAGGATAATATATATTTGTTATTCTAAGCATCTTAAAAAATATCGTATTTACATCATCATTATCATATAGATCTGTTAGTCTAACCATCCATTTTGAACCTCTTTGTCGTGATATTGACCTCAAATTGAATCTTTTCGCTCGATCTCTCGAGGGTCGAGGGGGCAATGAACTAACGTACTTATTTCTGCTGGGGCATCCGAAAAAAGCATTTTTTTTTTAAATTTCGATGTTGGCGGCATCATTGTTTAAACCAATGCAACAAGTACATTGCTTCAAAGATGGGAAAAATGTAGACATACAAAATTAACATCATTTTTAATCATATTCTCCTTAATTAAATAAATCAAATTATTTAATTAATCTCCTAAAACTCATCCATTTAATTAAATAAACCCAAATGTGTAATTAAATCTCTAAATGATCATTTTCCTCTGATTTGATTTAAACAAATCCAAAAATATAAATCAAGTGTCACATCACCTAATCATCAGCTTAATTAATCAAATCCATTATTAAAACTAAGCCTAACCCATGTCCCATCCTCTAGCTTTTCCCACTTGCACAATAAATCATTTATTTTGATTTATTAAAAGCTCTATTTTCCTCACAAGGCATATTCCCAAGGAATATGCCCTCATTAACTCCATTTGTTTGAATTTTTTGTCCAAACAAATTTCCCCCCAAAGCTCTCAACCATATGCATTTAATGTTATTTTCAAATTTCAAACTGGCACATTGACCAAAATGTGCACAACCCTCATCGTCTCACATCTTGACAAGTGGTATCTTGTCATTGGCTCATGAATGATCCCACATTCATCCAAATACTTCAACCTCCCAAGCTTGAATCTATAAATGCAAAGAACTTCTACAATAATTGGAAACTACAACACAACACTATCCAGCTTGACGCATAATCTCTTGCATTTTCAGCATCATCTTGGCATCTTTTGCTTATTAGGGATTGGTAAAGGGCTCTCTTTTCACATCAAGGAGCACCAATCCACTATAAGATAAGTTTGATTCATGTTATTGTGTGTCTTATTTAGTTTTTTTATTTTCTTACTTAACATGACTCAGTATTTCATAGAGATGTTGTTTGCTTTGTCTTAAAGGACTAACCATGCTAAGAGTTTGCTTGAGTTTTTAAAGCAATTTGCAGATTTCACCATCTACACATTTATGTTGGAGCATGGTTTTAATAGACTAGAGGCTGATCATTGTGTCTACATCAAGAGATATGATTAGGGAAATTTCATTATATTACTGTTATATGTGGATGATATGTTAGTTGTTGGACAGGATAAGAATATGATTAACAAGTTAAAGAAGGATTTGGGGAGTCATTTTGCAATGAAGGATTTGGGTCCAACACAAAAAATATTAGGCATGAAGATCATTCATGAAAGAAAGAAGAAAAAATTATGGTTGTCACAAGAAAAATATATTGAAAAGGTGCTAGACAGATTTAATATGAAGGATGCTAAGCCAATTGGAACACCTCTTGCTTCTCATTTCCAATTGAGTGTCGATTTATGCCCTTGTGATGACAAGGAGAAGGAGGAAATGAAAAATATTCCTTATGCTTCAGCAGTTGGTAGCTTGATGTATGTTATGGTATCCACTCGTCCATATATTGCACATTCAATGGGAGTAGTGAGCAAGTTCCTTGAAAATATGGGCAAACAACATTGGCAAGTAGTAAAGTGGATTTTCAGGTATCTCAAGGGTACTAGTCATTACTGTTTGTGTTTTGGGAATTCTGATACGGTGCTTGAAGGATTTACAGATGTAGATATAGTTGGAGACCTGGACACCAGAAAGTCCACCACTGGTTATTTGTATACATTTGCAGGTGTTGTGGTATCTTGGGTATCTAGGCTACAATGAATCGTAGCTCTCTCCAGTACAGAGGCATAGTATATAGCTGCGACAGAAGCTTGCAAAGAGATGTAATGGATGCAACGATTCCTAGGAGAGCTAGGAATAAAACAAGACAAATATGTGCTATATTGTGACAATCAGAGTGCCATTCACTTGGCAAAAAATCCAACCTTTCACTCACGAACCAAACATATTGACTTGAGGTGTCATTGGATTCGATAGATGTTGGTGGAAGGACATTTATCCTTGGAAAAGATCCATACAGATAAGAACCCTGCTGATATGCTCACTAAAATTATGCCAAGAGAAAAACATGAACTATGTAGAGACATGGTAGGCCTGGGGGTGACTTGATGCTTACAACTTATTTAGAACCCTTCATTTGCTTTAAGTGGGAGAATGTTGAAAACATGATAAATAAATTAAAGGTGCCGACTCAATTGCATCTAACTATATTTAATATGGAAGTCTCTGCCACCAGCTACCATTGAACAATACAGTCAGGTCAATATGAATATTTAAGATAGAAGATTTTGCCTTCCGACAGTCTCTTCTCCTCCATTCATTTTTTATACATGTTTTTTTTGACAAAAGTGTATTTCTAGAGAATTCCAGGACCTCTATTTATAGATGCATGTGTAATCATTTTTAAAGCAAGCAGAAAGAGGAAAAATCTCTATTTGCTGAGCAGCAGTAGAATAATGTTTTTGAGCTCTTCTTTTATATATTGTTGTGTGTGCTCATAGTGTTTTTATAATTTTCATGGGAATGTCTTATGCACTCTGTTTTTCTCTATTCCTCTGGCTAATTTTACTGTGAATATTTCCATTGTTGTATATTGTTTTATTATTTTTGTTATCACACACATCTTTTGTTGCAATTCCTAACATGATGCCTAAATATTTGATAAAATGAAGGTGCAGAAGAGAGAGAGAAAATAATCAAGACTCTAGCTTAAAGAAGATAATGTGGAGCAATTTATATAAAGGCAAACAACGTATTTAGTTGGTATTCCAAGTTTAGAGAGTGTAAGAAACCAAACAAAAAATTCAAACATGAGAGACTGTGGTAACTGCACGTGGTCAAACACGAGAGTGTTGAAGTCGTAGACGATCGTATCATCTGACGACCTTGGAAATTGTGTGCTTTTAGTTTCCAGCAGTATCACATAAAATCTAGTCTTCCTCATCTTCCTCCTCGTGTACTGTTTGAATACAACTATATTTGTTGCATCAGGGTGAGCTAGACTTAAGCCCTTAAGACAAACACCCTAGTGTGGAGGCCGAATAGAGGCACTATTTGCAAACAAAGTGCAAGTTAGCCAACCAAGTATTGGAGTCACTATCCAGCAAGATGTTGCAAGTGATCATCTAGAGTGCGGAATTGAAAAGGAAGTCGACATGGCCTAAAATCTAGGTTAAGATGTCGCAAGGTGTTGCGGAATTTTTATAGGGAAGCATAAGTCGACAAGGAACCGAACGCGGTGTAGTTGTTGGAGCAGTGTTGTGGGTGTTTCATGACAGAAAAAGGGGGGCCTATGCCACAGCCATAGAATCAAGGGTGTAGGTTCTCGTCTGGGATAGAACCAAGGTTAAATCGTAAGGGGGACCTGAGCCCAGTCTTAGCATTCAGGGTATAGGATCCTGACCAAGCTCAAATCTGAGGTGAAATCAAATGGAGGAGGGTATGTGCAGGATCATGATGGGCCAAAAAGTGGCAATATGATGGGTATGTGGTTGACAACTTTTTTTTTACCCAAAATTGATGAAACAAAAAGGGTTTTTAAAGGAGATTCTCAGCTTTCCACCAATATAAATTATGGTTTACTTTGAATTTAATAAATAATCATTATTCATTTTCTATTGAATTACGACTAAAGTCCTGATTTTTAGGCTGATTGAAAAACATCTATAGCTTTCAAATGGTATATATTTTTTTAATGCAAAATATGCGTCACATTCTATGCTTCACATAATATAAGATTAAAAAATAAAAAATGAATTTCATGAAGTTTTGACCAAGTTAAGGTGGTCAGACATACGAGTCTTTATATTTTTTTAAATTTGTCATAAAAAAATTATAATTAATTATTTACTTGGAAAAAAAATACAAGAAAATATGCATCACATCGGGACATGAGTCCTCTACTTATATCTAAAATCATATAAAAAAATATTATCATTTTAATGTGGTTAGGGTGGTCAGACAGACACCTACTTCTTATTTTTCCCCTGAAATTTAAGTACTGCTATATTGAAATTTCAAATTTTCACCAAATAGATTTTATTTTTTTTGTAAATAAACCTAGTAATTTAGAAACTACGTTCAATTTGCTACAAATTCTATTCTTACATATTTTTAAAATAATATAGATAACTTATTCAAATTTTTATGTCAAGTTGCCTAACTCTGATTTTTTTGAAGTTTTTGCCACTTAAGGGCCTGTTTTTTCCATGATGATCCTGCACATACCCAGAACTCGATCGCATCCAAGTGCATCAATTCAGGGCGTAGGATTCTGTCAGACACAATTCTGAGGTGAAATTGAATGGGGGACCTTCCCAAGGCAAAGTTCAGAGTGTAGGATCATGTCTGGGACTTATCTAAGGTGAAATTCTTGTGGCAAGCAGGGTTGAAGAGGTGGAATTGAAGTAATCAAGCAAGGTAGAAGATTCAGTATTGACGTAACTAAGTCACTAAGGCAGTCTCCAAGCAATTTTTAGGTGTCCCTCAACAACACCAAAAGCTAAGTCAAGCTCATCAAGCTGAGTTTGCACCAAGTCGCACAGGACCAAGTCTAGGCATGCATCAGAACTACACCATGGAAGGTGGAAAAATGTATGACAGAGTATTGAAGGATCGCCAGACATAGGATGTGTATCGGCAGACAAATGTTCATTTTGGCCTACAGTTTGTTAGGTGAGAGACTCCAAGCAGTCGAGTGGGTGTCAAACCACGCCATGAAACTGTGCCTACATAGTATACTGGTCGCTAGAGGCTATGATACTAGGGCATCATAGGTAGACAAGATGGTGCAATGGACATAAGCTGTGAAGCCAAAAGCTGAAGGTGTGAATTTGAGAAACAGTGAGAAGAGGGTATATAAGTCACCGAAGGCTAGGTACTGAACCTGCACAACTGGGTTGTTGCAACATCTTCTCCTAGTAGATGTTGGAAGTTCTTGAGTAAGTGTATCCCCAGCGATGCAGTGTTCTCTCGCGAACAACTCAGAAAGTTAGTCAAGATAGAAAAACCTTGCAAAGCGTTGTAGTGTCAAGGACATGTAATAGAGCTTCACTTCATTATTTGAGACAAGATGTCATTAGTTCAGCATTTGAAGATCCTTTGGATAGGTTTGTAAGTCTTCTTCAGTAAGCGGTTAAGCATGGGTCTCACGTTCGTATGTTTGGCATCAAGGAAGTCACCTATTTTTAAGTGAGGGAGAATGTAAGAGGCTTGAAGTGAATAGTGCACTCGAGGAGCACTAGACCCAGTCTGAGTGCGATGCAACCAAGTTGCACCCTTGGTGTTACAAGTTTGGTGTGGTGCGGTGTAAGGCAATGTGTGAGTCGAGCAAGGTGCAACGGTCATGTGAGTTGGATCAAGGAGTCTATTGGATGCCACGTCTAGGACTCGTCTAAGGGGCACACCCAGCCGAGGTAGCCATGAGGAACCATTTCACATCTACCAAATCATGAGGTGTTTACTACGTTTGTAGTCCATCAACCATGGATGAGTTGCATTGGAAGTTAGGCACAAATGTTAGTGTTGCAAAGATGCTACGGTGAGTTGGACAACCAGTTCCAATGTCAAAGTCGATTCACTCCCAATAGCAAGGGAAGTGTACAATGCGAAGTATGCAGTGGTGTTGAGTCATGCCAAGTCATGGTGAGTTAGCATAGGTTGAATTCAGGAAACTCTACAAGGTGAGTCAGCCTCATCAAGAAGTTAGCCAAGCTCAAGAGTCTGCAAAGAAAGAAGTCCCTATGGGTTATTACTGGTGATGAGAAATTCAAAAATGGGGGAGTCATCCCAAAGTACGGTGTCATTCTACCAATGTTTGGGAATCAAACTAATAGCTTATATAGGGAGGTATGGTCATTCGAATAGAGAGCACCATAGGGTTGCACCATTGTGTCGCACAGTAGGGGCACCGATGCATTGTACTGAGAGTACACAACGAGACACCAAATAGCAAGGGTGTTCTAGTACTCTTCCTTCTAGGAGTGAAACAGAAGTAGCTCCCGCCTCGAGTCCCCAACGACTCAGGTGTTCATCATAGTCTTTAGGAGTGAGGAAGTCTCATTCTGCCCTAGCTATGATGTGAGGGGTTTGGTGGTGAACCCAACGTCCTAAGCCCTATGAATGCAGTAATAGGGACAACATGAGATAGTTCCAAGGCATGCTACCAAGGGAGTTGGATGTTGGAACTCCTCCCACAGTGATGGGGTAAAGAGAGGAATGCAAGGTTGGGCGAGCTATGAATCCAAGTCGGCAAAGTAAGCCTGGGGAGGCAGAATGCATTCCACCAGTGTCAAGCAAATCCTGGAACTAGTAGGGGAGTTTCAGCAAGCGGTCTCATCTGAGCCTAAGGATAGAGCAAGTCTTCTTCTCATAATTGGGGTGCAAGTCGAGGAGCTACACCAAGTGTGCTCCCCACAAAGAGAGCTAGACCATGTCATGCAATGCACACATGGGCACCATGAAAGTAAGTGAGTGTTGGCACCCTCTTGAGGTAGACCCAATCCTCCTTAGCAAGATCATAGGGATTGCTCAAGGGCTGGACTCATCAGTATGGTGTACAACCAATGCAAGGATGGATGCCAATGAATTTTTTTTTCAATCCAGGAATAAGGCAACAAGGAAGGAGTCTCAGATACTCGAATTGGTATCATTGGTGTAAGGTATCAACTAAGTACCTAGTGTAACACAATGCTGCAAGAACTCAACAAGTCGAGTTGGTATCTATGGAGATCAAGTTGCACAATCCTTGAAGTCATTGGACCAGGTGATCAAGGATCCTAGGCTCAATGCAGAAGTGGGAGTTACTCAGCCGGAGTCAACCTCCCCAAAGAGAAAAAGGAACTCATCATGAGTTTGGTGTTGGATTTGGAAACTCTCCAAGAGCCTATCCATGTGAAGAGAAAACTCAGAGTTCAAGGTGAACGAGACTAGTAATTAGTTGTCTTATGGGGGACACAAAGATGAAGCACTCGGTGGAATCACCAAGCTTGCACCAGTGTGCAGCAGTTCTTCAAGAAAGTGAAGAAAGTGAGTCATGTTCCTAACATGCAAGCCAAAGAGCTCCTAGCAGTTCACAAGTGCATAATTTTGCGATGCACTTGTAGAAGTCGAGTTCCTCAGAGAAGGATGACCCGCTAATTCAAAGGCATAATCTGTGAATAGGAAAGGGCTTGTCTGCAAGGGAGTCACAAGTAGTGTTGAGCAGTGTCGCACAAGATAGACCTCTCAAAGCAGAAAAAGGTGCATTTGATCCGTGCACTGGTCTAACCCCATGACAGTTGCTAACTGCAGTCTTGTCTAACTCGTGTATTGAATGTTTTTATCATTCTCTCCATTCAAATTTATCATTTGTTAAATCATAAAATCAATAACTAGGCAATGAATTCCATTAGTGACATGACTTCATCTTCCTCCTTGTGCACTATTTGACTACGACTGTGTTTGTACAACATTAACTGCAATGTAGTCTAACTCGTGTGTTGAATATTTTTCTCATTCTCTCCATTCGAAGTCATCATTTGTTAAATCATAAAAGCAATAACTAGGCTATGAATTCCATTAGTGACATGACTTGTTTGAAATGTTATTGTTTTAGAGGAAAAAATTAGACATATAAATATAATCGTATTCTAGCATCACCTTACTCATCTCACATATATCCCTTTCCAAAATTAATTAAATAGAATCAATTATTTAATTAATCATTCCAACCATCTTGTCAAAATTAATTAAATAAATTATAACCATCTATGCCATTTTTAATTGAGTATGTCACAACCAATGCATCCTTAGATCATAGAACCATGTTACACTTGTGGGATATATAGCGATTTTATATCCCAAAAATGTAATGGTATTTAGTGAGAAGGATAGTGTAGTGTCTAAGAAATCAATAAGTATTACGTTTGGATTCTATCATATCCTTCTAGCATTTAACAAAAGACAATGGGGATAAAGAGCTACACTAAGTGAGGGCCTAGGGAGTAATCCTTGCAAGTTATTAGTAGGATTATGTTTCTTAATATTTTGTGTACTTATCTCCTTTATCCTTCTAGAAGTAAGCTTAATTCTAGTGGAGGTAAGTTTAATACCCACAATTGCATGTGACTCATTGATATTTCATATTTATAATAATATCATACTATTTGTATAATATTTTGTATTATAATTGAGACTTTTAATTATTATTTTAAGATGAGTACTTTATGAATTGATGCTTGAATCTATTATATTTTAGCTTCATAGTTTTCTATATATATATAGGTTGATTGGTGATCATATTATATTCTTTACAAATTAAACATTCAGTTACATTTTTATTATTTTCATAAATGTTAAGATATGAAAAAAGAGATATTGTAAATTAGAATATGAAGATTTTACATGGACGTTTTGAAAGGATAAAAAATGGTTAACATCTTCTTAATATATTTTATAACCACTCTATTTAAATATCAATTTTTTAATCATTAAACAATCATAACAATTTTATGTTTCATCACTATCAAAAATAATAAATAGTTGTTCAAATTTTAACTTTGACCATTAAAATGAGCGTTTTAAGAATAACAATCTCTACAACTAAATATGATAAAGTATTTTTATTCTTTACTAGAATTTTCACAAATACAGATAATAATAAAGACATCCAATGCATAACTTGAACTAAATTATAATTTATATTATAATCTAATATTACACAAAAGAAACGAATGATTATCTACCAAACACTTTAAGGTAATGTCTACGGAACATACAAAATAGTCATTTGACTGTGTTCATTAATTAATTAAAAATAAAGAATACAATGTGTTTTTATTTTTAATTAATTAATAAACACAGTCAAATGACCGTTTTGTATGCTCCATAGACAATTCGACACTCTAAATGTTTGTTTGACTGTATTTAACGAGGAGGAAGATGAGAAAGACCAGACTTGATAGACAGCAAGGAAGGTGAGGAAGACTGGATTTTATGTGATCAACTCTTAGACTGCTGGAAACAAGATATGTTTACGTGACAAAAATTAAAAGCAGGCAATTAAGGGAGAATGAGAACGATGGATTTATGGTAAACTGGTAAGAGAGTTTATGTAATCAACTCTTGACAACTGAAAAGAAGTCAAGCCTGCCAGGTAATTACCAACACGACTCGCATGTTTGAACACGTGCGCATTTTCAATGTTGAAACTTTAAATTTGAGCAATGAAATTTCAAGAGTCGGTCATATTCATATTTGGCAGGCTGCGCATTGCATACTATGCCATACATTGTTTCTCTTTATATTTCATTGCTTCAACCCAAACTCTTGATTATCACCTCTTTCTCTCTTGTGCCAATTCATTCTCCTAATCATTTAGCCCTAAAGCTGCTGGGAGAAAAAAACTTTGTAGCGACCGCCCAGAATTGCAATGGAGAGCAGTTCAAGTTGTTCGACGATGAAGATGGTATTGATTCTGCTCATTTCCATCACAATAGCATTTAATGCTGAATATGCAGATGGAAGGAAACTTCTGAACACAAAATCCGGGCAGGATAAATTTTCAGCTCAACTGAGTGTTGTGAAAGAGGAGCACTCGGGCTTAGAGCTGAGTGTACAGCCTGCCCAGATCTTATGGGAGTCGAAGAGTATAACGTTGCAGAATAAGCTTCCATCTGGTCCAAGCCCTGGATCAGGCAATGCACATATCAACGATGGCGGTGTTAAGAGCGCTTGGAGATCAAAAAGCATATTGAAGAATAAGCTTCCAGCTGGGCCAAGCCCTGGATCAGGCAACGCATATATCAACGATGGTGGTGTTAAGGTTGGTTGGAGATCAGAAAGCATATTGAAGAATAAACTTCCAGCTGGGCCAAGCCCTGGATCAGGCAACGCACATATCAATGATGGTGGTGTTAAGGTTGGTTGGAGATCAGAAAGCATATTGAAGAATAAGCTTCCTTCTTCTTCAAGTCCTGGTGTAGGCCACTAATAACTATATAGTGGCCATGTACGGCTGCTAAATATTAATCTCCATTAGCTTCCTCTGGGTTCCCGCTAGCCACCATACAAATTCTTTTTATTTTTGAACGAATCTGTTTAGATGTCAAATGGATTAATATTTTGTTTTAATCTACATTTCAGTAATCCAAGCCCTTAAGAAATCTCAGAGAGAAAAATGGGATAGACGATCAAGGTCTTGCTAGTTCAATGAAAGCATATGTACCTCTAATATTGTAACGGTGAAAATTGCATTACAGTTTTTTATTTTTTTCCTTTGTTTTGGGTTTATTTCAATTGGATTATTTTTTATTAATAACATGTCTTCAAGTAGTACAATTTTTGTTAAGAGCTCACATAATTTGAATCAATGTTCTTATTTATATTTATTTTTTGGAATCGGTTATAATTTTCAGTTTATCTATTGTTTAGTTGGTGGTTATAATTTTAACTTTTGTCATCAAAAGTTCTTAATATTTTTGTGTTTTCTTAAGTCAATTAGTAAACCATTTGAATAGTGAGGAAGAGGACAGTATTTCATATCTCAACTATACTATTTTATGTAGTCAAAACAACATGTCTACTCGAATTGTGTAAATAATTGACATTAGAAAGATGATTTGTCTAAAAGATCTCAAAACTTATAAATTTCAAATTCAAAGGTTGGGACACTTATTCTCCATTAATTTAATCACTAAAGATGTTTTACTTGCCACCTTGGAGCTGTATTTAATGAGTAATCCTAATTGATTTCAACATCTAGCATTTAGTGTGAATTAAGCAATACTCATCTATTGCACACATCAAAAACTGTTAAAGTATTTTAATGTGACTATAGGGTCATAAATTAGCTATGTAATATCCACCTTATGTTTTTTGTATCTAGTTTTGTGTGCATCCCCTAAGATGTGTTCAAGAACCCATTTACCACTTTGAAAGAATTTTCTCAAGTAATATACTAAATTCTCACTAAAATTGAGCCTTATTTGATACCTAAAATCTATCTCATAACTTTTAGATTAAAACTTGAAAAAAATATATGTGCACAAACATTAGTGTGTTCAACACATGTCAAGATCTAATTCTAGGTTATGGGTTAATTTAAACTTATGAAATCTTAACTATAGATATTGACCTAAACCTAAATCCATCCAAAAAATTTAACAATAAATTAACCTTAAATTATAAAAAAGGTAATAGTTCTTTTTGAGAGCTCAAAAATTCAGTATTCAAATTTTTAATTACTATCTATTTCATGTTAGAAGAGCTTATCCATTTGGTATTTACAATTTCAACTTTGGTCAAAATAAAATAAAATAAGGCTATTAACATTTATGTGTGCATGCTTATATCAATTGATAAAGCATTTCACTAGTATGGAGGAGAATGGAGGAGAGGTGATGTAGGGGCATCATATATTTTTTAAATATCTATTTGTACTTTTAATATATATATATATATATATATTTCATATATCTATTTAAAATTTTGTTTTTTTTTTTAATTTGAGGCAGAAACTACCTCCTATGAGCTCATTTAATGAGCAACATAATTAAAAAAAGGTAAAGGGAAAAGCTGAGTGAGAGTTTTTGAAATCAAAAATAGGTAGGTGGAAAAATTAATGCCAGATTTTGGATGTTGCAACTATTTAGGCGTGATTTTTGGGAGATTTTTTTTGGGGTGAAGCTTCTAGATTTTGGACAATTTTTGGGGAAGAAGAAAGAACAACAAAAGGAAGGAAGACAAAACAAAGAAGAAGAGGGTTAAAATAGAAAAAATAGAGGAGTATAGAAGATGACAGTAGAAGAATGTTTGGAAATAGTCAAAGAGGCCTGTAGCATACCATAGGAGGACAAAGAGAAAGAAAGAGGATTAATAGAAGATACTTTGTTCTATAGATATTGATATAAATGCATGTATAAGTGTGTGAAATTTGAATTTATAAGTTAATATAAATGTTTCCTCTTATTAGCTATTATCTTTGTGTGTGTGTTTATGTGTTACTTTGTTATAAATCAATTTTCTAAAAGAATAGTTGGTTTTGTGCAAGTTTAAAGTATTTTACATTGTTGAAATTCTAGACAGTCACCTACATCTAGGCTACGAGTACACGTAGCAACAAACTATTTTTTTTGCAACTTAGTTTTTGCCTCTGTAGTTCTTTTTATGCTTCCAAAATTAATTGTTTGACCTTAAACTCATGTGTAAATTGATGTAAAGGTGTGTGAGGTTTCTTACAACAACACAACCTTCCTTTTACACCTATTTTCTCATTTTTAAAGTGGGTTTTTAGGTGCCTACAAGGGGGTGGATTCCATCACCATGGTATTAGAGCACAACTACAGCTCTAGGAAGAAGGATAGTGGCTTGAGATTGAGGTTAGAGTAATCCCTTTTGAGTGTGAAATGTGGGTGTGTCCCTGTAGCAAGGGATATTGCAACAAGGAAGACTACAGTAAGAGAGAAAAGGAAAGAAAGTGAGTTAGAGTAGTAGGATTCCACCAAGGAGAAGGATGATAGAGGTTGTAGCTATAGAAACAACAGGAAGAATAGATGAGGTGTTGGAAACCCTAAGCAAAATGTAAGAAATAATGAATGCAATAAAAGGTGGAATGAGAAGAGGCAAAGCACATGAAGATAGTGATAGTGAAGATAATTTAGTTTTAGTTGAAATGGTTGATAATTTGGGGTTAAAAATGATAGCTCACCCAACCCCTTACAAGGTTTCATGGTTGCAGAAATGGCACCAAGTCTTAGTTCATCAGCAATTCCTTGTGAATTTTTGAATAAGTACATATGAAGATGAGGTGTGGTGTGATATCATGCCCATGGATGTATGTCACTTACTCTAAGGAAGGCCATGGCAGTTTGGTAGGAAGGAAATCCATAATGGGAGAGAAAACACTTATACATTAGAGAAAAATGGAAGAAAGAACACTCTTAGACCATTGGAAACCAAGGAAGAAGAGGTGGAAAGTGGTCCAAGAACACTACTAGTGACAAGGAAACAATTTTTGAATGGGGTTAAAAAGGAATTTAGCTATGTTTTACAATATTTCCCAAGGAGCTACAAGTAGATGCAACAGATGATAGCAGTGGCATGCCTTTAGAAGTGAAGGGGTTGCTTGAAGAATTTGATGAAATTATGTCCAAGGATTTTCTGGAAGGACTACCACCTATGAGGAGCATCATCCATCACATTGGTTTGATTCTAGGGGTAAGTTTACCCAACAAGGAAGCCTATAGATTGACACTTACAAAGAATGAAGAGGCCAACAAGCAAGTGCAACAACTATTAGAAAGATGATCGATTAGAGAGAGGCTTAGCCCATGTGCGGTACTAGTTGTGTTAGCACGAATGAAGGATGGTGAATGGAGAATGTGCACAGAATCAAGAGCCATCAACAAAATAACAATAAGGTATTATTTTTCTTTACCAAGAAGGGATGATCTCATGGATTGTTTGGGAAAGGCTAGATATTTTACAAAAAATAATTTAAAGAGGGGATATCATCAAACTAGGATAGGAGAGGATGCATTAAGTAGGATGGTTGAATTGTTGATTGAAATGAGAGTTGAATTAGTTGGGTTTGATGACATCAAAGAATTATATAAGAATGATTTAGAATTTAAGGATGCATGGATAGCATGTATGGAGCCTACTAGTATGGATAAGACACCTTGGATGGATTATTTTATACAAGATGGATTGTTGTTCAAAGGACAAAAAGTATGCATACCTCAAGGATCAATGAGGAAGAATTTTATAAGAGGAAAATATTGTCATGGTTTAGCTAGACATTTTGGAGTTGATAAGATAATGGAACAACATAGTGAAAGGTATTTTTGGCCAATGATGAGGGAATAAATAATAAAATTTGTGCAAGGATGTCAATTTTGTCAATATGCCAAAGGAGGGAGTCAAAATATAGGCCTATATCAGCCATTACCCATACCGGAGAAATCATGGGAAGATTTTAGCATGGATTTTTTACTTGGATTGCTAAGAACACAAGAAGGTACAGCTCCGTTTCAAATTGTTTATGGGAATATTCCTAGAGGCATTTCAAAACTAAGGCATCTTGAAAATAGTGAGGGATATAAAAGAAGTGCTAAAGAAGGAGTTTTCCAAAAATATAAAAGATTTACACCAACAGGTGAGGGAAAAACTCAGTTGGAGCAGAGGAGGGAAAATAATTTAGAAGTTGGAGATATGGTATTGGGACATCTATGAAAGGAAATATTTCCCAGTCATGCCTACAACAATCTCAAGTGGAAGAAAATAGGGCCATGCAAAATCACCAAGTCTTCACTAAATTCCTATGAGTTCGAGTTGCCTAAGGGTTTGGAAATCAATCCAATTTTTAATGTTTTAGATTTATATACTTACCATGAGGGAGAGACATCACAGAAGCAAGAAAGAAAGAAAGAATTACCAAAAAAATGGAAGGAGCAGCTACCTAAGAAAGCACAAGAGGAGATTGAAGATGTTTTGGATTCAAGAGTTGTTAGAAAGACAAGGGGTAAAGAGTGCAGTGAATATTTAGTGAAATGGAAGGGTAGACCAATGGAGGATGCAACATGGTTGAGCTAAGAAGAGCTAGGAACACTTCAATTAGCACAAGATGACTAATTTGTTGACCCACAACAATCGAACCTTCAACCTACAACAACAAAGAGCTTCACACAGTGAGCAGGGGCTCACAAAATTTTATAGCTTGGTAGTTTGATGTAGGGGCATCATTTTTTTTTTAAATATCTATTTGTACTTTTCCTAAACTAATGCCACCATATATGGAGCTATAAGATTTAAAATTTAAAATTTTGATTTTATTTTGATTTGAGGCAGCAACTACCTCCCATGAGCTCATTTAATGAGCAACAACATTAAAGTATGGTAAATGGAAAAGTTGAGTGGGAGTTGTTGAAATAAAAAATAGGTAGGGGGAAAAATTAATGCCAAATTTTGGACATTGTAACTATTTAGGCAATATTTTTGGGAGAATTCTTTTGGGGGAAGCTTCCATATTTTTGATAGTTTTGGGGAAGAATAAAGAACAACAAAAGGAAGGAAGACAAAATAGAGAAGTAGAGGGTGAGAGCAACAAAATATTGGAGAATAGAAGAGGACAACATAGAATATTTAAAGACATCAAAAGAATGTTTGCAAATAGTTAGAGAGCCCTGTAGCAGACCATAGGAGGACAAAGAGAAAGAAAGACCATTAACAAATCATACTCTTTTCTATAGGTATTTATTTAAATGCATGTATAAGTGTGTGAAATTTGAATTTATAAGTTAATATAAACTTTTCATCTTTTAGTTGTTATCTATGTGTGTGTGTTTGTGTTTCTTTGTTATAACTCATTGTTATGAAAGAATAGTTGGTTCTATGCAAGTTTAAAGTATTTTTCATTGCTGAAATTTTGGACAGACACCTACAGCCAGCGCTGCAGGTACCCATAGCAATAGTCTATTTTTTTCTGCAACTTAGTTTGTGCCTTTGCAACTGTTTTTATGCTTTCAAAATTAATTGTTTGACCTGAAACTCATGTGTAAACCATTGTAAAGGTGTGTGAGGTTGTATACAGCAACACAACCTTCTATTTCCACCTATTTTCTCATTTTTAAAGTGGGTTTTAGGGGCCTACAAGGGTTGGGTACCATCAAGAGGCCACCATTTCTAATTTCAACTATAACATTTTATGTAGTTATCACAATAACATGTAGCTCATCTTGAGCCATGTCTACAATTTCTACAAATGATCTAGTTTAGAAATTTGATTTGTGTAAGATACCCCAAAACTTATAAATTTCAAATTAAAATGTTTGATCCACTTATTTCTCCTAAACATAACCATTGAATCCTAGCATGGAGCATATAATGTTTCACTTACCACATTAGAGTTATATTTCATGAATAACCTAATTCATTTAACCATCTTATATCTAACATCTAAATAACCAAATTTTAATAGAATAGTTATGTAATAGCCTCTCATAATAGTAAGATTTAGTAAGTATTCATGGGTACAATCGATAAAATATGATCTATTTGATACTTATAATAGAAAAGGATCCACCATTGATTGGAATATCTCCTTGATTCTATGATCATCCCAAGTAGTAATAGCACCCTAACCCAAAAAGCTCCAAAATTATTAGAAAGTATTTCAATTATGCCAAAAAAGTAGATTCCTTCAATAAATGAGGATTGTGTTCATGTGGACCATTTTGTTCTATGTGAAAATAGTAAAGTATAATCTTTTCTTGACTAAAAAAATATTACATGGGGTAACTGTGAAAGATTCCCAAGATTTCAGCTTAGGCATTCACCTTATGAACATCCAAAAATAAATCCCAATTCATCAAGGCTTGAAGGAGAAAATAAAAAATTAGGATAAAAGTGGTGATTTTAGAAAGAAAATATCTGAAGAGAAATTAATGATCCTCTCCTAAAACCCCTCCAAAAAACATGTAAATATTTCTCATCCAAATCTACAATTAGCCATTCATAAAGGAATCATCAATTTATGAAGATGTGAGCCTCCAAACATAACCTTGGTACATTCAGTTAGAAAATATCTCTTTACTTAAATGTGAAGGAAATGTAGTAACAAAAAAAGTATGCCTTTTCCTTACTTAATTTGGGACCAATTGTCATTGAATTAGCCTAATTTTTCCTAGGTCTAATGTTGTAATGTGTTGTACACATTCACATTGATCTTGGGCCCCTTTTTAATAAAGTGTACTTAATATTTATGGTGTTGTAAAGTGTTTTAACACACTTTCACATTTATCTAGGGTCTCATTAATTAATTATGGTTAATTAGAGTTAATTAGCATCTTTAATTCAAATTTAAGCCTTATTTGTGACACCTTCTGAGGATCTATCTCGACATCCAGGGTTCAAATTTCTTAACATTAAATTTGGCAAAATCAAGGTCCTAAAAAATGGTGCTAGGACCCATTCGCCTAAGTGGCGAATGGGTCCTCCCTCTATAGGACCCCCTTTTCTTTGCACGTTTGACATGGGTTTTTAATGTTCTTTCACCTCCCAAAGGCATGGTCCTAGAAACTTGTGCCAAGACCCATTCGCCCTAGGTGGCGAATGGTTCCTCCCTTAATGAGGACCCCCTTTTCAAATTTGATTCTGGCAGGATTAAATTAATAATATTCATTTCTAGATCTAGTGTCGGCTTGAAATATTTGAATTTTGGGGTTAATCTCTAGATTTAGTATAAATAAGGGGTTAATTCACATTGTTTCTCCTAGAAAGTTCAAGTTATCACAAGAGTGCATTCACAAGAGCATTATAGAGCACTTCAAGAGAATTTCAAAGGTATTTCAAGGAAAATTATCAAGAGTCTATTGCAGCAATTCAATATCATATCATCATGTCAAGGGTTTAGTGCATTCATTCATGTTTTTGAGCTAAGATTGTCAATGTAGCATTGAGGATCTACTTGCAAGCATTATTTCACATCTATTTAAGATCAAGAGCTATATTCTTCATGGCCACTTCATGTCAGTTTGTAGATTTATACTACAAGACAACATCCAAGGTATCATCCATTACATATTTCATGTTCATGCTTCAATTTCATTATTTCATCATTTGGTTTAATTACCTACAAGGGGTTTGACTTAGGAAAACCCCTATTCACTAACAATCAAAAAAAATTCTTCTCTTGAGTGTGTTTTTGCAGATTTACAGATTGAAGATCAAGTGGATAAACAGTTTAGAACAAAATTGTCAAAGTTGTCAAGTTGTAAGATTGAGGTCTTTATAGTGCAAGAACAAAGAAAGAAAGCTACAACATTTATTACAGGTTTTTGGGAGCTAACAACTAGGGGTTTTTGTGCATTTAAATAATAATTATTTGTAATTATTTGGTGATAGAATCTCACTAGTAAAATAAACATTGAAATTTTGATGATTTATTTCTATGTCACTGTTGCTTCTCCATAGACACACCTTTCTATCATTGGTTAATTTATAAAATTGTTTAATAAGGTTAATATAATCTCATGTGTTAAATTATTTGTGAGAACTTGTGCTTTGTGCGCTATCTATTTTCACCAAAAGGTTACCTTAGAGATAACAAATCCTTCATTTTATCTTTTGTTTTAATTTGGTCCCAAGAACATAGATTACATATGCCCCCCCTTCATGTTGAGAAGTGATCTATAAAATCAATAGAACTCTATTATTTTCCTCTTAGTAGGCATATCCTATTATTTTATCACTAAGGGGATGATCCAACCTCATATATTTTGGTAAGGTATATAATTTTTTACAAGAATCAAAGGACATTTTTTATAGGAGGGATATTGTGACTGGTATAGCCTTGTTATCCATTTTGTGGGGATAAGATTAAGTGGGAAGGGTTTGACCCTAGCCACATTTTTGTAAATAGACCTCTCATTCCTATATTTTGGCTTTACATAACCATGGCTATATAGAGAATATCCTATAAAAACGTATTAATCCTAGATAAGTCCTTTTAGTCCTAAATAGTTGTCACTATATAGTTAGTAGTTAGTTATAGTAAGCTACTCATATTGTGTACCTAGAAATAGTTTTCTTGATTATATGATCTCCTCTCACACCTCTAGGTTATCTTGAGTGATAAATATGATTAGTTCATCCTCATGGGCCCTTGATTCCATGAATAGATATGACATATTAGTAGGCTCATAAATGCATACTTTCCCACTTGAATAAATTAGGATGTTTATGTACTTGATGTATGATCCTTGTCAAAAAAAATTATTCACATTAAAATAAAAATATGATTCAAACACTTGAAACCATCAAATATTAATAGTCCAAAATTAAACCTTTGAAAATAATAAATTCTAGAATTCCTATTACAAAATAAAGGTTGAAACCACAATCATAGTAGACCACTAAAATCGAAATGCATTCCCAAAACTTGTGTGAACTCCACTCATCCTAATAAAATTTAAATCATAATTATAATTCCAATTATTAATCCAAAATCTAGATAATATCATCATATCAAACTAATACATGTCTACTCAAGTCAACCTTGTAATCAAAATCAAGATCTTAAACATTGTCATCATTATCGAATCTACTATTATTTAAGAATCTACCTTATCTTAAGTTTAGTAACCTAAAAGCTAAAATAAAAAAATATTGATTAGAAAAAACATATCTTAAGTATACAAATCCAAAAAATAAATCACCCATGATTCAACATTTATACAACCCAAAATCAAATATTTCTCAAGATAATGACACTATCATAAGTATAGAAATTAACCCCAACCATACCTAATCAAATCATTTTAATTCAATAAGGTATTAGTTCCTAATATTTTACCCAAAATATAACTCAACCCAATCCTAGTCAATTCCAATCCCATCCAAATCATCCAAAACCAAAATACTAAGTAGCCCAATTCCAATCAAATGTATTATATTATTGTAGACAATCTCAATTAGAATATAAAACCCCATCACATCCCTCACCATTTATCTAAATGAAATTGGCCAACCTTCCAAATATAAATTAATTTAAAATCTAATCAACTCTACAACCATCCAATATTCATCCCTAATATTAAGTCAAAACTCATCCATCCATCTAAATATCCCATCTTTCATAAATCAACTTGATCAAATAAAAATCCCATAATACTTTGATTAGAAGAAAAATATTAAGGTACACGCAAATTCAAAAATTAAAACTCAATCTAGTAATCGATAATATAACCATCATTGAAAATCCAAAATCCTTTTTAGCGATGATAATTATGATAGTATTATGGATCAAAATGAGTACACAACAAACAAGCTTGATAACATTGATATGAACAAGCTTTGTATAAGATTCATTAACTAACCATGAGTACTCTAGACCAAGAATTAGCAAGCACTATATATTCCATAAATCCTAATTATATATTAATTGGTCACCATTATGATACCTTTGAAAAAGTAAAAACCTATTTATTCTAATTGCCTTATCAATAACTCATACCACAAATCCCCACCTCAAACAAGTGCCTTCTAGCCTCCACCCTATATGAAATTATTTCATCATAAAAAATTCAACCAAACTCATCCCATCAATCCAACCACAAATCATGTCAAATTTACCATGCTTAATTAAATCATCCACCATACAATACCAACTCAATAAATTATTTCATGGAATACTTGCACATAATCTTAAGCCAAAAAATATAATCAAAGTTGGGGATTCCTACAACACTACTAATCCAACTCCATCCAATGATATAATTTACTTTTCACTCAGCAACCAAAAGGACATCATGAAAATCAAAGATCCTCATAATACCATCATTCCTATAAGTCTACCTATGTGAAAAAAAAACTTAAAATTTAAAAAATCTATTAAGTCCACTAGAATCCATAATAAGCAAAGACCTCTTCCCCATCCATGCATAAAAATTAAGGTATCTCTCCACGAATTAATCATTAATGATATTGTAATGGAAAAACCACTCCTTTCTTGCATTATCCATATATATAGATCTTGTTCCAAAGCATGCCCAAATGTGTCCCCACCTAAATCTAGATCCAAGTATCCAAGTTAATCCATTTCACCATGAAATACCATCTCAAGATCAAAGCATCCATATCAAGATCACCCCTAAATGATAGTACTATCACCTTTGTTCCACAACCTTTAAGCTTGATCTAGTTATATTTTCATCATGGAAACTATAACTACCACCAATCCCTACCCATATAAAATGGGTTTATATCTTATTTTTGAAAAAAATGATATCCCATAAAAAATTGAATCTCTCACAAAATGAAATATTAAGGAAAAGGTTTGTTTATTTAAGAATAATAGATCTTGGATCCTATACATGTCAAAAAAATAAGGATTTCAATGCTTCAACCATAAATATCATGGAAAATACTCTCAAAATGCTGGTAACACCATAAAATATAAATAAACTCCTTACAACATAAACAAAATTCCTCTTGACATTTATATTGAATCATTGTTTACCACCACTAGTTTCATTGGTACCATTATCTCTACAACTAGCCTTGACCATAAATCACATAAAATATCTAATTAGGAAAAAAATACACTTTATTAAAATTATTCGAAAATGTTAAAGTTATCACTAAATTAGTTTGATTTGAATATATCATTCCATAGGACCATAAAGTTATATTTTGAAGTGACTTTGATATACAAGAATGTGAAATAACAAATCTAATAGACTCCAAGGATCAACATGTCACAACGCACCAACATGCAATACCAAATCAAATTCAAATTCAAATTATAAATAGATAAAAAAAGGATGCATATGCAGGTACCAATAAAAAAGGATGCTCAAAAATAATGCAGGTCTCAAAGAAAAAAAAAGAAATGACTCCAACTAGATCATTGAAATCCACATCTCTAAAATATAATTCCATCGCTAAAACCAAAAAGTTCCTACTCCCATCATAGTCCCAAAGCTCTCAATCTAAATTCAAACATCTTTGAATCCTAACACTAAAAATTATTAAATGTATTTTGGTCCCTAAATTCCAAAATCAAATATCTAAAATTCTTCATCCTAATCCCAACATCTAGAATCCCATACTCCCAAAATCCCACATTCTAATCTAAGGCTTCAATTTCTATAATGGTATATTTATTAGTTAGTCTAGGTTCCCCTTGGTCCCATGATATTTTTTATACCTTCACCATCTCATTCTTCAATCCACCTATTTTCCATAATCAAATCTATTATCTTATGTATTACACACTTTCCACACCATATTTTTTCTAATCCACATCATCCTCCATCCAACCTATAGATCCACTCTAATATCTATTTAAACTTGTGATACAAGGTATATAGATGGCTCAGAGGATATGAGAACCTCTAATTGAAAATTTCATCTTTCACAAGAGGGATACCTTAAATTATCAACCAGGGAGTCATAAAACTTTAGATAGCATAGCAAAAATATATGCATTCACAAATTTTGGACATCCTATATCAATTGAGTATAGGTGAATAAGCATGTACAAATATGGTAAAAGTTATAAATTGGAATGAATTTCTAATTCACAAAACAAGGAAAATGAATGTAAATAACTACCTTCTAGTATGGATATCGTTGGTGGAAAGATTCAGTAAGAAGATTGCGGGTTGGAAAGGTGCTCTGCTTAGTCAAGCTGGTAAGCTTCATCTCCTCAAACCCTCTCTCCAGAATCTTCCTATCTACGCCCTGAGCCTCTTTAAGATTCCTGCTAAATTTGCTGATACAATTGAAAATTTTCAAATAAGATTTCTTTGGTCGGGTGTTGAGGAAAATAAAAGAGTTCCCTTAATAGACTAGAATCTAGTTTGTAGACCTAAAAAGAATGGCGGACTTGGGTTAAGAAGAATCAAAACTGTTAATAAAATCCTCTTGGCTAAGAAAATCTGGAGAATCTTCTCTTCCTCTAGGGAGTGGATTGATATTATGGCTAGCAAATATTTAGAAAACAACTGTTGTTCCATTATTAAGAAGGACCCTCACCTTCTTCCAAGAGGTTCTATATGCTGGAACAATTTAAATTTTGGAAAAAAGATTGTGGAGGAAGGCATTGGTTGGCAAGTGAGAAATGGTAATTGTACCAGATTCTGGGAAGACAGATGGATTTTTAAGGAACCCTTGATAAAAATCAATTCCTTCAGAGATTGGGCTGAGAATTGCAAGGCAAGGTTTGGAACTTATGTTAAGGATTACATAGTGAATGGTAATTGGGTGGACTTGGGCAGAGTCAATCGGGCTTTGGTCCCCATCCAGACTACGTTGTTGGCCATTAGACTTAGTTCTAAGCAGTTGGAGGACCGTGCGGTTTGGATTGATGATCCCTCTAGTAATTTCTCTATGTCTTTCGCTTTTTCTAAGATCACTTCTTCTCTGGATCATCCTCCCTTTTGGTCTAAAGCTTGGTGCAAACATCTAATACCTGAAATTAATATCTTCTTTTGGATCTTGCTCCAAAATAAATTGCTTACAATTGACAACCTATGTAAACGTGGATTTCAAATCCCTAATAGATGTTGTCTTTGTAAGATGGATGTTGAATCTGTGAGTCATTTATTCCTTCACTGCTCTTTTGTTGCTTCTCTTTGGGAAAATTTTATCAGGCTATGGAACCTTCCTTGGGTTTTCCCATTGTCCATTGAAGATCTCTTTTCTCAATGGAAAGCCCCGACTAGGAATCCTTTACTTAGGTCTTTTTGGGAATTATTCTTCCCTCATATTGCTTGGGGCCTTTGGAAAGAACGCAACAATAGAAATTTTAGGGGCAAAGAAGCCTCTGTGGATTATGTCTTTGATAAAATTGTCAGATCCCTGAAGGGAAACTTCAAAGTCGTGGCCCAGAAGGACAGGAAGACCATGAATGTGGAGTATTTGAACTATGTTCTATTTGTTGCTAAGGAATGGAGCATTAATCCTTTTTTGGCTAGTTCGTCTATGAAGACCAAAAAGGACAGAGAGGGAGTTTGCTGAACTTTTCTGCCTAATGGGTGGATCAAAGCTAACTTTGATGGTGCTGATAAAGGCAACCCGAGGGCGATAGGCTATGGAGGATTTATAAGGGATTCCAATGGCAACTTCATTGGTGTGATTGCCTCACCTCTTGGCTCTCAAACTAATCACCTGGCGGAGGTGGCTGGTGCTTACCATATCATTGATTTAGCCCAAAGTCTTAACATTAAAAATCTATGGCTTGAAGGAGACTCCAAAAACATAATTGACTGCCTTCGTGCAAGTCTCCACCCTCGTGGACTATCAATTCGTGGATTGATGAAGCCAAAATGAAATTGGCTAAGTTTAAAAAAGTTAAAATATCACACGCCTATAGGGAAGCCAATGTTGTCATGGAATTTTTTGCTAATGAAGGAGTTAAGAGTAAAGAAGTGTGTACTTGGCTAAATAATAGCGATCTAAATATTAATGTATGTGCCCTATTAAATTATGATAAATCACATGGTAAGGCAATGCGTTATCCCTTTAATGAGGACAGGGTGGATCTATCACATCACAATCATTAGATTGCATGGGACCGAGCCCGATGGAGTAATTTGCAAGATAACTACACACGCTTTGTGGGTTCTAAGATTTGGCAGGGCCAATTTTAGTAAGGCTTGTGTTTGGACCTACCCCACTGTGTGGGCCGATATGGGAGGAGACAGAAAGCGAACTGAGCTGGACAGCTATGAAACTCACATGAAAAATGCCAAGGCTTGGAACAAGATTAAAAGTGGAGGTTTGATTCCTTTCCTGGAGAAGCTTCATGGCTCTGACCAGGAGGCTACGGATCTCTTCACCAAAAATTGGCATGATGGTAATTTGACCCTGTTTGGTAGGAATGTGGAGCTCAACGAAAATCTCACTGCCGAGGTTACTGGTTTACCCACTGATGGGAAGAAGTTTTTTAGGGACAGGGCTTTTTCTGATGAAGCTATAACCAGATTTCCCAAAAAGGACAAGGAAAAGCAAAGCTTGGTCAAAATTGCAAACAGCTACTTCGATGTTGACTCCATAAAAACTATATGGAGAAAGGTTCTTTGGGTCATCATGGAGTACATAACGGTGGATGGGCGATTCACTAAAGTCTATGGTTACCACTTCGCTCTGCTCAACCATTTCCGACACAAGGTAAGGGTCTCTATCCCCTTTTATCTTTTCTGCTCCTTGAAGAAAAGTTTGGAGGACAATAAGAAAAACCCTAGAAGATTCCCCATTCTTCACACTAGGTTAATTAGGCTAATTGTTGAACATCTTCATGTGCCCACCCCTGCTACTTTTGAAACCAACCTAGATTCTGAGAGTGATGATACTGAGCCCAGTGGCTTGGAGCTTTTGCCTAAACCTAGACCGATTAGTAAAGCCCCCAATTTGCATGTTGGCCCTTCCAGGGTGTCAGGTAAAATATGGGTTGAGCCTGAGCCTGACTATCCTCATCCTAAGATCAGCTCTGTTGGTAAGAAAACTCAGGCTAAAAGCCTTGTTTCTTACTCTGAAGAATCCTCTGAGTCGGAGGATTCTGATATCAACATTTCTGAGTGTTGTGTTGACCCTTTGCCGAACATTCACATTGTTGATAATTCCCCTGTTAACACCAGAAAAGAGCCCTCTCTAGATTATCTCAACCTTGCTAAAACCAATTCTAAATCCCATTCCAAACTCTTGGATTGGACATTCTCTGAAATTAATGAGCTGAAAATTAAAAACTGGGCCTTACAAAGTAAGATCAATGACATGGGTACTAAGATTGTTGACATGGAGAAGATAGGAGCGGTTCATAGCAACAGGAACATTGACACCGAATTTGAGAGCTTAAGGAATACCATCAGAACTATCGTTCAACAAAATAATCGTATAGCAAGACATAATGCTATAATTATTAATGTGATGACTGAAAAGCTTGACAAAGCCCAGCAGGAATCTCTGGTGGTTGATCTGGAAGATACGGAAGATAAAATTCAGACACGTAGATTATTTCTAGAAGAACCCGAAAACAACTTGAAGCAAGGCCCCTACTTCAAATGGTTCAAAACCTTTAAAAAAGGGGCTAAAGATATGTAGGATATGGAGGTGGGAGACAGAGACCTGCCCTTAGGGTCTATAGCGTAATACCGGGCTCTCTCGCAGGCCTCACTGTTCTTTCACCAATCTCTCCGGTCCTTTAGTTTGGTTGCTACCGTTTTTCTTGGCAATTGTTTCTCTTTGGTGGAACTTTGCAAATTCTTTCTCGCTATTTTGTAAACTTTGTGGTTTTCGGTCCCCTTTAAAACCCGTTGGCTTTTAATTCTTTTATCAAAAACATGTTGGAACATAATTTTTTACAATTACTTTTAACATCCATCGATGACTAATTTTTCCAAGTTGGCCTTCTAGTACATATATATATAATCTAGTAAATTAGTGTATCGATTCTAGATCGTATACACTCACTAGTAATCAGGTAGGAACAAAATCCTAGAATAAGGTATTTTCATAATACCTCGACGATCTTCCCCGAGATGTACAAAATTGATAAGAAGATAATAGTACATTGATCTACATACTCCAAGTTTAATTCTAGATGTCTTGTTCTTCATTTTGTTCTACCAGTATGAACCAATACTAGACTACAGACCAGATGATTGACTTTAGGTTGCCATCAATGACAACACTAGAATCCATATGCCAACA
>CM021103.1:478035077-478128635 GCA_007115665.2 Sequoiadendron giganteum | reverse complement strand
AAAAAATATCATTAAGCTATATAATCTAATGCATGAATTATAACACTTGCATTCATAAACATATAGCTGAAAACTACCAATTGAATTTAACAATGCATTATCTACTCTAACAATTGAAATTAAAGTGGTTCAGAAGTACCTCAAGTGTCCCTTTCTTGAGTTGTTTCCTCCATAGGTTTTTTCAGAAACTTACTCAATAAATTATGATATCGAATCAATTCTCTTTATTGCATTCTAACACTAAACTGTTATACAAAATCTAATAGGAAACATTTTGAGGATTTTATTCAAAACACACATTCTATTCATCATACTATTGCTACTTAGTAATCTAATGACTAGATAACTAGATCTCCTCCTCGATAGAAGATATATATAGGATCTAAAAGGCGTTTCATTATTCATGGATTGAAAACACTTATAAAACAAATGTCAACTCTTCTTCGAGGATAGAAAGAGGATTGAGTTTTGAAATAGAAAACAATAACTA
The DNA here is from genome assembly GCA_007115665.2 of Sequoiadendron giganteum. NCBI lineage: Eukaryota > Viridiplantae > Streptophyta > Pinopsida > Cupressales > Cupressaceae > Sequoiadendron > Sequoiadendron giganteum. Next base: position 478,128,145 of record CM021103.1, on the reverse strand, counting down.
TATGAAATGTGAGTAGAAAAAGAAAATATAGACTCTATGTCCAACTTAACCGCTCATAACAGAAACATGTTCACAAAATAGTTCTTCCATAAATCAGTCTTGTTGGAATTAGACTCCTCCTCATTGTCTCATCGATAGGTAAAAGTGATTTTAGGTGACTCTCAAACTTAGCAGTAAATGATAACCTTCATTTTCTTTTGAATTATTTTTGCCTTGGTTAGTTGACTCCTTCTCTACAATAATCTATAGTCCTTATGATGTGGGCTGAGAAACCCGTTACTGCAAGTTAACAGTTCTTCATACTGCAAATTTTAGTCTTATTCCTAAGGAATCCTCATTATTAATAGTCATAAATTAAACATAAAATCCTACTAAATTTTATAGAAATTCATGAATTCATACATAAACATATCAACATAACATGTTTCTATTTCCACATGCTTAAAATTATACAAAAGGCATAAAAGGTTTTGGTTATGTCTTGAAACTTAACAAAAATAAATGATAAAAGTATAAAATAGTAAAAGGAAAATAGCCCATTGTGGAGCTCACCATTCCCCTAACTAAAGCTATTGCTTGTTCTCTAGCATCTTTAAGGTTGAAGGTTATATTGCAAGGCCATCTCTCTAAAGTCTACAACATAGGTCACTCCTTTACCCTACTTCAAATAAAAAACCTTGCTGATTTAATATCTTTTCTAATATTTTCTTTTATGCTACTACACCTTTCTCTTGATTCCTCCCTATCTAATGTGGTATTTGGAATAGGAGGAGAGGATGATGGAAGGTGAGAGGGACCCAATAAATTCCATTTTTGAGGGTAGTTACAATGTATTTGTGTGATCTATAATTACATCCACATAATTATAAACAAATTGAGTCTCCTTCTTCTTAAGTTTTGGCATGAGTCCTCTCCATCTTCTTTGGGTAAAATCAAGTGCCTCTCTGATGGTACCTATTTGTAGTCCCTTCATTCTCTTATAATATTTTTATATGTAATCCAAATTTTTCTTTGTCACTCCCCTATGCTCTATAAGTTCTAGTCATTGGTCTACCACTACATTTGGGTCTACTAATTCTCTCAACTATAGAGAGAGTGATTTATTTCTCTCCTAGTATTCCCGCATCAACAACCCCCTTTGATGTTCATTTCTAATATAGGAAGCTAGAGGCCTAATATAAACATCTCCCACAAATATAAGTGGGTTCCATGAAATATCATATGAAAGAATCTAGTTTTGCAAATAGAATCCACACAATTGATCTTGCATCTCTAGTGTAGACTTTTGGAAAGTTTTTAAAAACAAAGAACTTGAATTCATGGCAACAAGGAGATCGTTGATTATTTGACTAAACTAAAAACATAGATATTTAGATCTTACAAGAACATGGTATATACCCTAGCGGGAGGTCTACACCTCATCAACTGAACTATCTTATATGGGTATGTGCAGGATCAACATCGAAAAAACAGGCCCTTAAGTGGCAATAAAAATTCAGAAAATCAAAGTTAGGCAACTTGACGTGAAATATTGAATAAGTTATCTATATTATTTCAAAAATATGTAAGAATAGAATCTGTATAAAATTGAATTTAGTTTCTAAACTACTAGGTTAATTTTTTATTTTTTAAAATCTATTTGGTGAAAAATGTAAATTTCAATGTAGTAGTACTTAAATTTCAAGGAAAAAATAAGAAGTAGGTGTCTGTCTGACCACCCTAAACACACTTAAATGATAATATTTTTTTATAAGATTTAATATATAAGTAGAGGACTCATGTCTCAATGTGATGCATATTTTTTTGTAATTTTTTTCCAAGTAAATAATTAATTATGATTTTTTTATTACAATTTTTAAATATATAAAAACTCGTATGTCTAACCACCTTAACTTGGTAAAAAATTCATGAAATTATTTTTTTTATTTTTTTAATCCTATAGTATGTGAAGCATACAATGTGACGCATATTTTAGATTCAAAAAATGTGATACTGTTTGAAAGCTGTAGATATTTTTCAATTAGTCTATCAATCAGGACTTTAGTCATAATTCAAATAGAAAATGAATAATAATTATTTTTAAAATTCAAAGTAAAGCATAATTTATATTGGTGGAAATATGAGAATCTCCTTTAAAAACCCTTTTCATTTCATCAATTTTGGGTTAAAAAAAAGTCGTCAGCCACATGGGCCATTATATCATTTACATATCACCACTTTTTGGCCCATCATGATCCTACACATACCCATATGTCAGTTCATCAATTTTGACCTTAAATATATTTTCATCTCTATTTCTTACTTTTCAATTGATTTGGCATGTGTGGATATCAATTATTTTTTCTAGATTTTTCCCAATCCTCTTGCTTCTAGAAAATCTCCTTTGTATTCTTCCACAACTCAATGGCAAGTGATATAGTAGTAGGAATAGTGGGGTTCTTCACACATCTAGCTGAGCTTTCAGGGGTTTGACTTTTTTCATTCATTCCAACAATGTCAATTTGTGCCAACACTTCTAACCTTGACCCTTGGCCAAATTTTTGGAGTTTCTCTTCTAACTCCTTAATCATTGCATCCCTTTCACTTTCATTTTATTTAAATGATTTCTATAGTTCTTCTAAATGTTTAATCCTCTACAAGGCCTCTTGTAATTACTTGCTAGTGTTTCTCACTTATAAAAAGAATTTTTTTTCTATCTCCAAAAATTATCTTCTTCAACCTCCTCTGAATTCATAAACCCTTCATCTAAAATAGGGGCTTTTTGGAGGTCTATTTTTCTTTCTTGCCATAAAAAATATCTTTTGATTTTGAGTCAGAACTACTAGTCAAGTATAGGGGTTACATAATCGGTGTCTTTATATCACTATCAAGAATATCTCCCTTAGAATTTATATCAGCCTCAATCATGACAACATCTTGCTATGGCTTTTTATATTTTCCTTTAATAGGACCTTTTCTTCTTAGGCAATGTGATCACCTTCTTAACTGTGTGGGCCCCTTCTACTTCTTTGGAAGTGCAGAAGTAGAGGCTATGATTTTCCTTATCTTGGTCTTTTATGTGATTTTAGTAGAAGCTCGATTTTCTAAATCTTATTTAGTTATTGGTTGCTTAACGGAAGCTCCAAGTTGAGTTTCTTGTAGTCCCTACTCTTCAAGTTCCTTTGTGCTATGGGTAGGTTTTGTAGCAAGGGAACCAAAGGGTATTTCTCCCTCTATTGCAGCAATAGGAATTCCTTCCATTTCTTGTTCTTGATCCCATTCTTCTACATTTTTTACCGGAATAATGTTGTTTATATTACATTGTTGTTTAGAAAATCTTCCCAAGATACATTAGGAAATTGGACCCTGAGACTTCTCTTAACAAGTTAAGTGACTAAAAAAGAAATGAGAGAAAGTAATCTAATTTCTTTTCCTCTTGTATTTTGATGACATTCCTTTTAACAAATTATATAGAAAATTTAAAATATTTACCAACCTTTGATGGCATAAATGACTGAGCATCTTAAAATGCACTAGATATAATAATGGTTGTCTTCCATCACAAGTTAAATATCTAATAATGTGTGAAGCTACAGAGACCCAAATCCAAGGTAAAGATGGAGGATTTATACCTTGTGAGGAGGAATTCAAATTTTATCTAGACAAGGAGAATTCATTCTTGGTTGTGATTGCATCTACCCTAACTAGGAATTATTATCCAACCCTCGAAAGACCTGACACCTTTGATATAGCTTCCTCTAATGTATCAACCCTTATTCCTCTCATAATTGTCTCATAATTTTGTAAAGTGTTGGAAAATTATTGGTTCATAAACCCATTGAATTTTTTGAGTCTAACAAAATAATCTATCCAGCCAAGCTACTGGAAGATAGGAAAACATTGTTTGTCTTTTAGCAATAAATTATGAGCTACATGCTCTCTTCTTACTATATCACCTCCCATTATAACTTCACCAAAAAAAATTGGTTTTCTTCTTGAATAATCACCCAATTATGTTGTTCTCTCTACTATGCTCTAAATTTTATCACCCAATTCTGCTCCGAATACTTCTTCTCTACTCTAAACTCTCATTTTCTTGGTAATAGGAAAAAAATTAAAAATAATGACAACAACAAAGGCATTTTTGGCTACCACTCCCCCTAACTAAGGATTCTAATTATTTAATTAAACTAGTGATACTAGGTATACACACGGCTTAGAGGATCTAAGAATCCCTAATTGAATAGTTCATATTTCACAAGAGGGCTACATTAACTTATCAACCAAGGAGTCATAAAATATTAGATAGTTCTAGTAAAATATATGCATTCAGAAATCTTATATATCCTACATCAATTGAGTATAGGTGAATAAACATGTACAAATATAGTAAAAGATGGAAATCAAAATAAACTACTAATTCACAAAATAGGGAAAAAGAATGTAAGTGAATACCTTATGATACAAGAACGTAATGCATAAAACTATAACTTTTTAAAGTTATTAAACTACAATGTCCTAACCTAGCTAATCCTTTGAAGTATGAAAAAAAAATTAAACTACAAAATGTAATGCATGAATTATAACACTTGCATTCATAAACATATAACTGAAAACTACCAATTGAGTTCAACAATGCATTATCTACTTTAACAGCTAAAACTAAAGTGGTTCAATAGTACATCAAGTGGACATTGCTTGAGTTGCTTCCTCCATGGGGTTTTATCAGACACTTACTCAACAAATCATGATATTGAATTCTAACACTAAACTATTACACATAACCTAACAAGAAATATATTGAATATCTTTATTCAAAACACACATTCTATTCATCATACTGCTACTACTTTGTACAATAATCACTAGATAACTAGATTTCTTCATCGAAAAAAGATCCTACTATATAAGATCTATGAGAAATTTCATTATTCATGGACTAAAAACAACTTATAAAAAAAAATTTAACTCTTCCTCAAGGATAAGAAGAGGACTAAGTTTTGAAATAGAAAATAATAACTACATAAAATAGGAGTAAAAAAAAAATAGACTCTATGTCTAACAACTTAACCGCTCATAATAGTAAGAGTAATTTTAGGCAACTCTCAAACTGATCAATAAATGATCATCTCTATTTTATTTTAAAATTTTCACACCCTAGTCAGTTGACTCCTCTAGGACAATCCATAATCCTTAGGTTGTGGGTTGACAATTCTTCTTGCTACAAATATTATTCTTATTCCTAATGCATCCTCATTAGTAACAATGATAAATTAACATAAAATCTTACTAAATTTCATAGACATGGGTCAGTGTAGGATCATGGGGGTCCAAACTAGACCCTTAAGTGGCAATAAAAATTCAGCAAAACAAAGTTAGGCAACTTGACATAAAAATTTGAATAAGCTACTAACATAATTTGAAAATATATATAAAAACAAAATTTGTATAAAATTGAATGTAATTTCTATGATACTATTCATTTTTTGGTAAAAAATAAATCTATTTGGTGAAAATGTTAAATTTCAATGTAGTAGTACAAAATTTTCAAGAAAAATAAAAAGGTGTGTGTCTAACCAACCTAAGTACAAGAAAAAAATAATATATATTTTTTTAACTTTCAATATAAGTAGAGGACACATGCTTGGATGTGTCACATTCTTTTTGTAATCTTTTTACAAGTGAATAATTAGTTATGAATTTTTTAGTAATTTTTTTTTAAAATATTAAAATGTGTTTTCTGACCACCATAATTTGGACAAAAATTTATGAAATTCAATTTTTATTTTTTCATCTTATGGAATGGGAAGCATCGAATGTGACGCATCCTTCAGATTCAAAAAATATGAAATCATTTAAGAATTATAGATTTTTTTCAATCATCCTATCTATGCCGCCAAAAATTGTATACTCTTGAAGAAAGAGATAATTTTGTGCCTAATTTGGTCCTAGTTTAGACACCCTAGCCCTAATTACCCTTTACATCATCATTAATAGGCCCCTGTGACCCCATATTGTGCATCCCAAGGCTTATTTTGATCAAATACTTGACTAAATCAACATATAAACCTAATTTATGCATTCCTAGACAATCCAGCTGGCAAAAGAGCCCATGTGGGACCAAGTCACCCATATGAGTGAATTAGTCCCAGCCAGGTGAGAATAAGTTGCCTAGCTTGGCAACTTAGTCCTATTTGGGCTATTTTTCAGGGTTTGAGAAAGAAAAATTAAGGTTTAATTTTTATTTTTCTCTATGTCGGCCTTGGGGATCAAATTAACGGGAGTTTTAGGTGGATTACCTATATATGCAAGTCTATAAACCCTAATTCATGACTCATCATTCATTATTCATTCACTCATTCATCATTCTTCTCAAGCAAGCTAGAGCTTTAGCATTCTAAGTCATCAAGATAGCTTTCTGAAGCATCCAAGGGTTGAATCTTCATCCATTGTTGTAGCAACTCAAGATCTATCCTCGTGGAAAGTTCTTAATTATATCATTTCATGTTCAAGCTTCTTGGTACATGTTCTTTTGGTTTAGTTACCTAAAAATGGGATTGACCAAGGCAAATCCCTATTCTCTAACCCGTCAACCATTTTTCTCTCTCTTTGCATGTGTTTTGCAGGTCTTGTTTGTAGATTTCTAAACCAGAAAGGTGTGAAAAGTTGTCAAAAATTTATCAAAGCCCTCCAAGGTTTTCAAAACTCTAAGAGAAGCTTGGAGAACACCTATAGGCCAAATTCTATAGTTTTGGATCCAAAAACTTATTAGGAGCAGAAGTGCAAATCGGGGGCTACATATTCCCCTTTCGAATCTTTAGAAAAGTCAAAGTGGACACTTCCCTCAATTGTGGTGATTTAGTCCCGTTGTATAGGTTTTAAAGAGATTTCTATAGATTCGGATACCCATTTGGCTGAAATAGGCTTTGAGACAATTTTCCAGATCTAGGACTAAGTCGCCCAAAATAGTGAATTAGTCCCAGTAGTCTAGAATTCCATTATCAATGACATTTCCAAAGCTCCTCTCCAACACTTTCTAGTTTCCAAGTGTACTTCTCTAGTTTTATTATTAATTTTTGTTACAGTTTACTTGCATTTTTAGTTCATTTTGCATATCATAATGTGTTTTTAAACAAAGTGCATTTCCTAGGTTTTGCATTACTATTTAGTTTATTTTATCAGTTATTTACATATAGGGCATTCTATTTAGACACATTTCACTCATATTTTCACTAGTCTTGAGTGAAACTCCAAGTTTTGGTGGGAAATCTCTCTCCTTTTAGGTGAGAAACCCTAAAAGTGCAAGAGAGAATTATTCCCCCTAAAATTTGTGGTACATTTTGGTGAACCTACATTTAGAGCATCCTATTTATGATTTGGAGTGCATTTACATCCTAGGAATAAGTTACATTAACATTGCATTGCATTGCATCTTGCATTGTTTAATTTGCATTCTCGGGTTTCTAAATGTTTGCATTAGTGAAAGTGCATATAGGTTGCATTTTTGCATCTTAAACCATTAAAAATTTTAAAAATTTCTGAAATTTTGCATTTGCATCTTCAGTATACATCATATAGCACATAAAACATAAAAATCCCTCAAAAAAAATTGACAATTCTGAAATAAATCCGTAGTAGGACTAATTCACCACCTTGGGTGACTTAGTCCATTTTCACCCCTAAAACTTCCTTTCACAACACTAGAAACGCTATTTTTCAACTTATGTTTTCTACCATTACCTATTTGTATCAGTTGGATGAGTTTTTGTAACATGCATTTCATTAGATCTCACTTAAATTAGCTCATTTCATGCATTGCTTATATTCTAGTTTGCATTCACAACATTTTATTTTCAGATCATTGCATAGTGTAATCAGTAAATTACCTTGTTTTAAATCTGAAAATTGCATTTCATTTTAGGTCTTAACATTAAATTGTTCAAAAAATTTAGTTTCAATCTTTTCCAAAATTACAAAGAAAATTTTATTAAATAAACATTATAGTCATTCATTCAATGCATTCCCTAGTTATGAGAGTCTCTTAGTGCAAGAGCGTGAAAATGATAATACTTTCCTTAAACTTACACCCTCTCCTATCTCTCCTATGTGTGTGGATGATGTGATAAAAGACCATACAAACATAGATAACCATGTTGATCATCTTTGTTCTTCTCACGATACCTCTTCTTTTAATGATGAAGGTATCTTGGTGAAAGAAGATACAATCATTGAGAATCATGAGGATCTTGTTTGTTCTTCTCCTCATCCCCTTTGGGAAGATATTTTAGCACAAGAACATGAAATCATAGACACATTCCTAAAAATCATTCAAGTCACTTCAACCATTGCTCATCCCCCTACTTGTGATGAAGTCCTTTCAGAGGAACCAATCCTTGAATGTCAAGAACATCTGGTTTGTAGTTCTCCTAAAAACTCTCCTCCTAGGGATGATATCATGGTGCAACAAAGTCTAAACATTGACACATGCAAGGGGGCTTCCTTAGATTAAAAATTTTTGAAGCGAAATTCAACTCCTCTTCACTAAGACATCATGCAAATAATCACAATCTTGTTGAGGCTATGATGACACAAGTTGGATCTCCTTTAATTAGTGATCTCCCTAAGTCACCTCCCACTAGTGAATCACACAAAAAACTAAGAAATGTCTTGAAATCCATGATGCACTCTAATCATAACAATGTTTTGTAGTTGCTAAGTTGTCACATGTAGTGACTCAAACATATATGGGATCACACATCACTCCCCCGCCAATACCCTTTTCTCAACCTAGAGTCCCTAGTGTTGATGACCTTAAAAAGACTCCTGCTAATATATCTGTATGGAAGTTCATTCAACTATCACCTATATACAAGTGTTTATTTCAAGAAATATTACAAATACAATAGGAGGAGATCCAATCTTACATAAAATCGAATAATGTAACATCTTCCTTTCATCCCACACAAGTCACACAATCAAAAATCGCATTCCCTAAACATGAATTTCCCTCACTTGAGACCCAAAACAAGAATGGTGCATTGATGATGAAGGTGATCATTAATGAAACTATAGTAGATGAACTCTCATAGACAATAGAGCTAAAATCAATATTTGTAGAATGGACCTCCTCGATACAATTGGCATGGACAAAAGGCTCATTCAACTTAATAACATTCATATTCGTGGCTTTAACAATGTTAATAGGCAACTACTAGGTATGATCACATTACCTATTGAGGTCGGACCTATAGTGCTGCCTACCTCTAACCATATCATTTCAGGACCCCTTTCATACAATCTTCTCCTAGGGAGACCATGGATTCATGCTGTAAAAGGAGTCCCCTCTACTCTTCACTGTGCAATGAAATTTGAATACAACAACAAGATATACATGGTTGACATAGATGAATAGAGTTACGAATCACATGATCACAACACTGCCAACTCTCCTAATACTTTCATTCCAAAATCAAAAGTTGAGCCTATACAAGTTGATCCTTCACCTACAACAATACTCTTTAGTGAAAATTGGGGGTTTTTAGATTTTACTCCTCCTTTCCATAAAGAATCCAAAATATCACCCTCAAGGTCCAAAGAGTCATATATCAACGATTCATTTTCAAATACAAGTTATAATGATGGTTGGGGTTTTACATCTCCCTTTATAGGAGAGTGTAAAATCTCACAACCTAAACCAAACCAACCTTGTGTTTCATTCACTCAACTTAGTTCTACAATATTACCCCATGGTGGTTATGGGGGCTATATAACTCCTATCCCTCATGAGGGTACAATGCATAACCTTAACAAGGATTTTTGTTCTCATGAAGAAGTCGATCCTTCTCTGAAGCATAAACTCCTTCATCTAACTTGGAAGATTGTTATGGTATCACATACAATCTCCCTCATTCACATGGATACAATGAACACATGAAGAAAACCAACAATCCATACTCTTTCAAGAAAGATCTAGGGTTACATCCCTTATCTCCATCCTCATCTAAAGCCTTATCAATTAGTGTATGCATGACATCTTGCACAAATAAAGGAACATCGTCTACTATTGACCAAGAGAGTATCTTGTCGAGACTCCTTCAAGATTGCTTGATATCTCTCCCTCCAAAAACATGAAATAAACTTTACTAAAAAACCTCACTTTTTGCATATCATAGAGTTCATGGTCACTCTACTAATGAATGCAAGGCTTTGAACAACAAAATTCATTATCTTCAGGAGTGCGGTGCTCTTGTATAGCAGCACCTAATTCCTCTAACTAATACTTATTTTCATACTATTTGGCTTGCCTTTGTCCTGCACTAAGTGGGGGCAAGGGGTTAGATAGCCTTGTCCTCATACGTCACTTGGCATTTCCTCTTTCAGATAGTTAATCACCTTTCATGAACATAATAGAGAAAGCTTTGGATGTGGATGACATTCCTTAATTTGACTCACATGTGACATACATCCTTTTTCATGACGTAGCTTATTGGGAACATATGACTTGGCATAGGGCTTTCTGAATAAGCTCTCATGTCTCCTTCTACTTTAAACAAATTGCTCACATTAATGGTGTTAGCAACTACTTCAAAGTTGGGGAATACACCGACACTCACATTTCATTGTGTGATTTTCTTTTTCCTATGATTCCCTCTCTCAAAAATATTAGGTACGATGTTCCCTAGGATGAGACATTGCACTTTTCCTCTCTTGAAAACAAGATGATACCATTTGCACTTATCCTCTCTTGGAAACATTAAGCATGATGTTCCTTAAGATGAGACCTTGCACGAACTAGGAAAAATCCCTTTGAACATTCCTTACACTATTTTTACATTTAAAAAATCATTTACAAAAGTCATTTTCTTTTGTGGTGCCTTATTAAAGTTATCAGGAGGTATAACTTTGGTATGGTTTGAGTGGGAAGCCCAACTAGTGGCATGAATTTCCCCATAGCCACCTACGTGTGTGACTACATACTAGCCATGAGTGTATGTTTCTCACCTTTTTGGCCTTCTCACCCAGCGGACAGTCATAAGTTTCATCGCCTTAGAGTGAGTATGCTTTTTTGGACAAACATCCTAGATCTAATCCACAACATGTTGGACAAACGGTCGAAGCTTGATCCACCTTTTTACTTCTTCTTATTCTTGTTCTTCCTTTAGTTCTTGAAATTACATGATCACGTATCTTGTTTTGTTGCATATCATTCACCTTGTGTGTATCCTTTTGTGCTTATGTTGGTTTGACTTAGGATCTTGGATCTTGGGGGCTTGACCACCTCCTTTAATATTTGTCATTCTTTTCCATCCATATTGGTACGATTGGACCCCTCTTGAATGTCTACTTTAGTGTAAGTTTGAAGCAAGTTCATCCTCTCACTAAAGTGGGGGCTAAATGTGTCACCAAAAATTGTATACTCTTGAAGAAAGAGACAACTTTGTGCCTAATTTGGTCCTTTTTTAGACACCCTATCCCTGATTACGCATTGCATTATCATTAATAGGCCCCTGTGACCCCATATTGTGCATCCCAAGGCTTATTTTGATCAAATATTTGACTAAATCAACATATAAACCAAATTTATGCATTCCCCAAAAATCCAACTGGCAAAAGAGCCCTTGTGGGACCAAGTCACCCATCTAGGTGAATTAGTCTCATCCAGGTGGGACTAAGTCACCCAACCTAGCGACTAAGTCCTATTTGAACTGTTTTTGGGGTTTGAGCGGGAAAAATCATGGTTTAAGTTTTATTTTTCTCCATGTCAACCTTAGGGATCAATGTAATGGGCGTTTTAGGTGGATTTCCTATATATACAAGCCTCTAAGCCCTAATTCATGACTCATCATTCATTATTCATTCACTCATTCATCATTCTTCTCAATCAAGCTAGGGTTTTAGCATTCTAAGTCATCAAGATAGCTTTTTGAAGCATTCAAGTCATTGTTGCAGCAACTCAAGATCTATCCTCATGGAAATTTCTAAATTCTATCATTTCATGTTCATGCTTCATGTTATCTCTTCATTTGGTTTAGTTACCTAAAAAGGGATTCGACCAAGGAAAACCCCTATTCTCTAACCCTTCAACCATTTTTCCCTCTCTTTGCATGTGTTTTGCAGGTCTTGTTTGCATATTTATCAAAGAGAAAGGTGTGAAAATTTGTCAAAAAATTATCAAAGCCCTCCAAGGTTGTCAAAACCCTAAGAGAAGCTTGGAGAACACCTACAAACCGAATTCTGCAGTTTCGGATCCGAAAACTTATCTGGAGTAGAAGTGTAAGTCGAGGGCTATAGATTCCCCTTTCGAATCTTCAAAAAAGTCAAAGTGGAAATTTCCCCCAGTTGTGGTGACTTAGTCCCAATGTATAGTTTTTTCAAAGATTTCTACAGATTTGGATACCCATTTGGTTGAAACAGGCTTCAAGACAATTTTCCAGATCTGGGACTAAGTCACCCAGAATGGTGAATTAATCCTAGTAGGCCAAAATTCCATTATCAGTAGCATTTCTAGAGCTCCTCTTTAGCACTTTCTAATTTCCAGGTGCACTTCTCCAGTTTTAGTCATTTCTTTTACAGTTTACTTGCATTTTTAGTTCAGTTTGCATATCATAATGTTTTTTCAAACAAAGTGCATTTCCTAGGTTTTGCATTACTAGTTATTTTATTTTATCAGTTCTTTGCATCTAGGGTATTCTATTTAGACACATTTCAATCATATTTTCACTAGTCTTGAGTGAACCTCCAATTTTTGGTGGGAAATCTCTTCTTTTAGGCGAACAACCCTAGAAGTGCAAGAGAGCATTCTTTCCCCTAAATTTTTTGGTAAACTATCAATCGAGACTTTAGTCAGAATGTATGTAAAATAATAATAATTATGATATATTTAATTCCAAATAAGGCATATCTTATATTTTTGGAAAGCTAAAAAAAATCTCAACAAAAAGAAAAAAAATGCAAAGAACCAAATAGTTTATTTTATGTCAAAAATAAAAATTTTAAAAGGAAATTATTCTAATGATGAAAATTATTGTCATTGAGTCTTGGATGAGTACCGTGATGAAAATTCATTCTTGGGAATCATGCATCAATCTAATCCATGAGTACTTAATACAACCATAATTTTTTTATATACATTTTCTTGAATCAATGATTAAATATATTGTGGATAATAAATAAGGTGATCTTTTGGAAATATTCTTGCATATCATTTTGACATTATGTTTTATTTTCATTACCATGGAAGTGGATTGCACTCGTATACCATGGAATGCAAATTAGATTCTAAATGGATTATTATATAGTTAAAGCTTAGAATGTTCAGCTAATAGATTAATGTGATACTTAATTGATACTTACAATCACAATGGTAATGTGCAGGAAGGCAACAATGTTAGCATGAGTAGGGAGAACTATCAAGAGTGAATGAAAAGACTACTTCATGAGGATATAAATTTGACCCCATTCGGGGACTAGAAACAAGTGGAGTTAATGTATTGGAGGACTAAGGTTGTGAGAGCATTTAGTTGGGATACATGTGAGGTGTAAGTGGAGATTAGGTCCTCGAAACCCCTAGCTAAGTTTGAAAATCGGATGGAACCTTGAGTGGGATTTTAATGAGAGTTGTTGGTCAAATTTTTAGGTTAGGGTGCAAAAATAAACCCCCTAGGTTCTATACCATAGTGGTAGGGGTCAAGTAGGCATACAATAATGCTCCAAAGACATGATTTGACCCTTGAGAAGTCCTCATAATGATGAGTGACGAATTTTGAGGTGAGGATGGGGTGGAAAGATGGGGGGGGTTGTTCAAATGCATGTATTTTATTTGATAAGGAAAAGACCCTCATTTATGAAGGAAAGTACACTCCACACATCCCCATCCAAGTGTTGCAAGTTGAAACTTCTATTTATTTGGAGAGGAAGAAGGAGGAGAGTGTTACCCACTTCTCCTTTTGGAGAACTTTGGTATAGATTGGAGAGAAGAGGAGAGGATGAGTGGAGTCTCCATCTTAGAATATGGTGTTCAAGATAGCTTGGCTTGGGGAGGAAAGGATGATGGAAGAGCTCAATCACCTCATCTAAACAAAAAGATAAGTTTTCCCTACCTTCCTCATCCTTGTTTACTTTGTTGTAGGATGATAAGATGTTGGGTGGATCTTGTTGAGTTTGGTGAGTGGAGAGTCTATATATATATGAGATTTGATGTCATGTTGTTTTGATCTTATTGGTAAAATTTGAGAAAACTCCATAATCTATCATCTTGGAGTCAATAGATTTCTTGCTCGAGGGTATGGCTAGAGCCCACAAGGCTCCATGACGCCATTATGGTAGGATGGAGAGCAAGCCCTGTTCTTGTGTGTATTTTGTTATATTCTTTTTATATTGTTTCTAATTTTGAAAGCTAGTGTGTGGTGGTTAAACGAAAGAATAAATCTTATTCAATGACATACAAATCATGTCATCCTTGTTTAAGTTTAAATATGGAAGGTCTGCATTTAGAATATGTATCTTATTTACCGAGGAAATATCCTATAAGCGAAACAAAATGTATGATGTTAATTTTAGATTTACTGATTGATGCAACCAATAGAAGAATGGGAGTATGTTATGCAGCCAACGCAAGCTTCTTCTACAATTAAAGGAATATATGATGAATCGTTGTAGTAGTATGAATATGCATTTTGTTCTTGAATTAAAAAGTGAAAAAAATGTGCAATCTTCTTCAAGTGTTATATCTTGTGTCACAAAGATTCTTTTTGTAGTGAATGTCATAGTGCACAGTTACTTCTTAAACCCTGCACTCTGCATCACAAATAATAGAATTAACAAAAGAAGGAAAGTGAATAAAAGATCTAATAAATAAGTACATCCAGAAAGGGAAGAGACTGGTTGATAAAATGTAATCTCAGACCAATTAGAAGCAACATGATGGACCTGTAAATAGCTCTTTAAAAATATATGCAATATAGGATGCAGACTCTCCAACACCTCACCTTGTATCGACCTCCCCATCTGGGCTAGTATCTCTCATCTTGTTTAGAATGGAGCCTCTGTTCTTTGTTTAGCAATTTTATCAACTCTGTCAACTAAAGAAAATCCCCTATCAAGATAGGAACTTAGAGGCGATATAAGCAGTTTAGTAATTTATTAATGAAAGTTCTCAATTATAAGTTGTGGTGATGGGTAGATAATAGCTATCATTTGTATGAAAAACTTAGGCCTGGTACCTCTCACCTCCACTACGATACAGAGAGGGGTTACATCACAAGTCATCAATACAGGAGATATTCTGGCCAGAGTTATCGATTTGATGGATAGCGACAGACATGGCAAGGTAAGTCTTACATGCCTTAAAATTTATGGAAGTGTCAGCTCATAGTGAAGTCATCTTAAGGTGATGTATGTCAGCCCATTCTCATCCGCAGGGCAAAGGCTATCCAGCCCCCAAAACAATATGGGGGCATGGATGCCTATGCCTCCCTTGCATACCCTGATGCCATGCAACCGTGTGTTGCAGGATTTGTCCGTGTTTTTTTGTAATACGTGTTTATTTTATATTTATTTTTTTAATGATTTATATTTTTTTAAGTTGTTTACTTTTTATTTGTATAATTTTTATTTTAGATTTGGTTTTTTTTTTTTCTTTAATTATAATATAATGTTTAAATATATTAAAAATATAATGTACTAAATATATAGAATATATTATATAATATTATGATATTATAATATAATAATATAATATATAATTTTAAAATATGTATTTGACATTTATTTTTTTAATGATTTTATATTCTCTCTTTTAGCTGTTTATTTTTAACTTGTATAATTTTTATTTTTATTAATATATATTGTAAAATTATATATTAATATAATCTAACAATTTTTCTTTTAATTATTTTATATTCACTTTTAGCTATTTATTTTTTACTTGTATAAATTTTTTGTATAATAGATTATATTATTATATTATAATATGGTAATATTATATTATTATGTTATAATATCATAATATTATTATATCATAATATTATATATAGTATATTGTAATAAATGTGATATAATATTATATTTAATATAATATATAATATAAATATTATATTATATAGAAAAAAACTTAAATTTATAAATATATAATTTTAGAATATATATTACTATAATTATATTTATATAAAAATATTATATATATTTAATACATTATATTTTTAATATAATATAATATTATAACTTATCATAGCTTTCTCCTCTAATCCTCAAGAAAATCTTCGAGAAATGAAGCATGAGAACAAGCAACCCTTGTGTCCCCAAATTTCTAGAATTTTGAGAATTTTTTTCATACAAGAAAGGAAGAGGTGGAGAATTAGCCTTCAAACGATCAAATATTACCTTTAGATGTTGATCTAAAACATAGTCTTTGAAATGAGGATCTCTCCCTTTCCTAACACCACAAGTCATACTGATGCAAGACGAAAATAAATAAATACAACTCCTCTAAGCTGTCCCAAACTAGCTTAATCCCAAATTCACGATCTTTATAGTTAACACTATTTATTTTCACAATTTATTTTTTTAAATTAAATCGAATTCAAAATTATCAAGTGTAATGAAAACAAACTTATTTTATTTCAAACAATTGTGTGCAATTGGATGCAATTTGAGTCTCTGTAATGTGTAATGTGTAATATTACTATATATAATATTATGATATTATAATATAATAATATAATCTTACCATATTATAATATAATAATATAATATATTATACAAAAACATTATACAAGTAAAAAAGTAAACAGCTAAAAGAGAATATAAAATAATTAAAAAGAGATTTGTAGATTATATTAATATATAATTTTACAATATATATTAATATAAATAAAAATTATAAAGTTAAAAATAAACAGCTAAAAATAGAATATAAAATCATTAAAAAAATAAATGTCAGATATATATAATAATATTATATAATATATTGTATATATTTAATACATTATATTTTTAATATATTTAAACATTATATTATATTTAAAGAAAAGAAAAAACCAAATCTAAAATAAAAATTATATAAATAAAAAATAAACAGCTTAAAAACATATAAAATCATTAAAAAAATAAATATAAAATAAACACATAAAACAAAAAAACACTGACAAATCCTGCAACACACGGTTGCACGGCGTCAGGGTATGCAGGGGGAGGCATAGGCATCCATGCCCCATACCGTTTTGGGTGCTCGATAGCCTTTGCCCATCCGCCAAATGGGTCTCTTCGTTATTAAATGAGCAGACATTAGTGATGGCAATCAAACCACCACCCACTTCCGTAGAAGCCTTTAAACCCGTAGTATGCATGTGGACTGATAATCTTAGTTCAAGGGTTATCATGCTTTCTCTTCATACTTAATTGACTAGCTACAGTTGGAAAATGAATTCTGTTAGGCAGATTTGAAAAGCTCTACTTGCTATTTTCTGTGGTCTTAGATGCTTGGAGAATGTAAGAGAATTACATTGAAGAGCTATGTTGTTTAAATCTGATGATTAGAGGTTATATGTACTTTGATAACAAAAGAAAATGAATAAATAGGATATATCTTATTATCTCTGTTCAACTTAGAAAATTAAGTTTAACGCAACTGTATTCATATTTTACATGGAAAGGCAATAGACATCTACTCTGTTCTGAGAATGTGCCTAAATAGAGTGTGAATTTTCTCCCATACATATTTTTCCAATACTTTTAGACTGTTGTCCCTTGGTTATCCAGAGAAGCATAAACCCACTGTTTTATACCTGCATTTTTATTTTTATTTTTATCGATGAAACAGAGTTGCAACTCTAGAGAACCTGCTCCAGAAAGGAAAAAAAAAAGGGCCACAGAAGAAATTAGATTTGAAAACTAAAGAAAAAATAAAATAAAACTTATATTTAAGAAGAGAAAAAAATTTCAGAACAAGCTTTTGTTTTAAAAATAAATAAAATGAGTTTGGAGGTGCTATGCCTACCTCAACCGTTATGGCTGAGAGAAGGGAAGCACATTTTCATCTCTTCCCCTCGCTGTTTTGTGTGGCACGATCTCCCTCAGTCAGGCCGTCCTCCATCCATCTGGTGACCTGCTCTTTCCGCAGCCATTAAAACCCAGCTGTCCAGATTCTTCCTCCACAACGGATATAAAAGAAGAGAAAAATAAAAGGTAAGATTTGTTATTTAGGTCTAGGTGCCTAAGCTCGGATAAAATTTAGGGCAAAAGAAATAAATAAAAAAAAATCAACTTGTGCTTTTCTTATGAATTTTGCCTTTTACGTTTCCTACCAGGGACAGCCTTTCTTTTTTTACACAATTTGAAATGGACATCAAATCCATTTCTAATGGGATTAAATCTGTGGATGAGATAAGAAGAAAGCTATAGAATCTTTAAAATAAAATAAGTTTCCTTAATTACTAAGACTATCAATAAATTCCTTCCATTTAAATCACTTACAATAATAGCATATTATCCCACGCGGTGATAAGCAACGATACTAAAGTTCAGGAAATTGCATTATTTCCAACATGGATAACACCAGTTACGTTGGTGAAAATGATAAAGTTTATGATATCAAAAATATATTGAAGTCTTTGTCTCACGTGATAATGGAGATTTTATTACCCTCTAATGAATTAAACAATAAATCATATAAGGATAAAGGTTAGTATTAGTGGAGTTTCTTTAATAAGAAAAATAAACAAAGCTTCTCTTTATTCGAGGTCCTCTCCCCTTCCTTTAAATGAAATTAATATTATATGTAAAAGAATCAATATAAGAATTTATTTGCATATGTTATTTTAAAATCTTATAGTTTCTTCTAAAATTTACCTTCTCGAGAGTAAGTATATATATAGTTAGTTAAATTAATAATAATTAAACAAAATAAATATTGATATGCAAATAGTTAAATTAATGATGATTAAAATAATAGTATTATTATCATGAGAAACATAAGAAAAAAGAAAATATATATATATATATATATATATATATATATATATATATATATATTAGTAGCAATTATTAATTAGGTAAGCGGTGAAATTAAATGTTGTTGGAAATTATTTCTGAAAATTAATATTATTAGCAACCATATTTTACTTAAGTGGTAAATTTAAATGTTATTGAATATTACCATTGTAAATACCACGGGGAATAAATATTATCACCACTATTATTAGTTCGAAAATCTTGATATTAATATTAAGAGGGGTATTAGTATATAAGGGTCAAGGAGGTTTGAGGTATTAGGGAGTGTAAAGGATTATGTATGGGATTTAACTTGATAATTGGAATTGTCATCTTTTACCATGATGTTTTAAAAAGTATATTTATATGATGATGGTAATAGGAATATCGATGACGATATGAAGGTTAACTTTATCTTTTTTTTCTTAAATAAGAATGGATGTGCATTAAGCAATAATAGTATCATCAATCGATCTTAAAAATTTCATCAAGGATTAATACAAACAACTGTAATATGTGGTTTAATAATTAAACCGTGAGTGGGTCTAGCAACCTATAGGTTGAGACGATCTAGTGCTTGAAGTTTTATCACTGGTGCCAACAACCTCTATTAATTTAACAACACCACTCCATGTTAATCTTGAAACTAGGAACCTCTCCTTCATCATTCGAGGGCGTGCAAGGTGGTCTTTGCATGCCCACTTATGTTGTAACCCCCACCCTCCACTACTGGGAAATGTGTCAAGGTGACATTGCATGAGATACATCTCTCGATGTGTAAAGTATGTGATCATGTTCATGAATGGTTGGTCATCACTATTTAATTGTTTAGGGTTTATCAAAAAAAAAATTGAGTGGATTTTTCTATCAAAATTATGGGCATGACAGTCCTACACTTGGAGCAAGCTTTTCCCATCCTATCCAACCCCATTTTTTCAATACCCATCCATTACATTTGCATATTAATCACATCATACTTAAAATACATCATCCCTTCCCATTTTTCACTTTGATAAGTGTAGGGGCATAATGTTGAAACATGCTTTGAACATATGTTGGTGTATCCAATCTTAAGTAGAAATCCTTCCACATGTCACCACAAGCATTGTGGAAATTTTTTATGAGTATCATGTATAAAGTGGAGTGTGTTACTCTTATGTGACATAGTCCTTGGATATCACAAATTGAACCCTTTAAAGATTCATCCTCAAATCAATTCTACCCCCCATCTATGCTTTCCACTATCTATTAAATACTTCAATAATTTCATCCTTTTCTTTAGAATTGGTTTTACTTTATCATTGGCTCAAATAAATTGACTATCCACATACAATAAAATGTAGAAAATCTCAAGTGTTCTATCCAAATTAAAGGAATAATAACCCACATAAATCATGTGTATCAATATAGCATGTCATCTAAGAGAATATATTTTGTTTCTTCTAAACCTTGTTATAGACATTGATTAATTCTAATAAAACCAACTTCATCAAGATTTATTATTCACAATCATTGTATTTTTATTAGGATATATAATTCCCACATCACGATCTTTATCATAATCATCATCATAATCAATCAATCATCCATTTTAGCTTTACAAGGGAGAAACCTTATTTTTAATTTTATCATTTATGCATGCATAATTTTTTTGTGTTATTATTTTTTTCATCTATAATTGTTCTTGCAACACATTGTCATAATTAAATTATTATCCTAAATTACATATTCTTTCTTAAAAAAAAAAAATCTTCATCCCTTTATACACAAGACACACCATTACCATTGTCTTTATACCTTGGTGTATAACAACATCAAAAGCTAGATCAAAAACTAAGTTTCTCAACTAACTAGCATGACTATCTTTGACCCATCCATTTTCATCTCACTCCCCTTCATATTTTAACCAATTGATTCTCATCCTCATCTATTCATTGTTTCACCTATGTCTATCTCTTATCTCCCAATTAGTTCTTCCATCATTAGCACCCCCTTCTACCCTAATATCTCTTTTCCATTCATCACTCAACATCTTTCCTAGTATTTTCTCATCCTTTTCAAGAGCACACCCTTCTTCTTCATCACTCACATATGCTTTTGATGGGTAATCCCTACATTAATGTTTATTACTTCCCTAATTTAAATAACTATGATATGAATTCCATTAGTGACATGACTTCTAAATGTGTAATTTTTAACTTTCTTTAAAATATTATTGTTTCTCTTAGTTGCAACACCATCTCAAAGTGGAAAAAATGTAGACACCTAAATATAACCATATACTAGAATCACCTTAGTCATCCCACATATATCCCCTTCAAAAATTAATTAAATATCTAACCAATTATTTAATTAACCATTCTAACCATCTTCCCAAAATTGATTAAATAAATTATAACCAGTATGTCACAACCAATGCATCCTTAGATCATAGGACCATGTTACACTTGTTTTCATGTGGGATATATAGTGATTTTATATCCCCAAAATGTAATGGTATTTAGTGAGAAGGATGGTGTAGTGTCTAAGAAATCAATAAGTATTACATTTGGATTCTATCATGTCCTTCTAGCATTAAAGGAAATACAATGGGGATAAACACTTACACTATGTGAGGGCCTAGGGAGTAAGCCTAGCAAGTTGTTAGTTATTAGCGAGATTATGTTTCTTAGGGTTTTGTGTACTTATCCCCTTGTATCCTTCTAGAAGTTAGCTTAATTATAGTGGGGGTAGGTTTAATGCCCACAATTGCATGTGAATCATTGATATGAAATATTTATAATAATATCATACTATTTTTATAACATTTTTTATTATAATTGAGACTCTTAATTATTATTTTTAAATGAATATTTAATGAATTGATGGTTGAACCTATATTTATATTTTAGCTTCACAAATTTCAATATATATATATAAATTGATTAGTGATCATATTATCTACTTTATCATTCAAATTATTATGATAACTTGTTTTAATATCTATTGTATTTAGGTCATGCTAGTCATAGAAGATATTCATTTTGATGAAGTTTATTGATATTTTGTCTAGTAGTTATTTTATGAGTATGGTATTATGAGATGATTTAAGTGTTATTTGATTATTATTATATTTTGAGATGATGATTGACTTATATTAAGTTGATTTGGTAGTTATTACTAGATGTTGTCTATTTTTTTCTCAGTTTCATTTATATTTTAAAAATTGTGTAGATTTAAATATTGTATTGTGTAGATGTACTATGTGTTTTCATTAAGTGTGTAGAATAATGTAGCTCAATGGGGGATTAAATTTATGATGATGAATTTGAGTGAATATGTTATCTTTTTATCCTCTATATCACTCAACTTTTATTTATGCAATGATTCTTATATGACCTTATGAGACTCAATTAGAATTGATTGATTTTTTACTTTGGAGTTTTGTTTCAGGTTGTAAAAATTGTTTTGTGTGTTTTAAGAAGGTTGTTTAATTATGAAAATACATTTAAACTTTACCATTCTAATAAAATATATGAAAATTATTTATGTCCTAGTGCCAAAAAGACTTTTATTAGAGAATTTTTTATTTATTTTTAAATCTAATTTATATTGAAGTCAATCGTGCAACATTACAACCTATAAATTAATCATTCAATTAGATTTTTATTTCTTTTGTAAATGTTAAGATACGAAAAAAGAAATATTGTAAAGAAGAATATGAAGATCTTTATATGAAAGTTTTCGAATGATGAAAAATAGCATAAAAGATGTTAAGAATATGAGCATTAGCTCTCAATATCTATACTTTTTTGCTCGTAGTATTATAGCATCTTCTTAATACACTTTGCAACCACTCTAACTAAATATCACATTTTTTATCATTAAAAGTCATAGCAATTTTATGTTTCATCCCTATCAAAAGTGGTAAATAGTTGTTCAAATTTTAACTTTGACCATTAAAATGAGTGTTTTAAAAATAGCCATCTCTACAACTATATATGATAAAATATTTGTATCATTTATCATAATTTTCACAAATACAGATAATAATAAAGATATGGTAACTAAATTATAATTTATATTATAATCAAATATTAAAAAGAAAGAAAGAAAATGACGATTATCTACCCAAGACTCTAAATTCATGCTTGACTGTATTTATGAACTGAAATTCAGTAGTACTAAATATGGTCAAATGTGCATTGATAGATATCACGGAGGAGGAAGGTGAGGAAGACTGGATTTTATGTGATCAACTCTTAGACTGCTGGAAACAAGATATGTTTACGTGACAGAAATTAAGAGCAGGCAATTAAGGGAGAATGAGAACGATGGATTTATGGTAAACTGGTCATGAATTCTTGACAACTGAAAAGAAGTCAAGCCTGGCAGGTAATTACGAACACGACTCGCATGTTTGAACACGTGCACATTTTCAATGTTGAAACCTTAAATTTGAGCAATGAAATTTCAAGAGTCGGTCATATTCATATTTGGCAGGCTGCGCATTACAAACTATGCCATACATTGTTTCTCTTTATATTTCATTGCTTCAACCCAAACTCTTGATTATCACCACTTTCTCTCTTGTGCGAATTCATTCTCCTAATCATTTAGCCCTAAAGCTGCTGGGAGAAAAAAACTTTGTAGCGACCGCCCAGAATTGCAATGGAGAGCAGTTCAAGTTGTTCGATGATGAAGATGGCGTTAATTCTGCTGATTTCCATCGCAATAGCATTTAATGCTGAATGTGCAGATGGAAGGAAACTTCTGAACACAAAATCCGGGCATGATAAATTTTCAACTCAACTCACTGTCGAGAAAGAGGAGCATTCGGGCTTAGAGCTGAATGTACAGCCTGCCGAGATCTTATCAGAATCGAAGAGTATAACGTTGCAGAATAAGCTTCCATCTGGTCCAAGCCCTGGATCAGGCAATGCACATATCAACGATGGTGGCATTAAGAGCGCTTGGAGATCAAAAAGCATATTGAAGAATAAACTTCCATCTGGGCCAAGCCCTGGATCAGGCAATGCCCATATCAACGATGGTGGTGTTAAGGTTGGTTGGAGATCAGAAAGCATATTGAAGAATAAACTTCCAGCTGGGCCAAGCCCTGGATCAGGCAACGCACATATCAATGATGGTGGTGTTAAGGTTGGTTGGAGATCGGAAAGCATATTGAAGAATAAGCTTCCTTCTTCTTCAAGTCCTGGTGTAGGCCACTAATAATTATATAGTGGCCATGTAACGGCTGCCAAAGATTACTCTCCATTAGCTTCCTCTAGGTTCCCCAAAGCTCACCATACAAATTCTTTTTATTTTTGAACGAATCTGTTTAGATGTCAAATGGATTAATATTTTGTTTTAATCTACATTACAGCAATCCAAGCCCTTAAGAAATCTCATAGAGAAATACGATCAAGGTCTTGTTAGTTCAATGAAAGCAAATGTACCTCTAATATTGTAATGGTGAAAATTGCATGCATTTCGGTTTTTATTTTTTTATTTTTTTGGGTTCATTTCAATTGGATTATTCTTTATTAATAACGTGTCTTTAAGTAGTATAATTTTTGTTAAGAGTTCACATAATCTGAATCAATGTTCTTATTTATATTTATTTTTTGGAATCAGTTATAATCTTCAATTTATCTAGTGTTTAGTTGGTGGTTATAATTTCGATTTTTGTCATCAAAAGCTTTTAATATTTTTGTGTTTTCTTAAGTCAATTGGTAAACCATTTGAATAGTAAGGAAGATGACAATAGTTCAAATCTCAACTATACCATTTTATGTAGTCAAAACAACAACATGTCTACTCGAATTGTGTAAATAATTGAGGTTAGAAGGATGATTTGTGTAAAAGACCCCAAAACTTATAAATTTCAAATTCAAAGGTTGGGCCCACTTATTCTCCATTAATTTAATCACTAAAGATGTTTTACTTCCCACCTTGGAGTTGTATTTAATGAGTAATCATAATTGATTCCAACATCTAGCATTTAGTGTGAGTTAAACAATACTCATCTATTGCACACATCAAAAAGTGTTAAAGTATTTTAATGTGACTATAGGGTCATAAATTAGCTATGCAATATCTACCTTATGTTTTTTGTATCTAGTTTTGTGTGCATCCGGGCTGAGATGTGTTCAAGAGCCCATTTACCACTTTGAAATAATTTTCTCAAGTACTATAGTAAATTCTCACTAAAATTGTGCCTTATTTGATACCTAAAATTTGTCTCATAATTTTTAGATTAAAAGTTGAAAAAAAATGTGTGCACAAACACTAGTATGTTCAACACATGTCAAGATCTAATTCTAGATTATGGGTATAATTTAAACTTATGAAATTTTAACTATAGATATTGACCTAAACCTAAATCCATTCTATAAAAAATTAACAATAAATTAACCTTAAATTAAAAAAAAGGTAATAGTTCATTTTGAGAGCTCAAAAAATACATAACATTCAATTTTCTAATTACTAAAGCTTATCCATTGGGTATTTACAATTTCAACTTTGATCAAAATAAAATAAAATAAGGTTGTTCACATTTATGTGTGCATGCTTACATCAATTGATAAAGAATTTCACTAGTATGGAGGAGAGGTGATGAGGGGCATCATTTTTAAAAAAAATATTTATTTATATTTTTCCTAAACTAATGCTACTGTATATGGAGCTATAAGATTTACAATTTAAAATTTTTGTTTTGTTTTGATTTGAGGCAGCAACTACCTCCCATGAGCTCATTTAATGAGAAACAACATTAAAAAATGGTAAAGGGCAAAGCTGAGAGGGAGTTTTTGAAATCAAAAATAGGTAGGTGGAAAAAATAATGTTAGATTTTGGACCTTGCAACTGCTTAGGCAAGATTTTTGGGAGATTTTTTCTTGGAGGGAAGCTTCCAAATTTTGGACAGTTTTTGGGGAAGAAGAAAGAACAGCAAAAGGAATGAAGACAAAATAGAGAAGCAGAGGGTTAAAATAGCAAAAATAGAGGAGGATAGAAGATGACATCAGAAGAATGTTTGGAAATAGTTAGAGAGCCCTATAGTAGACCATAGGAGGACAAAGATAAAGAAAGAGGATTGATAGAGGGTACTTTTTCCATAGATATTTATGTAAATGTATTTATAAGTGTGTGAAATTTGAATTTATAAGTTAATATAAAATTTTCCTCTTATTAGCTATTATCTTTGTGTGTGTCTATTTATGTGTTTCTTTATTATAATTCATTGTTCTAAAAGAATAGTTGGTTATGTGCAAGTTTAAAGTATTTTGCATTGTTGAAATTTTGGACAGTCACCTACAGCCAGCTTTGCGGGTACCCATAGCAATAGTCTATTTTTTTCTGCAACTTAGTTTGTGCCTTTGTAGTTGTTTTTATGCTTCCAAAATTAATTGTCTAACCTAAAACTTATATGTAAACTGTTGTAAAGGTGTGTGAGGTTGTTTACAGCAACACAACCTTTCTTTTCCACCTATTTTCTTGCTTTTAAAGTGGGATTTTAAGAACCTACAAGGGGGTGGGTGCCATCAGCGTGATATCAGAGCACAACTATAGCTCTAGGAAGAAGGATAGTGGCTTGAAATTTGGGTTAGAGTAATCCCTTTTGAGTGTGAATTGTGGGTGTGTCCTTATAGCAAGGGATATTGCAACAAGGAAGACTACAGTAAGAGAGAAAAGGAAAGAAGGTGAGTTAGAGCAGCATGACTCCACCAAGGAGAAGGATGGAAGAGGTTGCAACTATAGAAGAAACAGGAAGAATAGATGAGGTGTTGGGAACCTTAAGGGGAATGTGGGAAAGAATGAATGCAATAGAAGGTGGAATGAGAAGAGGCAGAGCACATGAAGATAGTGATAGTGAAGATGATGAAGGAGTAGCAGATATGGTTGGACAAGAAGGTGACAATGCAAATGGAGATATGGGTGTAGGTGAAAGAAGACTTATAAGAGTTATTTCAAACATTGGAAAAGGAACAAGGGTGGAACTACCAAGCTTCTCAGTAAGTTTGGAACCTAATGAACTAATTGATTGGATAACCAAAATGGAGGAATATTTTGAGTATGATGAAGCAGAGGACCCAAAAAGAGTGAAGGTTTCTCAAGCAAGGTTGAAGGGTCATGCAACACTCTGGTGGAAAGAGGTGCAGACTGAGAGAAGAAGAAATGGTAGAGATAAAATCACAAGATGGGATCGAATGGTAAGCAAGATGAAGGCTAAATTTCTACCTCATGATTATCAGCTTAAACTTCTCAAGAAGTTGCAAAAATTAAAACAACGTTAAGTGTGAAGGCATATATAGAGGAATTTTACAAGACTTCCATCAAATCTAGTCATAATGAATTGGACCATGAAAAAGTAGCAAGGTATGTTAATGGATTAAGGTTGAATATTCAAGATGAAATAAGCATGATAAGGCTGGGAAATTTGGAAGAAGCATATCAGTATGCTCAAAAGGCTAAAAAGAAATTAGCAAGAAAGCAAGAAACAAATTGTGGCAACATAAATTATACTCCCTTCTTGGGGATAGTACAATCCCTTACCTAATTTGGACCCATTTTGGTACCCTTGCATTAAATATCCCTTTAATTCATCATTAATAGGCCCCTAAGACCCATTATTTTGGATCTTGAGGCTTGTTTCAACTAAAAACCTGAAAAAATCATCAAAAACACTTAAAATTTTAACAACCCACCTCAAAAATCTAGGGTATGACTCATACACCACCTTGGGTGTATGATTCCCCTTAGCTAGGACCCATATGCCAAAGGTGGCGCATGGGTCCCATTTGGGAATTTTTTAGGGTTTGAGCGAGAAATTCAACTTTTAATTCAAAATTTTGGTTGATGTCAGCTTTTGAGATCTGAATAATGGTAAATTAGGTGTAAATTCCTATATAAGAAAGTGTTTTAGTCATTTTTTCAATCCAAGTAAGAATTTTTCAAGAGAAATTTCAAGATCCATGGATTCAAGAGTCTTCAAGCATTCTTTCACAAGAGCATTCAAGTTTTAAAAGAAAATAAAGTTGAACTCTTGGAGCAGTATTAGAGTGTTTTTGTAGGTATTCAAGCTCACTTTCATCCAAGATCTAGAATTTTCAAGGGTTGATCATGGTTTTCTATGGTGAATCATGATGGATTCTAGGTTGGGGAGATGCAACTAGCCATCAAACCAAGACTAACGACTTGTTTCCTAAGTGATTCCATCCTCCATTGTCACTCTGCTTTCATCCTAAGGAAGGTATAAGAATTATTGGGGCTCATTTGGGTGATTAGAGATCTATAAAGTGAGTCATTCATCTTCATGTTTCATTCACGCATCTCATTCTAGCACATTAGAATAGGGTTGCATTGCATTTCCAATTTCCTAATCTTAGACACACTTAAGGTTAGGGTTTGCATTCCTATTTTCATTCATGTTTCATTGATTCTATCAAGGTTTAACTAGAAAACTAGGGGTTTGACCGAGGCAAATTCCCCATAAGCAAATCAAGTCTATATTTTATTTTGCAGGTATTTTTACAAATTCAGACATGGAAATCAGTTTGGAAGGAAAAAGAGGAGATTGGAGCACAAATCTGAATTTTCAATTCCCAAAAAAGTGAAATAGGACTGATACACCAAAAGTGGTGTATGAGTCCCACTATAGGCATTTTTCTAGATCTTTGTAGTTTTAGATACCCTTTTCCCAAAAACCAGTTCTTATCCAGAAACCATGACCTAGGACTAATACGCCCAGATTGGCGTATGAGTCCCAATGTTCCAAAATTTTAGGATTTTTGGTATTTTGGGCCTTCATTTAGTCTTCTTTTGATTTATAGGTGCACACATTTCTTCATGCAGCTTTTTGTTTTGATTTACATATATTTTTAGGTCATTTAGTGAAAGATTGCATTGCACTAGGTTTAATTATTAGGTTTTGCATTTCATTTATCTTTCCAAGCCCTAGCTTGGTCACGAACCCCTCATTAGTTTACAAGAAAACCCTAGGACAACCCTATTCCAAGATCTCTTTCCCCTTAGCATACTTTAGATTGAGATCTTTAGGGTTTCCCTTCAATGAGATAATTGTGAAGTGGGTTTTCCCTATGTTCTAAGCCATACAAAAGCATAACCCATTTTTTGTTGTTTCAAAAGCAAAACAAAAGGTGGTGGAACCTCCAAAAAAGGACAATTTTGGAGGTTGATGTTCACACCCCCTTTTGGAGAGATTCCACTCAAGGACAACCCTAGAGATCGCAATGCAAAGGAGATTGAAATCTTTCAATAGGGATATCCTAGGGATTGAATTATGTTTAATGAGGGGTTCACCACCAAGTTTAGACTTGGAAAAGATAATGAAATGCAATTTGTAAGACAAAACCCTAATTGAATGCAAAATAATCCTAAATGACCTAGAAAGATGAACAAAATGCAATAGAAAGCTATGAAATAGGAAGTGTGCACTTGGGATACTAAAGAAGGTAGAATGGAGATCTAGATCACTAAAAAATCTGCTATTGATGTTGACTGGGACTCATTTCCCAAGTTGGGTGAATTAGTCCAATTTATGAAAAAATGTGTGGATACAGGTTTTAGCCAAAAAGGTATCCAAATCTGCAAAAACCTCTATCAGGCCTGTATAGTGGGACTCATTCGCCAATAGTGGCGAATCAATCCACTTATTCTTTTTTGGAAGTTCTAGACTGGATTTTGTTCCTCTCATTTTTCTCTACTCTTTTTGACTGGTTTCTGGATCCAAATATGCAAATTTCCATCTGTAGACCTTCTCCAAGCTTCTCCAAGGCTTGATGACAACTTTGACAACTTTTGGGATTTGAAAAAAATTCTCCAATTTTTCTTCCTGATAGATCTGTAACCTAGACTTGTAATTCTCTAGAATGCTTGATAATCTACCCTTGAATGCACTTGAATGCTCTTGTGAATGCTTGAATGCTTGTAAACTTTCCAAGTGATCTCTTGAATGCTAGGTATGATAATGAGAGAAAGAACCTTGTATTTATACTCAATTATGCAAGAATTCTCGAAATTGCAACACTACAAGCCAAAATCAAATCTAGGAGAATAAAATCCCACCAGAAATTTGAATTAAGTTTGAATTTTGGTCACACAAGACTCATTCGTCCAAGGTGGTGAATGAGTCTACCCAGGCCAAATGTATGGGACCAAAAATGACAAGTGCTTAGAAATGTGTGAAACTTGCATCATGTCCAAAAATAACAAGGTGGGACTCATTCGCCCAAGGTGGTGAATGAGTCCCAGACACTAAATCTAGGCCACACAAGCTAGGAACACCTGAATTATGATTGGGTATTGATTGGTGTCAGGATTACTCTTGAAAAGATACAATAAATGAGGCTTGTGGATGCAAAATTAAAGCATAATAAATCCCAATTATTAATGAAAAGCCTAGAGAAATGTGAAAGTGTGTTACAACACTTTATAACATTCCAAATAAGGAAAGATTAAAGTTGATTATGATTAAAATTATGTTTAGCTATTTGATAAAACCCTAGAAAAGTGTGAAAGTGTGTTACAACACTTCACAAAAAAATTGCAAGGCAGAATTAAATCTATTAGTCCACAAGGACCCAAGACTTAATGTGAATTTCTTATACACATTACAACATCAAATGAAGGTAACATAAAGCCAAAATCACAAGGAGGGCCTGAACAAGCTAGAAAAAGTAGAAGGGTTACTTTTTTGGTGGTCACATTTAGCCCCCACTTTAGTGAGAGGATGAAATTTCTTCAAACTCACACTAAAGTATACAAACACACACCAAGAAGGGTTCCAATGTACCAATGCTAGCAAGATGAGATGACAATAATTAAGAGCCCCTGGTATCAAGATCTCATGAAAAACAAATATGAGCACAAAGGAAAACATATGAAAATGATATAAAGAGCAACAACAAAGGATAAGCATACACTACCAAAGATGAAAAAGAGAAAAAGGATGAAATAAAAGAATCAGAACAAGCTTTGACTAATTTTTTAAATGCGATGTGGATAAGATCTAGGTTTTTTGTCTAAAAAATACATACTCACTCTAAGGCGACAAAACTCCTAGTTGTCCACCACGTGAGAAGTCCTAAAAGGTGAGATACATACACTCATGGTTGGTATGCACTCACACACACACAAATGGATATGGGGAAATCCATGCTTCATATTGGGCTTCTGACTCAACCATACCAAAGTTATACTTCCTGATAACTTTAATAAGGAACCACACAAAAAGAAATGGTTTTGGAGCTTCGTGAGACAAAAAAAACTTTGTATGCTTGGAGCTCATGAACAAAAATAATGGCTCCATAGGCATGCAATATTTTTTATACAAGGTCACCTATTAATGATTCTCTCCTAAAACCCTTCCAAAAAACATGTAAATATTTCTCATCCAAATCTACAATCAGCGTTTCATAAAGGAAACATCAATTTATGAATATGTGAGCTTCCAAACATAACCTTGGTACATTCAATTAGAAAATATCTCTTTACTCAAATGTGAAGGAAATGTAGTAACAAAAAAATTATCCCTTTTCCTTACTTAATTTGGGACTAATTATCATTGAATTAACCTTAGTTTGCCTAGGTCTAATGTTGTAATGTGTTGTACACATTCGCATTGATCTTGGGCCCCTTTTTAATAAAATGTACTTAATATTTATGGTGTTGTAAATTGTTTTAACACACTTTCACATTTATCTAGGGTCTCATTAATTAATTATGGTTAATTAGAGTTAATTAGACTCTTTAATTCAAATTTAAGCCTTATTTGTGACACCTTCTGAGGATATATCCCAACATCTAGTGTTCAAATTGCATAACATTAAATTTGGAAAAATCAAGGTCCTAGAAAATGGTGCTAGGACCCATTCGCCCTAGGTGGTGAATGGGTCCTCCATCTATAGGACCCCCCTTTCTTTGCACATTTGACATGCGTTTTAAATTTTCATTCACCTCCCGAAGGCATGGTCCTGGAAACTTGTGCCAGGACCCATTTTGCCTAGATGGTGAATGGGTCCTCTATTAATGAGGACCCCCTTTTTGAATTTGAATTTGGTGGGATTAAATTAATAATATTCATTTTTAGATCTGGTATCGGCTTGAATTGTTTGAATTTCGAGGTTAATCTCTAGATTTAGTATAAATAAGGGGTTAATTCACTTTGTTTCTCCTAGAAAGTTAAATTTATCACAAGAGTACATTCACAAGAGAATTATAGAGCACTTCAAGAGAATTTCAAAGGAATTTCAAGGTAGATTATCAAGAGTCTATTGCAACAATTCAAAATCATTTCATCATGTCAAGGGTTTAGTGCATTCATGCATGTTGTTGAGCTAAGATTGTCAATCTAGCACTGAGGATCTATTTGAGATTAAGATATACATTCTTCATGGCCACTTCATGTTATTTTGTATATCTATAGTCCAAGACAACATCCAAGGTATCATCCATTACATATTTCATGTTCATGCTTCAATTTCATTATTTCATTATTTCATCATTTGGTTTAATTACCTACAAGGGGTTTGACTTAGGCAAACCCTTATTCACTAACAGTCAACAAGTTTTTATTCTATTGAGTGTGTGTTTTCATATTTATAGGTTGAAGATCAAGTGGAGAAAAATTCTAGAACAAACCTGTCAAAGTTCTCAAGTTGCAACATTGACTTTTATAGTGTAAGAACAAAGAAAGAAAGCTACAAAATTTATTACAGGTTTTCGGGAGCTAACAACCAAGGATTTGAAAGTTCATACATCAAGGAAAATAACCTAGATCTCAATTTTATAAAACCTAATAGGGACCCATTCAACATTAAATTCGAATGATTCCTTTGTTCTAAACAACGGGCTTCTTGCATCAAGGTACACATCATTTTAAGCTCTAAAAACTTCCCTGGTAGTTGCTATAATAGTTAGGATTAGTTCTTGATTGTTATTTGTATCTTATCACACATTTTATTCAATGTTTTATGGTGTAAATTAAGGATTCATCATCTTTTTGATTCATTTTGATGCAACCCTCTTTTTCACCATTAAACAGGAAATAACATTTCCAGATAAAATAAATTATAGACTAGTTTTTATAGAAATGATGCCAAAGATATGGTCTTGATAACTAAAGAATTTTTTTAAATGTAGTAGGCTTTCTTATCCATAAATGGTTCACTAACTTTAACCCTCTTTTAGGGTGATCCCACAATAGTGGTTTACAATTTTTGGTCAAATTGGACACTGAAATTATTATTTTTAACTAAATCTTCACATTTGAGCACCTATAGCGGCTAAACTATGAGGAATTTGAAGATGATGAAAACTAGAGTCTCATCACATTTTGTCTATAGATTCTAAAATTATTTTTTTCAAAATTTTTGGAATCAAATTGCACTTCTTTTTCCATCTCCCACAAAAACTGGTTTTTTTCATAAAACATTTTTAAAAAGTGGCGCACACCATATAATGCATAACTCTTTTTCCATGAAGGATAAAATTATAATTCTTTCAAATTTAGATTTGTAACTCCGATATCTAGTGCTTCCACTTGGTTAGATAGTTTTTTATTGAATATTTTTTCTTTAATCAAGTTTTGAAGTCAAACCAATTACAATTCAGACATAGCGCGACTGTATAATGCATAATTTTTTTTTGTTGGATCAAGGACTTCAATATCTGGTGCACTCATATTTTTCAAAAAAAAAAAATTGATAATCTGCTATTTTTTCACATGTGCATAACAAAGACCTTCATTTTCGGTAAAAAACCTATGTTTAATAGAACTAAAAAAGAAAATACATAATAAAACCAAAACATATTAAAATTATATTTGTTGGATAGCTCCTTCTAAGGACTACCCGATTCCAATTGGGTTTGTGAAGTCTCCGCCATTTTCATCTTCAACCTGAGCTCCAAAGTGCAAAAATTTAGATCTTTTTTGTGTCTGAGGGGGAGAATGAGAGATAAGTGGGGTTCAAACGAACCCCCAAGGGTTCACTTGAACCAGGGTTTTCTCGAACCAAATTTTGATTTCATTTCCCTTGGTTTTTTGGCAAGAAATGGGGGCCAATCATTTGAGTGGGTTCGCTCAAACCTAAAGGTTCGTTCGAACCCCTAAAACCAATTTTTTTACCATGGGCTCATTCTTTTTTTAGTTTTCCTTCCTCCATAAAATTGTAAACCACTATTGTGGCTTCACCCTTTATCTTATCATATTCATTCCAATTTGGGTTTATTTAGAAAATACCATAAAGGAATATAAAGCACCTCAAATTCTAGAGTTAGTTAGAAATGTTATAGGTGTTTTCTAGGTTGTTGACTTGGGGAATTCATAGTTCTATTAAGTAGGCTAGGCTATAGATTTTTACAAATGTTTCCAAGGATAATCACTCTTACATAAACTAAATAACTGATGTTATTCTCTCACCTCGAGAAATCTCTTTCAAATATTTAAGTCACTTGTATTCTAGCTATAATCTCTATAGCCATCTCGACTCTAGCTACTACAAAGACACCCTTATGATTCTCATTCCCTTAGTGATCTCTAAGTAAAATTTACCTAGGTGGATTAGGAAGTTCAAGCATCTCCTCAACTACCATAAAATATCATTTGAATTTTCAGAAGCTAAATTTATGTGAAAAAAATAAATCATCTATCTCAAGAGTAAACTATTCTAAATGATAATGATGCTTGTACAACCCAACTCTTTTCTTTTTCACAAATTTAGTTGTCTTAAGAGGGTTCAAAAATGGGTCCAAAAAGTGACTTAGAGCTGAATAGCAATGGCCTTGAGTTAGTAAGATTTTTTAGATCTTTTGAATCGTAAAGAAATGGTAAGAGATATCAATATTGCAGGGGTTCAATCAAAGGTGCATCTTGAGGTGATTATTAATGACATTATGGATAAAATTTGTGGGAAGATCGTTGAAGAGATGATAGATAAATTTATTTAGGGTAGCATGGATACTAATACCATTGAGAACCTCTCTATCTCTTACACATATTTGGTGGATTTTGTAGAGGAGGAGATTCACTACTCCTAATTCTCTACGATAGGGAAGAGTCTACAGGGAGAAAATTGTCTTCAACTACCTCAAGGAATAAGCTCAAGTGACCAAGACAGGTAAAAGGGAGTTTTTTGTAATGTTTTATGTTTTATGTTTTATGTTTGTTTATGGAAAAAGGAATTCAAAATCTAAAAGAGAAGGCCTCTAAGGTCTTAGGAGACAAATTGGCTAGCTCTCAATTAGCAAATGACAACGCAACATGCAGACATCCCCACAATGCATTGTGGTCTCATACAAACTAAAAATAGAGAAAGTCTCTCGAAATTCATAGGGCCTATTGACTACTCAAAAACTAAAGTTTGATAGTTTGACTAAACTAATAGAATGCAGGAAATAAAAAAAATTACAGCAAGAAGAATACTAAATATACAAATGATAAAACTAATAAAATTAAGTGAAAAATGACAAAAGAGAGAAAGGTTAAATCATGAGTGGTCTAGTGTTATGAAGCCTCCTACAAAGCTCCACACAAATAACCTACATACATAGAAACAATGAAAAGTGTTGGGGCTATTTTTGGGGCTTTCCTTAGTTAAACCCTTGTTTTGGTATTTCCACCTCCATGGACATCTAAAGAGACAACAAGATAAAGAAATAGATGATAGATAATATATAATGATAAGATAAAGAAAGAGAACATGAAAGATATCAATATGCTATCAAATGAACATGATAATTTCAATAGAAAATTATTTTCCCTCCCTTCAACGATCTTGAGAAGTTGAAAGAGAGTGAAATACTTGAGAAAGCTTGAGACAAAGGTGTAAAGGCCATGAATGTGCAAGAAGCTATGTGAGAAAAATTGATGTAGAAGAGCTTGAGAAACAAAGAATACACAAAGAGTGAGAGAATGAGCTGGAAGAATGAAGTCAGACTGAATGGAATGAGAGAGTGAATGAATGAGAGGGAATAATAAGAGTCTGAATGAAGAATTGTATGCAAGAGGGTCATTTTCATGCATGTCTATGACTGCAGAGGTGTTACACTTCACGGGAAGGAAGAAGTGTAACATCTCAATGGCCACAAAATTAGGAATTTTTTTAGGACATTCATGTAGTACGTAGATATCTAAATGTCACAAAAGAATCCTTGATAAAAAATTCTTCAACAACCAAAAGTGATAGGGTTAAGGATGAAAATGAAGGCAATAAAAAGGGGTATTTACATTATCATCTTTATTAGGCTAAAGTGAAGGTTGTGTAATGTGAAATTGCATTGGGGATGTAATTTTATGACAATACAATAAATTCCCCCACTTTTTCCAACATATGTATCTAGACATGTGTAAGCTAACGTAGAAAGAGGTTGAAGAGAATATACATAGGATGAAGAGGAAGCAAATATTCAATATGGTATATGTGTTATAGAGAAGCTAAGCTAGGGCATGAAGAGGACATGGGTCTTTGATTCTCTAAAGGTGACTACAATCTTACCACAAACATGTTAGTTGCAGAAAAACATGTTAGGTGAAAAATAAAAAAATATACATGATAAAATTTTATAGACATGACATGACATGACATAATTTGATCAGATAAAAGGTGGTGTTGATAGATATGGCTAACATGGATAGAGACCATATGAGATGTAGATAAGTATATGGCTACTACAAACTGTGTTGTAAGACAATCGCAGAAAAGACAAGATAGGTCTAGTTAGGTTTCCCCCAAGCTAGATGATAATACATAAGGCATCAAGACATAATTTTAAATCCTTTTTTCAAAAAAATTGAAAATTAAGCTGATATGATAGCCCCTTAAGAATGATGTGTGCTACATAGAGGAGCACATGTCATTCTGAGGAGAGATAGACAAGATGTGTTGTGGCACGAGATATATAGAAAGATGTATCTATGGAATGTTGTCACATGAGGGATAACACATAGAAACCACAACATCACAAAAGAGAAGAGCATAGATAAAGAAATCAAGTTCATAGGGGGATCCCATTATTCAGGGCCAGAACTACTTAGAGACATAGATAAATATATATAGTATAATATGTATGAAATATCATCACCTCCCAAATAGATCAAATAAAAATAAAAAATCAGATCAACATGGAAGAGGCCAAAATACCCCAACACTTCATGTTTTTCCCGACATGAAAATCAAAGATTACAACATATAGAAGAATGATGATACAAATAAAATAAGTTTATGCCAAATTTTCTATCCTGTATCCGAGAACCTACAAGGGTAGCAATGGTCCTCTAGGTGAGAACACAAACATAAATATAAAAGCATGGGGGAACACCAAAAAGCACAAAAAACTAATCTAAAGATGAAGAAGAAGGTGTTGCTCTAATCTGACACCTCCAGTAGGTCATCCTACTCCTAGTCTAGATCATCATAAGGGGAGGTAAGATGAGCCTATAGGGGGTATATCTAGAGAGGTTCCAACCAATTTTTCTACAGTAAGAGCTAAGGAAGAAGGCCCCTCAAGGTCTTCACCGAGCTCATATGGGACTAGAGTCATCGACCTAGAAAAGATCAAAAAAAAGTTAGGATGTCGTCCAATGAGTCAAACATGCACTTCTTAGGAGTGACATGATTTGAGTGGATGGGGGAAGGAGGAGAAACTCAAGAATCACTATCATCCTCAAGAAGAGGGGCAATGACAAGTTCCAGTGAGGGTGACATTATCTCTATCATGAGGATAGCACAAGCCAAGGTGGAACAAGACTCAAAAGATGAAGAAGACATTTTTTTACGATCGCTTGAATCAAGGTCACTCTCCAACTTATTCTTTTGTCGAGGATGTGGAATCCTTTTAGTTGAAGTGAAAGAGGGATAAGGAGACAAAGCCACAAAGGAAATAACCTTTATAAAAGGAATGTCAATAGTTTGTGGAAAATGAGGAAGATTAGGAAGAGAGGTGATAAGAGGCAGCTCCACAAAAGGAGCAATGAAAACTTGCACACTCTTCGATTGAGGTTTATCAAGATCCACTGAAAAAATTGGGAGAAGCATAGAGGTAATGGAAACTGAAGTAGAAATAGAAGAAGATAAAAGAGTAATAGAGATGGAAGCAACATAATCAGAAAGAGAAGGCTACCCTTTGATCTTCTCTAAAGCTTCATGATCCTTAGCTAAGGCCTTGCAATGATGCTTACACTCTTGAGAAAATCAGTTATGATGGTTATGGTCATTAGAAGGTGCAGCTTGAGAAGAGGATAGGGAATCGAGTTCTACTAGAGGAGTAGCCTCCAAAACCATTTCCATTGAAAGGGTAGAATCTTGAGGAGGAAGAAGAGGATGATGCACTAAGACAAGAAGAGAGACGAGCATCTTGACGGTGGGGGTCTTTCCTTTGTTTTCCTTTGGGGTAGGTGGAGGAAAATGGGGAGGCCTTGGAGGCTAATATGTAGGAACAAATCCATGAGAATTATTCCCTTTACCATAAAGGGTGGGTCAAGGGACAATGGGTAGAATCATGAGCTAGACAATTTAAGGCTTTGACTCCCAAAACATAGGAGACTTTCTCTTTCTTGTTCTAGGAACAATAGAAGGAATGGAGTATGGCACCAAAGGTTGGGAAGAAACTAAAGGAGATGCAAAAGAAGTAAAAGAAAAAAGCCTAATGGAAAGAGCTTGCTTGTCCTTACCCTTCGGAGGGGTAAAGGACGAAGTGCAGTATTGTGCATGCAAAGAGGCCTTCAAAGAAATTGCTTGGGTAGAAGAAGGAAAACCACTTTTAGGCACCAAACCCCTATCCTTATAACTAAAATAAGCCTTGTATAATAGGTCTCCTTTAGGTGGAAAAGGTCCAACTGGGGCAGGCCAAAAGTGATTCAGGAAGAAGACCCCAGATGGCACCAATGGTTTGTATCTAGTATCCTAGATAGTGTACAATGTACCCTCATGGGGAAACTTCAAATATTTATGGATAACTAAGGTAACCACATTCATAAAGACTAGCCATGGATTTCCTAGTCTAAATTTGAAGAGGTCAAACATGGGTATCACAGCAAATGGGACTTCCAAGGTTATAGGTCTAACCAGGACCGATAGAGAAATAGAACCAATGGGCACAACAAAAATTCCATCATGCATGTGAAGCATCATCAATGATTCCTCGTGTTTCTCCTTATGTAAATTATTTATGAAAATAATCTCTTTTGTGATAATATTCACCTGACTCATAGGGTCAACCATAACACCAATTACAATGTTATCATTGACATGAGTTGGGATATACAAGTGAGAGGGATCTTTGTTTAGAGGTAATTCATGTGAGGTGAATGTAATATCAAGTGGTTAATTCATGTGATTTGAAGGAGGAACTTGAGTAAATGAAACCATGTTCACGTACTCAGATGGATTTAGATCAGAAGAAGAAGAAGTTGGGGTGACAAGATTAATAGAATGGGATGGAAAGGGATTTGTGTAAATCTATAGTTGGCTATTAGGATTCACTACAAATTTATTATAGGTCTAATTTTTATGATCGATTTGGATGTACCATTATCGATATGGTCTTGTATCACACAATGAAGACATGTGCATCTCTCGGTATTATGACCTAAGACTTAATGATATTGGTAGAAATTTTGTGCATCATACCACTAGGGATAAGGCTTAGAAATTAGTCTGATCTATGGGAGAGATATTACACAATATTTTAATAATTTTTGTAGGACATTTGTATAATACTCGGGGTGTGTGCTAGAAGTTGAGTCCACTTTTTGGTCAAAAAGTGAAAGTGTTTTACCTTATTTTAAGAGTTTGTCACATTTGACCTAAAAATTTGAAGCACTTAAGGATTCAATCTTTAAAAAATTCAATAATATGAAATGTAGTATTCGGAGACTAGTTTTCAAATATATAGTTTTTTTAATACCTAGATGATATAAATTAATTTTCAATAGGCATGTCAAAAAAAAACTATCTAAAAGACTTTTTTAGGGCCATACCATGCATGTGTACATCAACCATATTTTGACCAAAATAAAAGTATTTTTTTCAATCCTTTTGGGAAAAAACTATAGGACATTGAAGATTGTTTGGGATATATTTTTATAATTTTTATTTGAATATTTTTTTTAATTATTTTTTTATTGGTCATAATTGTAGTTTTGAAAACCCCTCATGTATGTCAAGCATAAGCAGACCTAAACTTATCATTTTTTGAATTATTTTTCAAATTGAAAATAATTATATAAATATTGTTCACAAATAATTTATTTTTCAAAATATGTAAAAATGTAAAGTTATTAAAAAATAAGAAAACCTATTATTTCAATTTTATGGACTAGTTTCATCAAAAATTATTTGAAAAATAGAAAAAATAATCTAATTGTAAAAAAAATCATATTTGAAATCTACACAGTCTCATCTATAATGGGTTTTAATTTCATTAAAAATTCTACAAAAAACATCTTCAGACATATGTCCAAAATCACTCTTTTCTAGTGACACTAACATGACCTTCAAGCTGCAAGCCAAGTTAGGTCTAAAGTTAAGGGTCAGCTCCCCAAGCCTTTTTCCGACTTGAAACCCATAGCAGAAACCAGGCCAAAAAATAAAATTTTAAGAAATGGGATCCTTTTTAGCTTTAAAAAAAATAACCCTTTAGGAAATGAGAACCCATTTCTAGAAAATGAGATCTTGCTTTTGGCTTGAGG
The DNA here is from genome assembly GCA_007115665.2 of Sequoiadendron giganteum. Lineage (NCBI taxonomy): Eukaryota > Viridiplantae > Streptophyta > Pinopsida > Cupressales > Cupressaceae > Sequoiadendron > Sequoiadendron giganteum. The sequence goes on along the minus strand of CM021103.1, from coordinate 478,087,491 downwards.
TCCCAAAGTGAAATGGGATCCTATTTCACTTTTCCTAATTAGGAATTTTTCCATAAGTCTAATACTTCCACGAGAAGTGGACTCAACTTCATGCATTTAACCTTTAGATAATTTTGTAAATATTTTATTCTAACTTGCACAACTCTTATCAGTGAGAACATACACCATGTTCACCACTACTTTGTTTTTCCTTGACTCCCCAAAGGTAAATACAACTAATCGGTCATCCTAGTGGGAAGATGAGGAAGAATTACCGTACTGAGCAACTATCTATTTGTACTCACACAAAGCAACACACAAATGCATGAAAGAGGGATATTTCATCAAAATAAATTTATCTCATGGTAATGGTATCAAGTTCTTGATGAACACTCACTACACATTATAATTAGGTATGGCATAAGAGATCTGAGAAGAGAGGGCTTGATAACGAGTGATGAAATTAGTCACCTTCTCATGTGCACCTTTCCTACATCAAATGAGATTAGTAAAAGTGACATTTGGTTCAATATTAGCTTGGAATTGTTGGAGGAAATGATTCACAAGCTAGTCAAAGGAAAAGAAAAAATTGTCAAGGAGAGAGCAACACCACTCCAAGGCAGATCATCTTTGAGAGAATGTAGGAATATTTTTTCTATCAGAGCAGCATGATGAAGAAATTAGTACACATGTAATTGAAAGATGAGATTTGTGTCTATGGGTCTCCTCTACCACTATACTTTTTGAACTTAGGAATCTCTATCCCTTGAGGGATGGGTTTATTCAAGATAGAGAAAGATAAGGGACTACTATGATAATAAGGCTAGAACATAGGTTGAGAAGAAGAATTAGCCAAATATTCCAACTAAGATTCCATGGCCCCATTTTCTGCAGTAGAGCATTGAGGATGAGATCTATCTAGACAAAGTATGACTAGTTGAAGCACCAACACCAAAGGCAGAGACATTATGTGTTCCAGATGTAGGAACCTAAAAACTTAGAGGAATCTACTTTAATCTAATCATAGGAATCTCCTCAAGTAGGGTGGTGGTATTATTAGTAATATTTATGGAAGGACCTATGTCGGCCATGCAAACAGATACTCCAAGCATCAAAACATTCAGTTGGTGACCAACGATCTCTGACTAAACATCTTGGGGGTTTCCCAAGATGGTAGTGTGAGAAGGGGCATGGGTCTCCACAATATTCTCTATCCAACGAAGCATCTCCAAACCTCTTTGATTGCTAATTAATAAATTTTTTAGACCATTGATGAGAGGAGATAATTGAGGATAAGAATCTTCATTCACTAGGAACCCTATGAGTTATTGGAGCCTAACTTTCAAAGAGTGAATCTGCTCGACACGAGCCTTGAGAGAAGCTTCCTCAGCTAAGGAAGAGCAATATTTTGAAGGAGAATCTAGAGGGGTATGATTTTATGTTCCAAGATGAGGAGGGGAGAATCCAACAGTGAGTCCTATAGTGAACTCCTCAAAATCTAGATTTGAATGGGGAGGACTAAACCTTCTAGACCCTGAGTGATCCCACAATAATGGTTTACAATATTTGGCCAAACTAGACATTGAACTAATTTTTTTAAACTAAATCTTCACTTTCAAGCACCTATAGCTACTAAACCATTAGGAATTTGAAGATGATGCAAACTAGTGATTTGTGAAATTTTTTCTGTAGATTCTAAATAAATATTTTTTCTTTTTTTTGGAATTAGATTGCATTTATTTTTCCATCTCCTTCGAAAACTATTTTTTACTAGTAAACACCATTTTTAAAGAGTGAGGTTCACTGTAAACAACATAATTTTTTTTTCTATGAAGGATAAAATTCTATTTTTTTCGAATTTAGCTTTGTAACTATGACATCTAGCATGTTCATTTGGATTCATAGTATTTTATTGAACATTTTTTTCTTAATTAAGTTTTGAAGTCAAACCAATTAAAATTTAGACATAGGAAGACTTTTTTTAGTTTGACCAAGGGCATCAATACCTAGCACAAACATATTTTTAAGGGTTTTTTTTATAGTCTACTATTTTTCCACATGTGTAGAATAGAGAGCTTGATTTTCGATGAAAAACCTATGTTTATTTAAACTAAAGAAAATACATAATAGAACCAAAATATATTAAAATTATATTTGATGGATAACTCATTCTAAGGACTACCATCATCTAATTGGGTATGTGAAGTTTCCTCCATTTTCATCCTCAACCTGAGCTTTGAAAGGAATTTTTTTGCATAAATTTGGTAAAAGAGGGGGAGAAGGGAAGAAAAGGGGGGTTCTTTCTCGTTAGAAAGGGGGTGTTCTAGTGAGCCCCCCTTTAAATACAATTAAAAAAGAAAACCTCTTAAAGGGGGTTCACTAGAACCCCCTCTAGAAAACCCTTTAGGGGGTTCTAGCGAACCCCTCCCCACTCTTCTAGCGAACACCCTAAAGTGTTTTCCCTCTGAAAATGCATTTTACCTTCCTCACACTAATTGTAAACCAGTTTTGTGAGATCACCCCTCATATTAATGTTTTATAGCTCCTTCTTACTACATGCCCGAAGGTAGTATATTGGATTGTGAAGTTCATGAAAGTGTCACAATGCAATATCCACTACACGTCCTAACAAGAGAGAAGAAAAATTTGACATAAAGAGAAGAGGAAAGAAAGGTTCATGTCAGGCTCACCAAAATTTAGAGGAGGATATTTGTTACTCACAAGTGTCTAGGATAGGGTTGAGTCTACAAGGAGTGAATTATCCTCAACTACCTCAAGGAATAAGCTCAAGTGGACCAAGATTGGTAAAAGGGAGTTTTCATCAATTTTTTATGTGTTGTGATAATTGTTTATGGAAAATGGACTTCAGAAGCTAAAAGAGCAGACCTTAGAGGTCTCGAGAGACAAACTAGAGGACAACAACACAACATGTGAACATCCTTGCAATGTGTGGTGGTCTTATATAGACCAAAATAGAGCAAGTCTCTAGAAGTTCTCATAGGGCCTACTAACTACTCAAAAACTAAAGTTTGATAGTTTGACTAAACTAGCAAAATGTTGAAAATAAAATAAATTACAATAAGAAGAATACTAAACATGTGAATGATAAAACTAATGAAATGAAATCATCCAAATATCGAAGCTTCACTAAACATGACATGACTAGATTAGGGTACAACTTTCGTTATCCCCCCTTTATATACCCTATCAATTCACATGGTTGAGGGTGTCCCTTAGGGTGATGAAATCCCTAAGAAATCCTCCTAAAGGGAAGGTAATGTTAGTCATTTCTGATCTTCAACTCGCATGAAGCATGAGGAGAGAACATGTGCACAAGTTAGCACTCCTAGGTAACACAAAAGACTTAGATTGCTTTGAAGTTTATGATCCTCAGGCTCATCAAATGGTGAAAGGGGAGAGCATACACCAACAAAAAATCCCAAATAAAGAACACAAGGTTAATTGACCCTTTAGAAATTGAATTTTTCTTAAATTAGTGAAAAATAAAGATCTTTGACAATAAACCTACAAAAGATATGTGGGTCAATGTAGGATCATGGGGTCCAAACTAGGCCCTTAAGTGGCAATGAAAATTTAGGAAAACAGTGTTAGGCAACTCAACATAAAAATTTGAATAATTATTAATATAATTTGAAAATAATGTAAGAAAAAAAATTGTAGCAAATTGAATGTAGTTTCTAAGATACTATTCCTTTTTTGGAAAAAAGTAAATCTATTTGGTGAAAATTTGAAATTTCAATTCAGTAGTACTAAATTTTTAGCAAAAAATAAAAAGTAGACCAACCTAAGTACAAGAAAAAATAATATATCTATTTGAAACTTTCAATATAAGTAGAGGAAATATGCTTGAATGTGCTGCATTTTTTTTGTAACTTTTTTGTAAGTAAATAATTAGTTATGAATTTTTTTATTAAAACATTTTAAAAATATTAAAACTTGTTTGTGTGACCACAATAACTTGGTCAAAAATTTATGAAATTCAATTTTTTTTATCCTATAGTATGGGAAGCATAGAATGTGTTGCATCTTTTGGATTAAAAAAAAAAGTGAAATCATTTAAGAATTATATATGTTTCTCAATCAGCCTATCAATCAGGACTTTAGTTAGAATGTATGTATAAAAGCAATAATAATTATCTATTTAATTCCAAATAAGTAATATCTTATACTTTTGGAAAGCTGATAATTTTTTCAATAAACCCTTTTTGTTCCATAAAATTCAAATAAAAAAAGTTCGTCAACCACTTTTTTATCATATCGTCACTTTTTGAACCCCCATGATCCTGCACTCACCCATGTTAGTAGTTTGATTTTTGGTTGTGGAAAAGCGATATCAAGCTTCACAAGAAGATTATTAGATACAAAAAATGATCAAAAGAAGATGAGTGCTACCCCAAATGGGGTTGGGACACTTACTCCAACGATAGGGAGTGTGGGGGGACATATGTGATCCCTTGTGTAAGTAGTTTAGGAGTGAAGCCCTTGAAGATTTTTTTTGGAAGGGAAAATGATAAGATGGAATAAAAGAATTTACCAAAAAATGTGTTTTTTTATACCTTATGTATTTTGTTGATGTTTAGAGTGGAATCGCCCAATAATAGAGCACAGTCACCCAAGAATAGAGTGGATCCACTCCTAAAGGTTACACAATCGCCTATTTATGTATCGGCCTCTTAAGATTGCAAATCAACCTATATTGCATAACTGACCTAAAGATTGTGTATTCACCTCTAAAAAAGGCATTTGTGCCTCTATGTGACATGGTCTGATTGGCCAGCAAAGGGATGAAGTGCATCTACCTCTAAGGAATACATATCTACCCCTGAAGAAGGTGTATTTTCCCGTGTAGTGGATTTTCCTCTGAAGATAATAGGTCTACCTATTTGCAGAGCCACCCATGAATATTGTGGGTCTTCCTATCTAGAATATTTTCCCTTGAAGATTGTGGGTCTACCTATCTGTAGAGCCTCCTGTACACTAGTATATCTGGTCATTCTATACAGTACAAATCAAGGATAACTTTAAGAAACCCCCCCTCGACGAAGGTATAAAATCCTGGTGAATCTTTCCTTTTATTTGAAAAAATCATTAATTTTCCCTAGCGAATCTTATGCACATTATTAAAAAATTGTAAAATCCTAGCAAATCTTAATGAATAATTGGTAAAAATATTCATAGTGGTGAATCCTAGTGAATAATCACTAAAACAATTAATTACAATGGCGAATCTCTCCTTTAAAAAATTGCATAGTTGGTCAGCATAGTTCCCCCATATATATATATTAATATTGAAGTAGGGGCTCAAGAGTGGTAGCCACCGGCGGGGTCAAGGGGCAGCGCCCCTTGTGGGGGTTGAGGGGGAAATGCATTGGAGCACACACAGATTAAGTATTTAAAAAAAAATCTCACTTTAAAAATAAGACTAAATGAAAAGTTAAATTGTTACCATCGATTATATTTTTAATCGGATGGTTGCAGTTCATTCCATGACCTGTATGCACATGCCTTTAAAAAGGCTTGTTGAGGCCTGGAATTTTTTTTAGGCCACATTAAATCTAATCATGTAGACGAAAATAAATTCTAGGCCTCAACAAGCGTTTTTACAGGCAGGTGCATATAGGTCACATAATGAACTACAACCATCCGATTAAAAATCTAATCGATGGCAATAAATAAAAGCTCTATTCAAGGCTAAAATAGCCCTAAAATTAAATGGTAATTTATTATTAGTGGTGATATTTCCCAAAAAATAATTGTAGGAATATAATATTATTGGCGAATATAATTAGTATTTGTAATTATAGTATAAACTACTGGTGAATCAATTCCAATGATGCATCATTTAAAAAATAATGCATAGGCGAGTTAATCGAGACAAATTTTTTTTTTCTAAAAATGGTGATTCAGCATCCTTTCTAGCTTGTATTATTCACCATTTTTGGAGGTCCTAAATTCAAATATTTTCCAATTGGTGAAGATTCACCACTAAAGTTTTCCCTGCTACAGATCTACCTCTAAAGGTTGTGGGTCTACCTTTAAGCTGGTATGATCTGAAATACTTGGATCCAAAGTGCATCCAACCCTAAAGAAGGTAGATCCACCCCTGAAGATAATGGAGAGGTTCGTGCAATAGATCCACCTCTATGCAAAAACCTACAACTAGGAAAATCAAAAAGGTGCCAAAAAAAGTGTTAGCAAATGCATAACACAGGTCCCATCAAGTGTACCAAAAATGTGTGCATGAAATTTTTACCTAAATCAAATGGAAATAACAATAATACCAAAAAAACACAAACAACAAACAAACACTCAAATTAGGCGATAAAAAGCTCAAACCGGCATGGAATCATATGTTGAGCCTCCTTTTGAGTAGATTTTCCCATTATAAGACAAATGGATGTGTGCTCACAAAATTTTGGTAGCATAATGACACTCCAATGAAAATGAGTGAGGTATTGTGATGAAATGATTAAGTTATTGTAGTGTAGGAAAATGCATACCCTTGCATTTTCACACTTATCTGGGCCCACCTTGTTTTATTTATCTTTATTTATGTCTTAATTGGTCCTATTTTGCATCCACAAGCCTAACGAACCATATCTTTTTATGGCTAATCCCAACAAACATAAAAGAATAAATGATAACTTAATGATTCCGGCTATGTGTCCCTAATTTTTCAGTCAAGACTAAGATGCCACCTAGGGCATCTTTTTCCCCCAAAGGTCTTGGGGCCCTCTTTCCAAAGGAACCTTAAATGGGCTCCTTTTTGGAGTTTGTGCCCCAAATTTCAAGCCTTGGGACTAAGACACCACCTAGGGCATCTTAGTCCCCCTCAAGTTATTTTTTAGGATTTAATTTCAAATCTTGGCGATATTTAGCCTCTTTTAATTATTGAATTCATATGTTGGCTTGTTGTGGTGTAATTTTGGGATATTAAGCATAGATAAGTATAAATAAAAGGTTTTTTCACTCATTTTCATCTAAGAATTTTGTCAGAGCATTCCTCATAGAAAATTTGAGTCCACAAGAGAATTCAAGAGAAATTATTCAAGCATTGGGAGCCATCATCAAGATTCAAGAATCATATCAAGGATATTCTTGCATCATGTGTGTTTTTGAGCTAACATTTGTGATGGGTTTTGATTCAAGAAAGCAATTTAAGTCAAGATCTATCAAGAATTCCTTTGATTCAAGATCTACATTCAAGCTAGCCATCTCACACAAGTTTGCATATTTCGTTATAAGGGTTTGGTGAGTTTCAACATAGCACTTTGTTCATTCATCATCTCCCTCCTTTATTTCATTTCATTCCAAGTTTTAATTACCAACAATGGGTTTACCAAGGAAACCCCGCATTTACTAACAACCAATAAGTTTATTCTCTCTTGCATGTTTGTGTTTGCAGATTTAAGTTCAATACTTGAAGATCATTTGAAGTGCAAGGTTGCAAAGTTGCAAAGTTGCATAGCAAAGTTGTCATCTTCACAGAAACTCACCTACAGGCTAGATCTAGAAGTTTCAAGACCTAAGATGTGAGAAGAAGGAAATGCAAACATTGAGCCTCAAGATCACAGTCAGAGATTTCAAAAATTCAAAATGGAACTAAGACAATAGTAAGGGTTTTTTAGTCCTCCAAAGGGTATTTTTCAAAGATTCTTTCAGATTCTGCTCCAACATCTGAAGATTTTGCGTTTCTCCCAAAAAATAGCAGCAAGACTAAGACAATAGTAAGGGTGTCTTAGTCCTTCCTATCATATTTTGACAACATTTTTTCATTTCTATAATCCTCGTCACATTTCTAGAATTCCCAGGTACACATACCCTAACTTTTTGTTGCTTAATTTCATCATTTGCATTCATGATTTGACTTGCATTACTAAGCTTTGTGAGTTGAATGATAAATTATCTTTTCCAAGCTTTTACTTGGTGGTGAACCCTTCAAAGTTTAAAATGGCCCTCATAGGTCCTCCTTGTTGAGAATTGACTCACCTTTGGGTTGATAGTCAATCCAATTTGGGCTCCTAGGACATTTTTAAATGAGAATTGGAGAAGAATGGTGTTTTATGACCTATTCCATAAAACCTCCCACTTTTCCCTATTGTTCATTTTGGTGAACCTAAAATTTTAGATAATTCATTCATTTTTTGATTTGGAGTTCATTAAAGTCCTAGATCTAGGTTTCATTCATTCTTGCATTGCAACTTGCATTAGTGAAAGTGCATCTAGATTTTCTCACATTTTCATTAGTGCAAGTGCATCTAGGGTTTCTCACATTTGAATTAGTGAAAGTGCATACAGGTTGCATTTTTACTTTCTTGCATCATTTTATCTCATTGAAAAAATGAAAAGTCCATTGTTAATCATCATAATTGCATTTAGGGACATTTTTATTGCATTCAAAATTGAAAAAAATTGCATTCAATTGCTTGTCATTAGTTACTTTTTCTTTCATTCATTTGCACATTTTTATATTTCTAAACATCATGTCCCTAGGTAGGCAACCTGGGAACACTATAAACAATCCAGATTTTGTTGTTTTTCTACAAAAATCCTCTACTAGGACTAAAATTCCCTTCCTGGCTTCTTAGTCCCTCTGTGGGTTTTTGGCTCAGATCCCTCTCTGTGTTGTTTGTTGTCTATTCTAGTTTCTAGAACCTCAAAATTTCACTAATAGACCAAGACACCCTTACTAGCATCTTAGTCCCTGTTGATTTTGACTTTGTAGTTTTTTAGGGTTTGAAATTTCTTTTTTGTGCTTTTATTGGTTGCTTTCATTTTTTTGTTATAGTTTGCAGAGTTACTGTTATTTCAATTTCTTTCATTTCAAGTGTAAATGTAAGCATATATATTATGATAATTGCACTTTCTTTTGTTTATCCCTTGCATGATCTATACAACTTGGTGTCCTACTGCTAATATTGTGGTTAGACGAAGTGTGAGACTCATGGCATCCTGCAATAAAAAAACTCGTTGTGGATCTTGGGTTATCTAGCTCTCTTACTCCTAGTGTTGGTACTAGTTCATTAGGTATGGACCATACCTTTGTGAACCACAAATTTTAGGGGAAAGGGGGTTCCCTAACACTTCTAGGGTTTTCACCTAAAATGAGAGATGTCTTTCACACCCAAAATATAAGAGGTTCATTCAAGATTATGTGTTAAAGTATGTGAAATGTGTGTGAATAGAATCTATCTAAATGTTGCAAACTAATGAAATGCAAAAGTATTGAAAATACTATGTAAAATGACCTAAAATGCAAGAAAACTATAACAAAACTTAATAAAACAAAAGGGGTGCACTTGGAAACTAAATTGTGATGAAGAGGAGCTCTGGAATCTTCCAAAATCTACTTTTGAAGGTCACTGGAACACTTACGCCAAGCTGGGAAACTGAGTCTTTCTTCAGGGAGACTTTACCAGTACAGGTTTCGGGAAATGGGTGTCCAAATCTATAGAGATCGCTTTTCAGGCCTGGCAGTGAGACTAATTCACCAATAATGGTGATTTAGTCCACTTGTGAATTTTGGGAATCTCGAGATTGGAATCTATAGCTATCAACTTGTACTTTTGTTTCTGATAGAAACCTAGATCTGAATATTCAGATGTTGACTTGGAGGTTGTCTTCAAGCTCCTTTTAGGGTTTGTTGGCTTTGAATGATGTTAATAAAAATTTGACACCTTTTAGCACCTTACTCTTTTACAAATCTACATACAAAACCTGCAAGACACACATGCAAAGAGGGGGAAAAGGGTTAGGGTTAAAGAATAGGGGTTTTCCTTAGTTAAACCCCATTTTGGTAATCAAACTCTAGATAATGAAATGAAATGTAAAGGGAAAGATGATTGAACAACATGCAAGTGCAACAACTCACCAAACCCTTGATGAAGAAATTTGAAGATATGCAAGTAATTATCTCTAATGGATTGATGCTTGATGTGCTTAGAGTGCTTGAATGCTTGATGCTTGAATATTGCTTGAGAAGAATGAGAGTTGTTGAGTTAGGAGAGATTGAATATTAGGAGGATGAAAATGAGGGGAAAACCTTTTATTTATACATGGTGTGCCCTAATTTCCTGATTGGACTAAGTCACCTAAGGTGGTGACTTGGTCCCACCAGGGAAAATTTTCTATTTGTCAGGAATTAAAATGTGATTAATGTTGCTTAACGGGATTGTCTTCCAAAACACACTTAAGTAGGGCCTATAACTTCATTAAGGGGTCATTTTAACATAAGAAAGGGTCAATTTATTGATGACAAACATAGGAAAGTGTGAGATTTGTTACAACACTTTGAAATAAGGCTTGGTAAGAGGTTATTTAGGTGAATTATGGTAGGAAGGTCCTAGAAAAGTGGGAAAATGTGTTACAACACTTCACAACACCTTTGTAAGATAGCATTAGGTTTTTGTTGATTTACAAGCATTCAAGGCCTAATGTGAATGGGTTGAACACATTACAACATTAAATCTAAGCAAAATCAAGCCAAAATTCATAGAAAAGGTCCAAATGATTGAAAAAATTCAAGTATACATTTTTTTGTAACACATTTAGCACCTACTTTAGTGAGAGGATGAACTTGCTTCAAACTTACACTAAAGTAGCCAAAATATACACATCAAAAGGGATACAAATGCACTCGTGTTAGCAAGATGAGACAACAATAATCAAGAGGGATGATCAAGCCCCTAGGATCAAGATGTATACTCACTCTAAGGCAATGGAACTCATGGTTGTTTGTCGGTTGAGAATTCCAAAAAGGTGAGAAACATACACTCATGGCTGGTATGCACTCACACACACGTAGGTGGCTATAGGGAAAGTCATGTCATTGGTTGGGCTTCCCACTTAACCATACCAAAGTTATACCTCCTGATAACTTTGATAAGGTGCCACAAAAGAAAAATTTTGAGCTTCATGAGACAAGTAAATCTTCGTATCCTTGGAGCTCATCAACAAGTGCAAGATGGCACCATAGGCATGCAAGTTGTGTTATGCAAGGTGGCCATATATGCAAAATACGAAATGTAAAATGAAAAATGTAAAAGGATGGTCAAAGGATTCTTGCTTAGTTCATGCGAGGTCTTTGACTTAGGCCACATTATGTCTAATGTCTCCAAGACAGGACCAATCAAAGAATAGAAAATTCACAACTTAGGGGATGTAGTGTGTCGCATCTGTTCACTAAGAGGAATGTAATATGCTAAGATAGATCAAGCTCATGAAGGACATTACACCCAATGTCATCCAGAAAGCGGCAAGTGCATCATATGAAGTAATAAGGCTACTCTAAGAACCAAGAAAAATAAAGAAAAAAATGCAAAAAGAAATAATGCCAATATATGCCCCCACTTTAAAGGAATTTCTACACACCATACTATGAGAAATTACTTTAAAGTAGGAAATGATAAATGCAAAAATAAATAAATACATTAGAGCCCACTTGGAAAGCCTCGATACCAAGTCATATTTTTCCAAGTAAGGTTGTGTCATGCAAAGGAAAAGGAAGAAATAAAAGAGAAGGGGTTTCCCCCAAAAAGAGAACACAAAACACATTAGGGGCCTATGGGTTTGGCAATAGTATGTTCGTTGCTGCAATATTTTTTTAGAGTGCTCAGAACTATCATCATCCCCCAAAGACATAGAACTAGAATAATGACAGAAAGAGAGCGAAAAAAAAGAAAAAGAAAGATCATTTTGGGCCAACATGGAAGAGACATATGGTTTCTCAATGCTTTGCATCATCCCCAAAAGGACAAAAAAATAAAAAGAAAAGGAACGAAGCCTTTTGGGTCAACATGAAAGGGAAATTTCGGTCTTAATTCCTTGCATCATCCCCAAAATGAGAACAAAAGAAAAATAAAAGGAAAAGATCCTTTTGGGTCAACATGAAAGGGACATTTTGGTCTCAATGCCTTGCATCATCCCCAAAAGGATAAAAAAACAAAAAGAAAAAGAAAAGCGGCCTTTTGGGTCAACATGAAGGAGACATTGCAGTCTCAATGCCTTGCATCATCCCCAAAAGGAAAACACAAGCAAAAGAAAAAAGGCAAATAAAAAGAGCCTTTTGGGTCAACGTGAAAGGGACATTTTGGTCTCAATGCCTTACATCATCCCGAAAAGGAAGGCGAAAATGGAAAATGGAAAAAGTGAAAGAAATGCACGATATATAGAAAACTGAAGGTACAAATAGGAGAATGTCACAAAGAGAGAGAACATCAAATAGAACCGTATGAGGGAACACGATACAAACAAGAAAACATAAAAAATAAAAATAAAATTCAAAAGACTAGTAAGGAAAATGCTCGTCAACCATCTAACAAGTCATCTACCTCCCAATCTTGTTCAATGTAAAGTGAGGGTGGGCAACTAGCTAGAGGGACAACAACAATTGCAGAACTAGCATCAAGGTCAATGCTCATCCTAGGAGTGTTATCATGCAGGCTCATGGAAGAGGAAAATAATGTGTTCAAATTGTTATGCACCTCTTCATCTATCTTAGAAATCTCATCATCAACGTCATCTAGATTAATGAAAATAGGAGGGCAAATGATGATGTTGGATGAATCATGTAACTATGGGTGTGATGGAGGTATAGGATCATGTTGCGGGGGTTGGGGAGGAGGATCATCGTGCATTTCTTCTATCAAGTGTGGATTCTTATTTTCTTTATTTTCTTCTTCATGTAACTTGTGAGCAAGGGCACAACATTAACACCTATGCTCTCTAGCTCCTCTATTTCTTTTGATTTTATTGTCAAGTTGTGTTTGTGAAGGAGTGGGTTGATCAACCATAGGTTTCTTTTCTTCCCTAGGGGGAGGAACGAAAGGAACCATGGAAGATTTTTGATCCAGTTTCGTCTTTGCTTTGTAAAATTGTTTTATGCGAGGAGGCATGATAGAGTTACTTTCACAATATCGAGGTCTCTTGGATGATGTAGAAGAAGTTTCAGGTGCTGGTTGTTATTGTTCTTGTTCAAGTTGAAGCATGGTTTCATCGAGGATGGGAGTTTCGAAAGTGGATGGGGACATGTTGCAAAGAGATAATTCTGTAATTTTATTTGCTTTAAATTTTTGATAGGCAATGAAAAAGAAATCTCTTCTAGGCATGATGGGTTCCATGGGCTTGGGCCAAAAGGATTTTAAGGAAAAGTTTCCTTTGGAAGATAAGGGGTTAAAGCCGCTATGGCAAACACTGAATATTTCATTGTCAAATGGAAACTTTAAACATTTTTGAAGAATCGAAGGGATAGCTTTCATTGAGTGAAGCCATGGATGGCCTAGCCTCAAACGAAATTGGTCTAACTATAGGATGATGGAGAATGTGACATCCAATGTTTTAGGTCCTATTTGTAAAGGGAGGACAATTGATCCGATCATAGGGCAAGAAAAACCATTGTGTGTTTTGATCCATGTTGTATGTTTATTATAATCATCTTGATAAAGATCATGCAATACCAAAAATTCCTTAGTGATCACATTCTCTCCATAGTTAGGATCTATTAATATCTCATTAGTTTTCGTATCATAGATACAATTGGCTATGTAAAGAGAACCATCAGGGATATTTTTAATTATGCCTTGAGAGGAAAAATTAATGTCAATAGATGTCTTCTTTTGGCCCTTACAAGGGATAACATCTATCGCACCTACCATTTCATCCATAGGGTTAGCATGGGTCACATGTTGAATAAGATCAGAATGTTCATCATTAGTATCAACATTCATAACATCATTTTGTGTAGTTTCACTAACTTTGAAAAATGAAATATTATGTTTAGGCATGGGATTAGTGAATATTTTCAAACTTTTATTGGGAGGGGCAATAGACTTATTACCTTGATCAGTAACACCTGTAATGGATAGACAGCCAAAATCAATGAGGTCTTGAACAAGATGCCTAAGATGCTTGCATTGATTTGTGTCATGTCCATTTAATCTATGAAAATAGAAATAATCTTTGGAATTAAAGTTGGGAGGTAAAGTTCTGGTAGGATTGGGTTCATGAACAGCAGATAAGGTAATCATTTGTTGTTGCAAAAGTTGAGACATTGTGTTATGGACGGTATCTAGTAAAGGTCTGAAGTGTCTTTTTGGATCTCAATAACTGAAATGTACCACGGTCTTAACAGATGCTACATGGTTGTTGATAGGTGGAGGGGATTGTTGAGGAGGGTTAAATTGTAAGAACCCTTTGTTTTTCTTTCTAAATGGCAAAGAATTTATTTGGTGGGCATTTTAAAATTTCTCAATTCGTCTAGAAGTGGATCGTGCATCGCGACTATTAATCGAACAAAGGGTTGTACATAAATACATGAAGGAAGGGAACTTAATCATAGTGAGTTTTTCCTGAAGGTGTGTTAACAATTTTTTGATAAACATCTTTTGAAGATGTGGGTCAGGGATCTTGACATCAATTTTGGAATAAAGTGATTGATAATGTGAGATAAAATTAGCTATCTTTTCATCATTTTTTTTCTTACATCTCATCAATTCGGCCAAGGTCTTCTTAGGATTCATCTGCACTTGGAAATGATTGATAAATGCATCAAAAAGTTCATTGAATGAACGAATTCAGTTTTTTGGTAAATAAGAAAACCATTCCAAGGCAATATCTTTTAAGGTCGTGGGGAATAATTTAACTAAAAATTTATCATCAAGGACAAATTCACTACACAAAGTAGAGCATGCATTAACATGGTTAGAAGGATCGCCCTTCCCTCCATATTTCTCAAACCTAGGAATCTCTACTCTATTGCAAATACGACTATCATTGCACCAAAAGATCGACCCTGTTAATGCTTGATACAACCACTGGATTTATACAAGATCCAAGATCCACAGGAGGCGATTAAATCATTTCACGAAGCCCAAGCACCACAATGGCCAACGCTAAGGAGACCAAGGGTGATACCTTGCAACAATCCCCCCTAGTGCAAGTGATGGGTTCGAACCTGTGACCTCGGCTCTGATACCAATTGTTGCAAAGATGGATGTCGTTGCACAAAAAGAGCGACCATATTAATGTCTAATACAACCATTGGATTTATACTAGATCCAAGATCCACAAGAGGAAGTTAAACCATGTCACAAAGCTTGAGCACCATGTTGGCCCTAACTTAGGAGACCAAGGGAAAAATCTTGCAACACACTCATTGTGGCATCAAGGTTCGCAAGATTTCCAAGGAAAAGGGGCTGCTACAAACATAGTTTGTGGGTGGGCCATTCTGGTTTTTCTTGATGGTAGAAATTTGTTGTTGCATGGATGAGACGGTTTGGAAAAGTTGTGTTATGAGAGGTTCATTGTAGGTGGTGTGAAGTGGAAGGGATTTTGGTGATGGGGTAAGTGTAGTGGTAGAGAAAGTGAATGGAATGCTAATGGATGGTATGGGATCAGAGGATAAATCATGTGATGCCACATAGGAGGTAGGAAGACTAGTAGGAATACCAAGGGAAGGAATCACATTGCTAACTGATTGCATTGTGGTTGTGACATTAGGTGAAGCATAAGTAGGTATGGAGGTTATTGTGGAAGGAGGAGGAGTTTGAGGCCCTCCTTGACTAACCACAATGTGTGCTAGTTGAGAGACACTAGAGGTGGAAGGAACATGTTTTTGATATATCTCAACTAATTTTCTTCACAACATCTAGACCTTCATCACTGTCCAACATGTGGTGGATGCTATCTATATAGTGGGAATTGTAGTAGCGGAACTGGTTTCAAGGCTCACTTGATGTTGTAAGTGTCCTAAGTCCTCATGAAGGTGAATGATCTTGTCTTGTGGGATATCATCAGGTTTATGTTCAATATGCATACTACCTGAATGCAAAGAGTTACTAAGGGTAGTTTCTAGGCCTAGTGTACTATTATCAATACAAGGAGTGGAAGCTTGAGATAACCAAAGATCTACAACAAGTATGTTATCATGAGATTTCATGATTCTTGAACTTCTTCTCACTAAGGTATCAACAATAGGACACCAAACACTCATGCAAAGTTTCCTAAATGCAGAGTGGATGCAAATGCAATACAAACAAAGGACACTAAAATACTGATAACTAAAATTCTAGAAAATAACACAAAAAGACAGAAACAAAAAACAAAAATTAAAAAAAATCTCTAAGAATGCCAAAAATTATAGTGCAAACTATGCAAGTGGACTAAGTCGCCCAGTGTAGCGAATTAGTCCCAACTGATTTTTTTAACAATTTTTTAGAATTTTTGAATGGTTTTTATCATTTTTAGGATTTTCCAATGCATATACAAAATGAAAATGCAAAAGTTTGGAATTTTTGATGAAAATGAAATGCAAGAATGCAAGCTATATGATCTTTCACTAATATAACTTTTAAAACCCTAAAATGCAAAATAATGCAAAACCCTAATGCAATGTTGATGCAAGCTTTTCCTCATATGAAAATGCACTTGAAATCAGAAGTTAAAAAGTGTTCTAAAGGCAGGTTCACCAACATGGACCACAAATTTTAGGGGAAATGGGATTCCCTAACACATCTAGAGTTTTCACCTAAAAGGAGACATGTCTTTCACACCCAAAATATGAGAGGTTCATTCAAGATTATGTGTTAATGTATGTGAAATGTGTGTGACTGGAATGTATCTAAATGTTGCAAACTAATAAAATGAAAAAGTATTGAAAACACTATGTAAAATGACCTAAAATGCAAGAAAATTGTAATAGAACTTAATGCAATAGAAGGGGTGCACCTAGAAACTAAACTATGATGAAGATGAGCTCTAGATTCTTCCAGAATCTACTATTGAAGGCCACTAGAACACTTACGACAAGTTGGGTGACTTAGTCCTACTTCGGGAGACTTTGTCATAATAGGTTTCGGGGAAATGGGTGTCCAAATCTGTAGAGATCACTTTTCACATATGGTAGTGGGACTAATTCACCAATGATGGTGACTTAGTCCACTTGTGACTTTTGGTAATCTCAAGACTAGAATTTGTAGCTATCAACTTGTACTTTTGTTTCTAACAAAAACCCAGATCCAAATCTTTAGATGTTGACCTATAGGTTGTCTTCAAACTCCTTTTAGGTTTTGTTGACTTTGAATGATGTTGATGAAAATTTGACACCTTTTAGCACCTCACTCTTTGAAAATCTGCATACAAAACCTACAAAACACACATGCAAAGAGGGGGAAAACGGTTAGGGTTAGAGAATAGGGGTTTGCCTTAGTCAAACCCCATTTTGGTAATCAAACCCTAGATAATGAAATTAAATGTAAAGGGAAAGATGATTGAACAACATGCAAGTGCAACAACTCACCAAACCCTTGATGAAGAAGTATAAAGATATGAAAGTAATCAACTCCAATGGATTGATGCTTGATATGCTTAGAGTGCTTGAATGCTTGATGCTGGAAGATTACTTGAGAAGAATGAGAGTTGTTGAGTTAGGAGGGATTGAATGTTAGGAGGATGGAAATGAGGGGAAAACACTTTATTTATACATGATGTGCCCTAATCTCCCAAAAATACCTCATCACAATTCGACCTTAGGGTTTAGAAGACAATATCTCACCAAAATATTGACATAAAATTGATTTTTAAGCCTAATTGGACTAAGCCACCCAAGGTAGTGACTTGGTCCCACTAGGGAAAATTTTTTATTTGTCAAGAATTAAAGTGTGATTAATATTGCTTAACGGGATTTTCTTCCAAAACACACTTAAGTAGGGCCTATAAGTGCATTAAGGAGTCATTTTAACATAAGGAAGGATCAATTTACTAATGACAAGCCTAGGAAAGTGTGAGAGTTTATTACAACACATTACAACACTTTGAAATAAGGCTTGGTAAGAGGTTATTTAGGTGAATTATGCTAGAAAGGTGCTAGAAAAGTGGGAAAATGTGTTACAACACTTCACAACACCTTTGTAAGACAACATTAGGTTTTTGTTGATTTACAAGCGTTCAAGGCCTAATTTGAATGTGTTGGCCACATTACAACATTAAATCTAAGCAAAATCAGGCCAAAATCCATGGAAAAGGCCTAAATGAGTGAAAATTTCAAGGATACATTTTTTGTGACACACTTTGATACCTATTTTTCTATGCCTACCTTATCTACAAGTGTTATGCCAAGTGTTCAAACAATGGCTGATCATATCCCTCAAGAAAACATTATGAAAATGCATGAAGACTTAGCCCATTTACAAGATAGCATGAGTACTGAAAACATTTCCAACACTATTATACCTTCCATAGATAGTATTCACCGCATGATGGAAAGTGATGAAGGACTGTAATTTATGTGTAACATAGCTCAAATCTTTGGAAAACACCTTCCTTCCACCACCTATGGTGCTCAAACTTCAAACAATGTGCAAAGCCAAGGAGGAATTCCAACTCCCCCTTTAACCATTAACCTCCATTCCCACCTATACAAATCCTCAAGTGACCACAATGATGCAACCAAATATTAATGTCCTTCCTACCTCGAACATTTCCACTAGTGCTCCTTATACCTATGTGGCATCTAAACTCATATCTCCTCCCACAAGCTATCCATTCACTTGTCCTTCCAACACATACACACCACCACCATATTCACCTCCATCTAAAAACTCACACAATGACCCTATCATTAACCAACTTTTACAAAGCCTTTCATCCATTCAATGCCAAGTTTCCACCATAAATCAAAATCAAAATGGTCCACCTTCATACTATTTCAAAAGCAACCCACTATTTTTGGAGATATTAAGAACTCCAATGCCACAAGGTATAGAGATCCCTAGATTTGAGAAAATGGACAAAAGGGAGATCTTGCTAATCATGTTAATTCCTTTACTACTTTATTTAGTGACTTTATCCTTCAGGACAAACTTTTGGCTAAGATTTTTCCTCAATCCTTAAAAGACATTGCCTTGGACTAGTTTTCTGCATTACCGAATAACTCAATTTGTTCATTTAATGAACTTATTGAAGCCTTTATCAACCATTTCCAAGTGTATATGGTTCCTAAAATGACATTCGCTGATTTGATGAGATGTAAGCAAAATGACGGTGAAAAAGTCGTTGACTTTATTTCACGTTACCAATATCTTTATTCCCAAATCATTGTGAGTATTCCCGATTCTCACCTCCAAAAGATGTTCATAGAAAATTTATAAAGTAAGATATGAGACAAGCTTACTATTGATGCCAAAATTTGACAAGGTAACAGCCCTTTGTGGGAAACTCAGTTAAAGGGGGGACCCATTGTGTTGAACTAAGTAACCTCCAAATTTTAAAGAAGCCAGATTCTTCTATAACTGGGGTTTTGAATGGGAAAAGGAAGCAGATATAAAAATAAAAGATCTAACTAGGGAAATGCACCAATATTTAGATGTAAGGAATGGTATATCTATCTTTAAGATATGATTCAAGGGCCCATTCAGCAATCTGCTATGTCTTGAAATAACAAACATCAAAGAGAAAGACCTTAATAATTCATTTCATAACATAAAATAATTTGTATAGAGCTTTACTGAAAAGAAAGAGTCAGAGACATGGTTCTAAATCAGCATTCTATTCAAATCATTGAAGTTTCAAACAATCTATTTAGTAACAACACAATATAATATTTTCAAATAGCTATGAAAACAGAGAGGCCAAATTACAAGGGCACAGTCTGTGAGTCTTAACAATTATCTAACAAAAAAAAAGGCCCGGTGTCTTCCTAGTTATTTTGTAGGTATTCTAAACTCTTTTTTTGAATAAAAGAAGTAGCATATATAGCCAGATGCTTCCACCGATTGAAAGCCTGTAAGAGAAAAGATCCCCCATCATGAGTGATGATGTTTTCAGCAATGACTCGTCATGGCCATTATAACAGAAAGATTCTTGAGCATGAACCTAGTTACATGTGAGTTAGGTGCATTCCCTGCGAATGATGGCAGTGGTCCCAAATTTTAAAAATAGCTAAGGCTCGAGTGATCACATGTCCCTTCTTTGTAGAGTTAATCAGGACACGTGGCAGGACATCAAGGCCCAAAATTCATTCCATCCTTTCTATGAATGAAATTCCCATTCTAAGGACATGTGGAAGAAGCTTCAGCATATCGGCATCATTGTGTAGCCTGCTCAAAAGTGTGCTCGAGAGGAAGTGATGTGGCGTGAGATCGGGGCCCGAAAGAGAAGGGAAGGGAATCTCCCCTTTAATGAGTGATCATATGACACGTCAAAGCAGTGGGCTGAGTCCATAGAAAGGGTGGCATGGATACTTTAAAAATCATCGAGTGTAGTCATAAACTAAGAAAAACATCAAAAACAACCCAAAGGGAGCATGGGATGTATTTAATATCCATAGTTTTTGGTGACTATCAGGGGCATTTCGCCTACAAAATAATGGACCCAAAAATCTTTGGTTTCATGGCCATGGCCTTATTCATTGAACATTAGAGTCAGAGCTTAGAAAGGGTGATCTACAAGGGTAGCTAGTCGGCCTCAGAAGGCATTGATATGGCGCACATGTACTCGTGTGCCTCGTTAAGATCGATTGCTTCTTTAAAAGGCAGCATCGCAGATATTCCTGACCTGACCTCGAGCTAAAAAAGAAACTGTACAATTTGATGAGTTACACATTTGATGTCCTCGGTGATAGGAAGCTAGTTGAAGCTCTGGAAAATGGATAAATCCTACTTCCTCTCCTCAATTTTGGCTGCAATCTGCTCTGCGGTGGCCACCGATTCATCAGAAAGAAATGGAGAGGGCAATTCCATCTGGGTCAGTTGGGAAAACCTTGCCCGTATGCTATCCATAGTTCATCCCAATGTTCTTGAGTAGCATTGAGCATTAAGTGTGGCCTCATGGTAATGGATGAACTCTTTCATGATCCTACTGCTTGACCTCTGATTTTCAACCCTTGCTCATAACAGATCCTCGCTTGGCATGATGTATAGCCTGTCTAACAACTTTTCTGCTTCGAGAACCTTTTCCCCTATGAATTGTGGGAATTGTTCCATTGTGCTACAAACCTCCCTACATAAATTTTTCGCCTTTTCCATAAATTGAAGTGTGGGTTGGAGAGTTGGACATAAATCTCTGACTCTCTCCCAATAGGAAGCATATAGTTGTTGGGCTACTAAGCGGAGGTACGACTGTGGAGCAAGTTTTTGAACAATTTTCAAGATATTAATCTTTGCATCCTTCATCCCAATCTCTTTCATTAGCCCTACAATTTGTTATGTGATGGAGGAGAGTTGCTCCTGCAGGGCTCTCTATGTAGCCAGCCACCTTTCCTCAACCTGGCTTTGGGTTGCAAACTCTTCCTCTAGGGAAATCTTGATCTTCTGGAGGTCTTCCTAAAATTGAGCTTGCATGCTTGCTTGATTTGTCTCTTTTTCTTGTACTTCTTGCTCCAATTGAGCACGTAGTCACTGCAACTCTTCGTTCTTTTGTTGAACTTCCCTTTTCAATTGGGTCAATTCTTAATTCCTTCACCGCAGCTCAACCACTTGATTTGACTCCTAGGATTGGAACCTCTCGAGCACCCTTTGCAGGCTAGCTTGCTTTGCCTGCACATTTGGTGTGAAGCGTTCCCTTTCTATCTCTCATGGTTTGTCCTTGGCCAACAAGACTTCTATCCTTTCTTTAATAGCCTTGAGCTCATCCTCTGCCTTCCTCAACCTGCCACTAGACTTGAGAAAGTCAATGGTCACCACCCATTGTGTCTCCTCCATTAGCTTGACTTTATCTTGTGGTCGGGAAACACGCAAGTCCAGTCCGATGGCATGGACATCATATTCATTGGGATGTATTTCTCCCTATAATTTGGTAACATTGGGATGCATGGTTGCAAAATACAACGACTATTGAGCCTCATTATAAATTGTCTAGACTCTGGGCTCTGTTGGTTTCCTGGCATCATTTTCTTTTTTCTTTTGGAGTCGGAGAGCTCGAGCTTGCTTCGTTGTATCACTTTCTGACAAGAATTGAGTTGGCGATCTGATGTGTTCACCTACAAAGGGTGCACTAGGAGGGATAGTGAAAGGGAATGAGAGGCAGGTGACCTCATATGTTTTCTTCCTTGGAAGAGAAATCGTGAGTGGAGAGAAGGGAGGAATATTCCAAACCCTAGGTGATGAAGGTGTGGGGGTACTCATGGGGAATGATGGTGGCAATGGAGATGCTTCAGGCTCCTACTACTGCAAAATTTGGGTCAGAGTTGACTCAGAGGAAGCAAAATGGATGACAGTTTCAAATACCAAGGGGGCGGTAGCCATGGACGTAGACAAGGAGGCAAATGAGGAGGTTAACAGGGCTCCGAAAAAGGATGGAGTAGCTTGTGGGGGAGTGAAATCCATATGTCTGATATGAGAAAACTAGGAGAAACCTCCCGCAACCATTGTAGTGGGGATAGAGAAAGATAGGCTCACACTTGGACCAATGGGCACCATAGAGATCATGGAAGAAACAAGAGACTGGGAGCTGAGAAGAGAGGGAGAGAAAGATACTTGAACGGTGGATTTCATCTTCGACCCTTGGCTCACCACAACCTCTATGAACCCCCTCCTGAAGGAGCATCAGTGCGTTGTCTTTTGCTTGGTGGAGAGTTCTCCACATCAGCTAATTTTGTCAATTGTTGCATTCCTGTAGGATTTCCTATGACCTAGGTCTAAGATTGCAAGGACTCTGATCATGAAATATTCATCTGGACACTCCTAACAGTTGTGCTAGGTTGTGTTCCTCTTCTTTGTTTTTGCTTCCCCTTGTCAAATCATGGTGTGGCTTCTTCAGGTTCAGCATCTTCTGCATCACTCACGTCAGAGTCAGAATGCTCCCCATTCCATAGAGTATCACATCGACCATCGGTGTCAAAGACTGATGGGTCCTGGAACAAGGCGAGAGTGCACTTGATCTCCTAGTGAGATCTAGAAAGCATTAATCTTTTTTTCCTTCTAGCCATATTCCCTTATCAAACTATTGTGAAGTGGAGCGCTCATGTTGTAATTTTTGTCGGCCTTCCCTTTAGGGAGATAGAAACCAAGCCATGGTGGCCTTTGATTATCCATCGACATGCACACCAAGTCCACCCAAAACCTACTAATATCCTCCAGAGGATTTATCCATGCTTCCTAGTAAGGCCGAGGGATATTTTTACCTTAATAAATGTGTCACCCAAATCATCCTCGGGGTTGTAGTCCCACCTATCGCAAATGAAAACCAACCTGAGGTGTTCTAGCTTTTCCCCCAATAAATTTGCTAATTTCTTCTTTACCATGACCACTATTTTGTAGCTCAACGGGCATTCAAAAAATCCCCTCTTCTTCTTTGGGTTAGAGAAAAAGGTCCAGTCCATAATAGTCAGTTGTTGGAACACTTCAAGGGCCAAAACCTGATTGGTGAAGGATGTTGGCAGTCAGATTGGATCTTCTAAAAATCCATGCACTCAGACGCATGTGAAATCCTCCTTGAGGAACTAGTCACACTTGGAGAACAAGACTTGCATCCATCCAATTTGGTCGGCCGACAGGCGATAGTAGTCACCATCCTCACTCAAATCATGCAAAATTGAAATCAAGAATTTCTCTAAAAATGCATAATAATCATAGGTGGAAGAGAGGATGTGATTCCATACCGAAACTGGATTTTGATGCTTCTTCTCATCAAATATTGATAACTCTATTTTTTCTTTGAAGAAATTGGGGTTCTGGTGTAGAAGCATATATGCAAGAAGAGAAGGATATCTGAACTTACCAATAGTTTCAAACTCAACAATCTGCTTCCGCATATCTTTGACAATCATGTATGTGAAATCATACCAGAAAGGGTCATGCTACCTCCTTAGTTGAAAACCCAGGCCCAACTAAGATTCGTACATGATCATGTCATCACCCAAGCTGAACACAAAAGCCATAATGGAGAAGGCGTCTTGCAAGTCTGCATGTATGAAGTCAACATGACAATTTGGATCCCTTAACAATTGTTGGCAGTCCTAGGGCCTTCTGGTCTCCATATTATAAAAGTCAAGGGCATTCGTTCTACCTCTCCAGAATTTTGAACCCTTTTTCTAGTTGAATGAATCCATTGGTAGCGTTCTAGTGTCATTCTCGAGAATGCACAAAATGTCCCTAAGAGCCTCTGTAGATATAACGACTCTCAACCTTCTTCCCTCAATGGCACCAGTCGTTGGATTGAAGTACTGAATTCTTTCATGGATTATTTATGGGTAGTTGTGCACATAAGAGACCATATATTGTGGAAGCCCATAGAGCCATTGCGTGTATGGTAGTTGATTGTTGAAGGATTTTCTCATTCTAGCGAAAGCAACTTCCCTTATCCCCTTAAGGTTAGTTTTGAGGATGGGGTTACAAATGTTATCCCACTCCTAGTTTATCAAACTTGTGTCTTTGAGGGTCCCTTTCTTAGCTGACCACATGTGAAACTAGTCTGGCTTTTTTGGGATTCCAGGCATAGCGTAGGACTCATCTTGAAAACTATTGACCATGGATGCTATGAGCATCGCATTAACCAAGCTTTGAGACGTTTCACCTAGCTCATTCATTTGTGGATTTTGAGCTACTTTAGGGGTTGTGGATTCCATTTTTCCTCAAACTTCTGAAATTTTCTATGCATCCCTTAGTAATTCTGCACTTCAAAAATTTTGTGCACTAACTGTGTATTCAAAAAGCTTTCTTTTCTTTGTTAAACAACCGCATGCAATACTTAGCCCTTTTTTTCCTCCTTCGAGTGGTAGATTATAGTTGCTTTTTCTGCATTAAATTAGGCATGTACTGCTAGCATTTTTTCTCGTGCAAAGAGAATTACTTGTGATTTTGAAATGATAAGGATTCATAATGACCCCAAGTACCTACAACCCATGGCGCAATTTTCCTTGGAAATTGAGATGGTGATTTGAAGGAAGACTAGGCATCATATGCAGTGGTAATTAATATCCCAAATGGAATAATTATGCCAAAGTATGAGATAAGCATCAAATAGATTTTCATTCTTTTAGGGAGTTTGAGAAACACGTACAGGGTGACATAGGTCATCATCCGACCGAATAGACTATCGCCGGAGACTGCCACCAGCTTGTGCTAATTAATTAGCTTGCCTTAATTTTGTATGCAATAATTCATACCTGTATATGCAACTGGGTGAGAGTCTCAAGCAAGCCTTGGTGCAGTGTTTGAGGTGGTACCTCATTAAACTCATGCTTATGGTATACAAATTACCATGCTTATCCTTGTCACTTCTATAAATATGTGCCTAGGCAATAGTGAATTCAAACTTAACAATTTTTAGCAGAATTAGCATTAGGTGATTGGTTTAGCCTTTGGTAATTGCAGTCTGCATAATATTTGCATAGATTTCAAATTTAGACATCTTGCATAGGGTTGTTGTCTGATAGTCGTATAGAGTCTGACGCTATGAACACCCTAATTAGGCTGACCTCCCACAAATCTCAAACGGCCTTTTTGGGTGAGATTTTGACTAGGTGTCTTAAGAGGATGACCAAAAATAAGAATTCTTTGGCCATCATAGCCATGAAATGGGTTTTGGGATGTGACTGACTTGAATATGAAGATAAATACAGAGTTCATACTGATGTGTGCTCTCACTTTGTCGCATCGATGCTCGACATCTAGATTCCCAAACCACTTATCCTCACTCTAGTAAAAGAAATTTTCCCAAAGTATCTGAACAGCCTCGAGGAGATGGTGGTGAATGTTGCATTTGGTGGAGGTATCCCGACTACAAGCAACCTTCACAAGTTTATTGAAGAAGATGTGGTCATCCTGTGCGGTTGCCATTTCTGAGTGGTTTATGAATCTAGTCGCAAGAAGTACATCGCCAAAGGATCGCCCATGCCTGTCACTTCCTCTTCTGAATACACAATGTGGTTCCATTCTATGACATTGACTAGTATACCCATTTCAGGAACCTGGTGTTCCCTCCACCACCTACCATTGCTTCTTTGGATGGTGTCACTGGCCCAATTGTTGCTGCTCAAGATGATATGGTTCTAGATGCTATCGTTGCTGCCACTTACTCCCATGACTTAAGATTTCCTCCCTTTTCATGCCTTTTTGAAAGTTGAAACTCATTAGCCTTTTTGTATATAGCCTGGAAAAGGCCTCATAATATAGAATTATATATAAGTATATACTTTAAAAGCATGGACTCTAAGCGATTTTGATATTGTACTTATCGAAGTATATAAATATAATAAGGATATAGCTTATATTTAAAAAAAATATGCCTTGTTGAATATTTCTTGTCCTTTCTGGCATATGTGTTATTCACCGCATCATAAAGTAAATTTCCACAGCATCATAGATTAAGAAGACTGGTCAAACAAACAAAATAACACAAAGGAAAATAACTACAATAATTACATATTTACATGGTAGAATTGTTCAATTGAGCTTCATATAAATTTTAAGGTGAATTCCCCTAACAGGAACCCCTATCGATTTTCTTTCTATGCTTTCTAATTCAAACGCTTCATATCGCTTGCACTGAATTATCATGAACGAACCCTCCCACAAGCTGTCAAATTTCTTGTGTTGACTAGGTCTTGATGTCCACTCATTGAATTCTAACATTAGGTTCTCACCATCGAGGCCTTGGTCCAAAAATTTGTCCAATAGAGAAAACACACCCAAACCTACTACATTATGCACGCTTGATCCCATGGAGGGTAGTGGGTAATGATTTTTTAGTGATGTTTAGTTTAGGTTGCACAAGTCGATACATAGGCGGATATCTTTGTGTTTCTTTCGGACTGGGATCGAGCTGAACACCCATGCATTATGCTCGAAAGAGAAGACAATCCGCGACTAAATTAGCTTTGTTAACCTTTACGCCATCAACTCTTTAATCTTGGGAATTGTTGGCCTCTATTTTTGGCAAGCTAGTTCGGCCTCTCCTTTCAAATCTATTATAGGTTGGATGATGTCGGGATCATATCTTTTGAGGTTATCATATGACTAGGCCACTATCCCTTCATCATTTTTTTTTTAAAATTGGATGAGCCTTTCTTTATATTGATGTAGGACACCTTTTCTGACTTTAAGCTTGGTTGCATTGCTGATCTGAAAAATCCATATAATCACCTCCATTTTCTACGAACTTCCTCTTATTATTTCTTGCATTGCTAGAAAAAGGGCTTTTGAGAGTGGCCAAATCTTTCAGAAGCTTATGGGACCTTAGTTGAATGTCTTGTCTATCATCAGTTTTAGTGACCCTTGATTGGAGTTGGTTGGAAAATTCTCCCAACTGTGAGCAAAAAAAAGCGCTATGGTCATTGCTTTCAAATACTTGACAACTCCGACCATTATCTAGAATCACTGGTTGGACTATCATTTGTACAGAGTGCCTGTTATGTAGTAGGTCGGAGGCCAGTTCGAATTGGGATCTGATTACGTCCATGCATTCTACATCAACATTTTATTCTCGGGGAATATTTCGGATATCAAAAACTTCAAATCTCTCAATAAGGTCCCAGACTCTATGTCTGTAGGATCTCGAATGAACATATTATGTTGCATTGATACCCCAAATTTTTTCGATGATTGGCTCAGAATCTTCGAACACCATTATTTGCTTGATGCCCATTCGTTCCGCTAGGCTTAGACCTAGCATGCGGCCTTCATATTCAACTTTGTTGTTGGAACAGAAAAACTAAAATCAGAAGGATCCGATTGTCTTTTCATTGCTCGGGGAAGTCAGGCATATCCTAGCCCCCGTGCCAACCTTGCATCTAGCACCATCAAAGTGTAGTGTCCATAGCTCTGTTGTTGAAATGCCTTCGGGCTCTTTTGTCACCTTCAGGATGGTTTGGTCTTCATCATAAATGACATAAGTCCCAAGTCCAGTGGCATGATAATTTTGAAAGGGGTCTTTATTGATGAACTCGCTTAGCAGGACCTCCTCTTGATTGGTCCTATCTCTAATGATCTCTTCATCTTCTAGAAGCTTAGTGTAGTACATCTCTTCCTTGGTGATGGAGGTGTGAGTGAGCTCAAAGACTATCTTAGCTTTGTCTACAACATGTTCTAAATGCAAAGCTTCAGACACCAGCTTCATTTTGGATCCATGTAAAGGTATCCACCCATCTTAGAAGTGAATTCCCTAGACAGCCATAGGCCGAATATTGGAGGAATATCAATGATCATGGTATCCTACTTGATTGTGATGTTGGGTCATGCAAACAGAGTTACTGGAAGGTCCTTAATGATCCCCACAGTATTAACCATATTCCCATCTAATTGCATAACCTATTTACTCAAAGATTCATAGCTCAGTCCTAGGGCTTTAGCTATCTGATTTGGCATGACTGTGGTGTTGGCACTAGAGTCAATCATGGAGTTATGCAGTAATTTCTCACCCATAATAAGGGTTAGGAAAAATAGCTTCAGTTTTGGTTTACCTTCATTGAATTTGACTGTGGATTCTTCGTATTTTTTCTCAGTAGAGGCCTCTTTTGCAATATTCGTGAGAACTTTTTTTGAGGGTGATTGATCAATAACCTCCCCCTTAAGTGATTTATCTTTTGGTTCAACGATCAGATCTTCTCAGAGAGCCTTTTGTAGCAATGTCTTTTGTTCTCGAATAGCTAAGATGTCCCGTAGGGACACATTAGCGGATGTTTTTTTCAATTGTTCCACCACATTGAGTGGTGGAAAGTTTGGAGGTTTCTGCTCCTTAGCTCTTGTTACTACAATTTCCCTTCGCGACGGATATTGTGACACTGCAACGGAGGTACTAGGGCTTTGGTTAGAAACACTTTTAGGCTATGGACTGACTAATTGTGGGATGACTATTACGTCCATGAATCTCCTCTTGGAGTGAGTGTTGTAATCAGACTACACTTGCGGGGTTTCTGAGGTGGGTGTCTTGATTGTGAACACTGCTTCCTCTCCTTCCATCCATGAGAAGAGGGCATGGTTAGGAGCTATGTCATTTTCCTATTTCAGAGACATCCCTTGCATCTAAGTGGTGAGTACCATGTTCTCCATTTCCAGAGAGGCATATACATAACCCCCATTATCTAACATTGTGCCTCGGTTGTGCTGCTTCGCCACCTTCTATTGTAGATTTTCACACGGGTAGTTTCACGGCATATTTGAATCACCGCAAGGGTAACACCAGGTGTTGCCATCATTGACTAAATTGTTTTTCCCCGCAGTTAGCTCTCTGCTCGAGCTTAGATTGGCATTCTGCAATAGAGTGGGTATCGGTACTATTTGATTTGTTGTTTGCGCCTGTGGATTGATGTGGGTGCCTCCTTGAAACTAGTTTTTCTAGTAAGAGGGCCCCTCGCCCTGATAATCTGATAGGTCAGCTTTGGAGGAGCGACCTGGTTATGCTTGATGATAGTTATCTCATTGGCCATAGCCCACAAATTTTCTTTTATGTCACTCACCTCATCCTTCAAGGCATCAAATGTGACATTCTATGGTACGCTCACGTATGTGTACATTGATTGAGGAGGAGCGGTTGTAGTGGTAGGTGGCATCAAATAGGTAGGAATTGGTAGCTCGAGGAATATAGGCAGGATAGGCCCAGCCAGCAACTTTCTAGCATCAATTAGATTATTTTCTACTTTAATTGTGATGTTATATGCATTTGGAAGATTGGTCCCATCAATGACTGGATCATCATTGAGATGTCGATGTTGATGGACTTCAGGTAGAACATAAATGCCAAGTCGGGTGGTGGGCGGATTGCACCTTGAATTCTTTGCCAAGTTATGTGGAACCGGGCGTTGAAGTCAGTCAAGACCTCATATGGAGCCTGCTTGATGATCTCTAGCTAGTGATACTAGGAAGACCTATCTCTTTCGTTCAAGAATCTTTCACAAAAAGGATCCTCGAGTTGATCCCAAGTATCAATAGTGTTAGCTGACAGAGTGTGATACCAATCTAATCCTTTTCCTCTGAAAGAAGTGCGAGCAACCTTAGCGCTATGTTTTGATCTATTACCTCATGCACCAAACATACATCCTCCACATCTTGTAGATGTTCAGATGGTGTTCTTGAGTCATCTCTAGTAAACTTGGGAATAGGTTTGAGAGTAGAGACCGGGATAGGGGCCCAAAAGGTGGGTACAACTGGGGCTATAAGGGGACTTTCGATGTCCCATGCCACATAATTTTGGTTAGGTAACATGGTTGGTGGAGGAGTCAAAATGTTCATCTAATGGGTTCTAGTTGGTACTGCTCCTAATGGTGATACCAACAAACCAAGGTTATTTGTTGTTTGGGATCTTGTGACAGGGTGATGGCTCATATATCCACCTAAGGTTTAAGTATATTTAATGGGTCCCACCAAGCATGCAGGAAAAAGAAAACTATTGATGCCAAAATTTGACAAGGTAACAACCCTTTGTGGGAAACTCAGTTAAAGGGGGGACCTATTGTGTTGAACTAAGTAACCTCCAGATTTTAAAGAAGTTGGCTTCTTCTATAACTAGGGTTTTGAATGGGAAAAAGAAGCAGATATAAAAATAAAAGATCTAACTAGGGTGATGCACCAAGATTTAGATGTAAGGCATGGTAAATCTATCTTTTGGATACGATTTAAGGGCTCGTTCACCAATCTTCTATGTCCCGAAATAACAAACATCAAAGAGAAAGACCTGAATAATTCATTTCATAACATAAAATAATTTTTATAGAGCTTTACTAAAAAGAAAGAGTCGAAGAAATGGTTCTAAATCAGCATTATATTCAAATCATTGAAGTTACAAATAATCTATTCAGTAACAACACAATATAATGTTTTCAAATAGCTAAGAAAACAAAGAGGCCAAATTACAAGGGCACGGTTTGTGAGTCTTTACAATTATCTAACAAAACAAAAGGCTCGGTGTCTTCCTAATTATTTTGTAGGTATTCTGAATTCTTTATCTAAATAAAAGAAGCATCATATATAGCCAGAGGCTTCCACCACTTGAAATCCCGTAATAGAAAACATCCCCCATCATGAGTGATGTTGTTCACAGTAATGACTCATTGTGTTCATCGTAACAAAAATATTCTTGAGCATGAACCCATTCACTCGTGAGCCAGGTGCATTCCCTGTGAATGATGGTGGTGGTCCCAACTTTTGAAAATAGCCAAGGCTCGAGAAAGCACATGTCACAGCTTTGTAGAGTTAATAAGGATGCATGGTAAGACATCGGGGCCCAAACTTTGTTTCATCCTTTCTGTGAATGAAATGCCTATTCCGAGGACATGTGGAAGAAGCTTCAGCATATCGGCATCATTATGGGACCTGCTCAAAAGTGTGCTCAGGAGGAGGCGACGTGGCATGAGATCGGGGCCCAAAGGAGAAGGGAAGGGAAGCTCCCGTTTAATGAGTGATTGTATGACACGTGGAAGCAGTGGGTTGAGTCCATTGAAAGGGTGGCATGAAGACTTTTGAAATCATCGAGCATGGTCGAAAACTGAGCAAAACATCAAAAACAACTCGAAGGGAGCATGGGATATATTTAATATCCACACTTACCATGATGGAATTCCCTTCCTTCATGCACTTGTTCACTACCCTTCGAGATTATCAGAATTATGTAGGTAGTTGTGAATCAAAAACCACCTCTACTCGTCTTGAAAATTCCAAACCTTCAAACCAAAACACCTACCAGCCTTTCAGAAGATAAAATAAAATATTCCTTCAACTAAATTCTACCTCCCAACCTACCCAACAATTTGATACCCAAGTAGTTGCTATAAAGAAGAGTAATACATATATCTTTGAGGATCCACAAAGATAATTTACTCCCTTACTCAATGAACTTCATACTATAATGACTCAACTATTAAACAAGAACATGCTTACTTTACCTCCCATTTGACCTCTTGACCCTAGCAAACCATTACCTCAAAGCTTTAGACACAATGCCTATTGTGCTTATCACCAACAAAAAGGACATGATACAGAACATTGCAAACGTCTTAAACATCTTGTGCAATACCTCATTGATTCTAATCATATCCAAATTAGAGGTGTAAATGATAAAGGTAATAATCTATAGCTCCTTCTAACCAAAACTTGCAAATACTTACCAATCCCATGCCTAACCACATTATTTCATTTATTAAGGCTAGTAAAACTAAGCCTGATATGATGAGTGTTGACATGAATGATGATAACATGAACAATAATGAACAAAATCCTATGGATGATGATGAACAAAATCCTATGGATACTAATGACCAAATTCCTATTAGTACAATGATAGGAGCAATTGACATTGAGCCTCATAAACAACAAACCATAATTCCCACTGGCATTAATTTCTCTTTAGAAGAAACAATAAATAATGCACCCGATAGTCCTCTTTACATAGTCGATAGAATCAATGACAAGCCCACTCCTAGGATTTTAATTGATCCTGTCAGTGGAAAGAATGTGATCACAGAGGAAGTCTTATATGTCAATGAACTTACTCAAGATATACATGTTAAACCAAAAGCATGGATTAAAACACATGATGATTTTTCTTGTGCTACGATGGGCTCAATCACACTCCCTTTACAAGTAGGACCAAAGAAATCAAATGTACCATTCTCTATCATCTCTAATTCAGATAAATTTCATGTGAAGTTAGGCTACAAAAGGCTATGCTCTATGAATGTGGTCTCATATGTTTTCCATAAGTTCTTAAAGTTTCTAGTTGGTAATGAAATATTCACCGTGAACCATAGTGGATTTAGACCTCCATTTTCCTATGGAAATTTTTCCTTAGATTATTTTTGGCCTAAACCCATGGAACCTATAACACCCCATGAGGATTTCATTTTCCTATCCTACCAAAAGGTCAAAGAAAAATGCATATCCATGTTATCCCTTGAAAATTTACCTCCAGCCATGATTGAACCTCCACTTCTTGAAAAAAATATTGATCTTAAATCCCTTCCATCTAACCAAGACTCATCCATCAAAAATCCCTTGCCTATTTCCTACAAAAGACCAAGAGAAAACCAAACAATTCCTAATCCACCTCCTAAGAAAAATTATAAATCCAAAGAGAAAGTGGTTGAACAACCTTCCATGGTTCCTTTCGTTCTTCCGTCATAAGAAGAAAAAGAAACTATGGTTGACAAACCCACTCCTACACAAAAGCAACTTGAAAATCGTAATAAAAGAAACAAAAATGCTAGAGAGTGTAGGCATAGATGTCGTGCTATTGCTCGAAAGATGAACAGATAGAAAAACATAGAAAATCAAAAACCCAAATTAACAGAAGCAATAAATGATTAGCCTCCTCCATTACCAAAACCAATGTAGATCCTATGTCTCTAACACAACAAGGACCAACACCTTCTATGGATATTATCATTTTTCCTCCTATTGTGGTTAACTTGGGTGACAATGAAGAAACACCTAAAATTGATGAGCAAGTGCATAACGAATTGAATTTTCTATTTGCCTCTTTTATGAGCTTAGACGATAACAACCGTCATCATCCTCCTAAACCGAGTGATGCACCACATGTTGAACCTGGTTATTCTCCTAGTACAACACTTTGTGTTGTCCCTCTTGCTAGTGATCTGCATTTTGCATATACTAAACAAGACTGGGATGTCGATGACCTGCTGGATGGTTGAATCACATGTGCTTTCCTAGTCTTTTTTATTTCCTTTTGTGTGATTGTATGTGTGTAATGTGATCACCCATGTCGTTTTGTTTGATGTTATCTCTCTATTTGTGCATTCCTCTATTTGTACCTACATTATTCTATATGTTGTAAGCCTTTTCCTTTTCATTACATTTTTGTCTTTTGTTTTCCTTTTGGGGATGACGCAAGGCATCGAGACACCCATGTCTCTTCCTTGTTGACCCAAAAGTTTTTTCTTTATTTTCACTCTTTGTGTCATTCCTCCAATTCTATTTGTATTTGGGGAATGATGACAGTTCCTAGCTCTCCAATATCATTGTAGCAAAGATAGATACTGACCCCGAATCCATAAATCCTTTATGTGTTTCTAGGGGGCAACCCTCCTTTCCTTTTCGTTTTTCATGTTTTTCTACTTTAAAGTAATTTATCACAACATGGTGTTTAGAAATTTCTTTAAAGTGGGGGCATACTTTGGTATTATTTTGGCATGATTTCATTTTCATTTTCATGTTCCTTGATGTGATTTTCTTACTTCATGCAATGTGTTTTTCTCTTTGTGGTGACATTGGGAGTAATGCCCTTCATGATCTTGATCTAAGCATATTACCTTCCTCTTAGTGGTAATGTGACACACTGCATTTGCTAAGTTGTGAATCTTTTATCCTTTGAGTTTTCCTCTCTTGGAGACATTAGGAACAATGTCCCCTAAGATTAAGACCTTGCATGAACTAAGAAAAATCCCTTCAAACATCTATCTCTTATTGTGTTGTATCTGTGTACCTTATTAAATTCATGGAGGTATGGCTTTGATATGGTTTCCTAGGGCGCACCTAGTGGACAACTAGCTTCACTAGCCCTTGTGAGTGTGCGTTTTTATTTTTTCCTTATCATAGTCATGAGGGTATGACTTTGGTATGGATTTCCTAGGGTATGGATTTCCTAGGGCTCACCTAGTGAACAACTAGATTCACTAGCCCTTGTGAGCGTGCATTTTTCTTTTTCCTTATCATAGTCATGGGGGTATGGATTTGCTATGGATTTACTGGGGCTCACCTAGTGAACAACTAGCTTCACTAGCCCTTGTGACCATGCATTTTTCTTTGTTCTTATCATAGTCATGGGGTATGAATTTGATATGTATTTCCTGGGGCTCACCTAGTGAGCAACTAACTTCACTAGCCCTTATGAGCATGCATTTTTCTTTGTCCTTAGCATAGTCATGGGGGTATGACTTTGGTATGGATTTCCTAGGGCTCACCTAGTGGACAACTAGCTTCAATAGCCCTTGTGAGCATGCATTTTTGTTTGCATAGTGGACAACGTGTTCCACTTGTAAACCTTTTTGGACAAACAACCTAGATGTGATCCATAACGTGTTGGATGACCAGTTGAAGCTTGATCCATTGCATTTTTCTTTTTCCTTTTTCTTTTTCTATCCTTGATGGTGTATGTTTGTGATCTATTTATGGCTTCATATATCATCCGCAAGTGTGTTCTTTTGTGCCTATGTTGGTCTATTCTAGGATCTTTATCCTGGGGTCTTGGCCACCCTCTTGGTTATTGTCATCCTATATTACTAGAATTTGTACATTTGAACCCCTCTTGATTGCGTGGTTGGCTACTTTAGTGTGAGTTTGAAGCAAGTTCATCCTCTAACTAAAGAGGGAGCTAAATTTAGTGTAGGAAAATGCATACCCTTGCATTTTCACACTTTTTTGGGCCCGCCTTGCTTTATTTATCCTTATTTTTGTCTTAATTGGTACTATTTTGCATCCACAAGCCTAATGAACTATATCTTTTTATGCCTAATCCTAACAAACATCAAAAGATAAATGATAATTTAATGATTTTGGTTGTGTGTCCCTTATTTTTGGCTTAGGACTAAGACACCACCTAGTACATCTTTGTCCCCCAAAGGTCTTGGGACCCTCTTTCCAAAGGTACCTTAAATGGAACCATTTTTGGAGTCTGTGCCCCAAGTTTCAAGCCTTGGGACTAAGACGCCACCTAGGGCATCTTAGTCCCCCTCAAGTTATTTTTGGGATTTAATTTCAAATCTTGGTGGGATTTAGCCTCCTTTAATT
Source organism: Sequoiadendron giganteum (assembly GCA_007115665.2). Lineage (NCBI taxonomy): Eukaryota > Viridiplantae > Streptophyta > Pinopsida > Cupressales > Cupressaceae > Sequoiadendron > Sequoiadendron giganteum. Next base: position 478,051,822 of record CM021103.1, on the reverse strand, counting down.
AATGAATTCATATGTTGGCTTGTTGTGATGTATTTTTGCGATATTAAGCATAGATAAGTATAAAATGCAAGGTTCTTCCACTCATTTTCACCTAAGACTTTTGTTAGAGCATTCCTTATATAGCAAATTTGAGTCCACAAGAGCATTCAAGAGAAATTCTTCAAGAATTTGGATCCATCATCAAGATTCAAGCATCATATCAAGGATATTCTTGCATCATGTGTATTTTTGAGCTAACATTTGTGATGTAGGGTTTTGATTCAAGCAAGAAATTCAAGTCGAGATCTATCAAACATTCCTTTGATTCAAGATCTACATTCAATCTAGTCATCTCACACAAGTTTGTATATTTCATAACAAGGGTTTGGTGAGTTGCAACATAGCACTTTTTTCATTCATCATTTCCCTCCTTTATTTCATTTCATTCCAAGGTTTAATTACCAACAAGGGGTTTGACCAAGGAAAACCCCCATTTACTAACAACCAACAAGTTTTTTCTCTCTTGCATGTTTTTGTTTGCAGATTTAGGTTGAAGACTTGAAGATCATTTGAAGTGCAAAGTTGCATAGCAAAGTTGTCATCTTCATGGAAACTCGCCTACATACAAAATTTGGAAGTTTCAAGACATAAGATCTGAGAAGAAGGAAGTGCATACATTGAGCCTCAGGATCACATTTAGAGATTTTAGAAATTCAAAATGGGACTAAGACAATAGTAAGGGAATCTTAGCCCTCCCAAGGGTATTTTTTAGAGATTCTTTTAGATTATGCTCTGACATCTGAAGATTCTATATTTCCTCTGAAAAATAGAAGTGGAACTAAGCCAACAGTAAGGACGTCTTAGTTCTCCCTAGCATATTTTGACAACATTTTTGCATTTCTAGAATCCTCATCACATTTCCAAACTTCCCAATTAGACATACCCTAACTTGTTGTTGCTTAATTTCTAAAATTTGCATTCATGATTCGACTTGCATTACTAGGTTTTGTGAGTTGAATGTTAAGTTGTCTTTTCCAAGCTTTTGCTTGGTGGTGAACCCTTCAAAATTTAAAAGAATCCCTCCTAGGTCCTTCTTGTTGAGAATTGACTCACCTTTGGGTTGATATTCAATCCAATTTGGGCTCCTAGGAAATTCTTGAATGGAAATTTAAGAAGAGTGACGAGTGTTCTATGACCTAAGCCATAAAACCTCCCACTTTTCCCTATTGTTCAGTTATGGATTATAGATTTTGGGATTTTGGATGAAGGGCTACGATTGCTTGAGGGAGATCAATGTTGGAGATGAGATGTGATCTCTCAACTCATGGGATTGTTCCAAGTGACACAATGAGATGATTTGAGAGGGATAAGGGTAGTATAATAGGACAAGGCCCATGTGACATGATACTAAGCCCATGTTGTTGATGTGATGGGGGGTTGACTCACTTAATCAAGGATTAAGTGTGTGCACATGCTCAATGGATAGATTAGGTGGGGACTAGGATTATCTTTAGTGGTTAATGAGAAGTGATGGAGGATGTGACATTTGGAGAGAAAAAAAAAAGGAATTAAACAATTAAATTTAATTCTTATTTGGAGGAAAGGGGATTTGGGGATTAAATTAAATAAATAAGGGAATTTATTTTATTTAATAGATGAATAGGATGGGGGTAGATAATTAAAAGTAGTTATTTACTTGAGGCTAGGATTTAGGGATAATGGAATAAATAGACTAAGATGAAGGTTGATATATATGAATATTAATTAATTAATAAGGTATTATTTAATTAATATAGAGAAAATTAGATATTGTCGAATTAGGGGTAAATTCACCAAACAAAAGTGGTCAATTTTTAGTGTCTACAAAAGGAATAATCTAATGGGAGAACATATATGCTCAACTTCATGGAATTTATAATCATATCCTTCCATAATGAATAATAGTCTTCTATAGTTTTGTAGAACAAAGTTTTCCTAAGGTATAGATCTATGACATTATACTTCTAATGGTTGTTTCAATTCTGTCACTCCCATTTTTTTCTAAGCACATGCTAGAATGTTACTTAAATTTCTTTGGATTTGATTATATTTATATTCTCTTCAAATATTTAGTGTGGAAATACCTACATTCTTAATAATTATGTTTTATTTTATGTTTAATTACTAAGGGGTGTGGGGGTAATTTTTCTTACAATTTACAAGTAATGGAATGAATACCTTTTATGCAAAAATATGAGATATTTAATACCAAAATTGTGTCATGTAGATAAATAGAATCTTCAATGGTGGGAGACTACAAAAGTCTGGTAATTGAAAGACAAACCAGTCCTTAAATCATCACCAACCCACATTACAAAGGGCTTAATAATTTCTAACACATTCTAGATACCATTTTTAAATATTAAATATTGATAGGAGTATTAGCAATGATAATGGAATGAAAAATAATGTCGTTAAAATTATTTTCTCCCATAGGGAGAAATGACATCAATGTAGTGTATGAGAAGAAATTTCTAGGACTCTAATTCTTCAATGGTTCAAAACACTTAGTGCATATCACAACATTAACTAACTCCATACCACCATTTTCTTCTTGAAGGAAACAAATATCTCAAGTGACCTAATACCATGGGTAAGTTTGCAATTAGCATAGTAAAATCCCCGTAAAGCTTCTCCAAACCTATTGTGGCCTACATTGGAGGGGACAATAAGAAGAATAAAATGTGTGAGTGATAACGGGAAGTTTAGAATAAATCATGATCTTGCTTGCAAGAGTGGCTTGAAAATTTAAAAAAGGGTATTATTCTCAACCCTTTAAAGGGCATAGTTTTAAATAATTGATAATATAAGGATAAAGAATCACTAATAACTTGAATGCCTAAACTTTATCAATCCATTTTCAATGACAATTTTAAACCTAGGTTCATAAAATGAAAGTTCTCTACTTGTAAATTTGTGTTGTATTCCATTATAGGTATGAACTAAAATATTGGCTAATAACATTCTAAAATAACATGAATTCATGGAAGGAATCCTAATATTTCTCTAGGATGAGAAAAGTCATCTATAAAGTGACCATTGATGAGGTATTAGGAATAAATAGAAAGGGAAATCATAGTATCCAAACCTTATGGATCCTTATGAGTAAGGAGATAGCCAAAATATTCCACAAAATAACATATAGTGAGGGGGAAAGAGGGCATCCCTAACATCCGGATTGAAACATGTTGAAGCTCTTAGAAACTCTACATTAATTGAGACACAAATTAAGGCATCAAAAAAGGGTTTGAACAACTTGAAGGATGGAGTTCTTAAATCTAAGAGATTTAAACATGTTCACTATGAAAGGTCGTCCAATTTAGTCATAATCCATCTCACTTTCTAGCTTGGAGAAATAATGAAGTACTAAGAGGTCTTAACCCATTCCATCCCTTTCAATACAACAATGTAGATATATTATCTAGAATGTAACAAATTCTTTTAGCAATGATATTATCTAGAATGTAATAACTTATTTTGAATTACATTTGTTTAGGTCACACAATAGAAGCCAAAATATGCTTGATGTAAAAGGCCACAACTTGAGAAAGAATCTTGTAAGATAATCTAAGTGATAGGACTCTAGTGGGTAATTACATGGAAAGGAGGTCAAAAGACCAACATGACCACTTTTTCCCTCAAATCTATAAACAATAAACTTTGACAAGTAATTTGAGATACCTATGTTAAAGAATTTACATGTGAAGATAATTTAGGTACTTGTAAAGAATACATATAAAATTGAAAAAGTAGTCAATATTAAAATAATTACTTCTCAATTACTTCAACTTTAAAAATGATTTAAGTACTTGTAAAGAATATTTGTGAAAATGGTTATATTAGAAATTATTTTTCCTTCTTCATCATATATATTAAGATCTAAATAGTTATAAAAAAAAATATTTTAAAATGATTAATAAAGTTTACATAAAAAGAAGGAAAAACTAGTTTATCTTGTTAAACTTTAAATACTTTGAAGAATGTATTTTAAATACTTGTAAAGAATATATATGAAAATAGTGGGGTTCATCCCATAGTGTGGCGATTAAGTTGTGGCATTATTGTTGTTGTTGTAAAGGTTCAAATATTCGTTAAGTTATTGTGATCGCGGGCTTTGGGTCTGCATTGATGTTGTTGACGTTCATGCCAGAATACCTTAGTGATCTAGATTGTGCTCTAGACCCTCATTGGGTTGGCGTGTTCGTGGACTTCATGCTCCTGTTGTGCTACTGTGCTTGCAGGCCTAAATTATTTGAGTTGTTGCTATATGTTCATGATAGAAATGAGGTCTCCGGTTTGTGACCTTACCTAGATTCGTGCAAGCTAAAAATTCAGTGCTTACTAAGAAAGTTTACATCAAAATTTGTTTCTTGGTAGAACAGGAGATGAAAGCGATCGTAGAGAGAAAAAGGATGAGTAATGGAGTAGAGTGTAGTTTCTTTCCAAAATGGAGGCTTTTAATTATCCTGATCCAACTCTTAACTATTGAAAACAAGGCAAACTGAGGTAAGAGAATTTAAAAGTCGTTCCCGCCGCCTGCAATTTTCCAAGATGTTAGGCTAATGTCAATATTCTACTAAGAACATTTTTCGATTTGTTCGTTCATTGCGACTACAACACCTCTCGTGTTTGACCGGGTGGCAAACTTCTTCTTCAAATCTCATATTTCTAACACTGAAATTCAATGGAAGGTCATATCTGAACTCTTTGCTTTTTCTGCCTGGTCTAACCATTGCCATATTTGTATACCAAATCACAGTCCCCACCAAATGAATGCAACATGGTTTCCTTTTATATACATACATTTATCCCCATTTGCTGCTTCTCTAATACACCTCTTCCTCTCGTGTATGCATCAACATTCTTACACAAATTTAGGCTAAGAGAAAATTAGGTAGAATTGCAATGGATTTCAGTTCAACTCATTCTTGTTCTATCATGAAGATGGTGGTGATTCTACTTATCTCTATCACAATATCATTTAATGCTGAAAGTGCATATGGAAGAAGTCTTCTGAAAGGAAAACCCATGCAGAATAAATTTCTAGAAGAATCAATTGTAGTGAAAGAGAATCTGGATACACAGCCTGCCCAGCGCTTATCCGAGTGGAAGCAGAGTGGTTGGAGATCAGAAAGCCTTTTGAAGAAAAGACTTCTATCTTCTCCAAGTCCTGGTGTAGGCCACCGATAGCCAAACAATGACCACATGTAAGACAGGGGAAGCAGCAACAATACTTTTTGCTATACATTAATGGATGCCCCATTAATGTTGCCTAAACTAGTGGCTAGACAATTTATTAGGGTCAATTAATCTCGTGTAAGGGAAGCCATCATTTGATGTTGTTAGTACAGTTCATATCTGTCTTATCAACCTATTTTTGAATAGGGTGCTCACAACTTGTTTTGTATGATAACTTAAAGAAACCATACAAAATATTCAAATCTTCAAGCGTCTCCTTGCACTTTATCCTAATAAAGAATAGGAACATCTCATGCCTTCAGTTCTCAATTGTTCTCAGCTAAAAACTTGGACACATTATTAGTTCTTCCCAATGGAACTATTGCTGCAAGCATGTTTTTAAATGATGATTGATCTGTTCAGTTTTAATTAATATTATTCAGTTTTAATTTGAATAAAAATTTAGGGTAGTATAAATTTGTACATAATTACTTCAAATATTAGTTAAATGGTTTATTTTGTTTTGTTATTGGACTGGAAGTTGGTATGGAAGTGTTCTCCCAAGTCCCAATATATGAAAAGGCAGGACAGTTGAAGTCTTCTACTACATTTAATTTTTTTTGGACACACAATCAACAAAAAATAGTTTGAATCTCAACAAATGTTTGTAGACGGATGTTAGAATAGAGATTGTTGATTTATGTCGCATTCATAGGTTTTTATTTCATCTGCTACACATTCTTTCAACATAATTTGCCCTTCCCCTCATACAAATTTCTTTGCAATTTTTTTTTCTTGCACTCTCCCTTTTAGCAATTTCACAGTGCCTTGAAACTATAAACCATGGTGGCCTAGAAGGAAAATCTCAAGAGAGAAAAGCAAAGATATTAAGTCCTCACTAGCAAAAGTCTCAATGTTGCCCATTGATACAAGCAACCCCCACGGGTGCTTTGATAACTCTTGACATAGGCTGCAGCCAAACAACTCACAGCTCACCCGAAAACCCTTTGTGGAGCTTTGTGGAAACAGACCAGAGTTCTCCTTTTACCACAGGTCAATTTGCAACAACTGCCACCAATGGCAACCCCACATGTAGCTACTCAAACACACAACTATGGCGGCCAACCCTTCATGCACCTTTGACACGTACACATGGACACCATTGGAACAACGAACCCAAACAACATATTTAATTGCATAAAATATTTCTTTCTTTGCATGCAGGGACTTGTGCTTCCCCTGTTTGCACACATACAAGCACACTCAGCTCCTTGTTGTGCACACTCTCAACCTCGTTCTCTCTCCTTCTCCTTACACACAACTACGCATTCATAGGCTACACACTTGCATCCTATCTACGATTATTGCTCAGACACACCCTCTTTCTCTTATCATGCTACCCTGTTGGTGTCGCGTGTGCTCTTCACCTTCTCTCCTCGCCAGGCTGCCCAATTAGTCTCATGCACAAGCTTCACCTTTTGTTTCCCACACTGCCTAGTTTTTTTTTTTTTGATAAATAAGAGGTCGAAGTCGAGGAAATTGTATTAAAATTAAAAGAGTAAGGATTTACAAGACTTGAAGGCTCAACAGAAGATAAAACAAGCAGAATCATGGCTTTCCATGAGAAGATCAAAATCAGAATGTGAACCTTAAATCTACAAAATCAGAATCAGAACATGAAACCTTAAAGCTATCCTTGATCATCATGGAGTTCTCTGTTTAAGTGTCGTTCCATCAGCTCCCATATTTGCCAATGCATCTGCCATTGTATTGCCTTCTCTGTAAATATGGTTAATCGTTACATTTTCAAACTTATCCATCAGGTTTATTGCTAAATCTAGTAAAGATTGTAATTTCCAGCTCAACACTTTCTTAGCTCTTATCGCATTTACCACAAAGGCCGAATCCCCTTCAATTTCTACCTTTGCCAAATTCAATTCTATGCAAAGGGATAGCCCTGCCACTAGAGCCTTAAATTCTGCCACATTGTTTGTGTCAATCTCCAATGGTTTTGAATATCTTGCAATAGTTTTTCCCTACCATGAGTGAATCACACCACCTGCTCCTGATGGACCTGGATTCCCTCTGGACACTCCATCAAAATTCAGTTTGAACCATCCAATATTTGGAGGTCTCCATATACAATTTGCTCTATTTTGTTTGCTGACTTGACAACCTTTCCCAATAACATGAGGAGTTTTAAGACCAAACCAGTTCTTGAACATACTGTCATCCCAGCCTGTATAAAATTTTGATTTGTTGCTTTGGGCATGAATTCTCGAGTTCATTGTTTCCACAATGACAGCTTCAATCTTATTCATAAGCATTTCTATCTCCATAGGTTTCCCTTGGAATACTCTCTTATTTCTCCCTTCCATAGTTCCCATATCATAATTGAAAGAGAAATGATCCATAAGTTTCCACACAGGTTGTCCCTAAAAAGAGTTGGGCAAGATTTGAATAGTGTTAATATATCATTTGGTAATGCTGATATCCAACCAAGTTTAGCACAAAGCCACCACCAGCATTCTAGGGAAAAGGGACATGTAAGAAGTATATGGTTGACGTTCTCCTCACTATTGTAACATAGTGAGCATCTTGAAGGGCCCTGATATCCAATTCTTTTAAACCAATCTGCTATCAAAATTTTACCTTGCAATGCCGCCCATGTAAAGATGCCATCCTTTGGCATGCACACTCTATTCCAGCATAATTGGATAGGTAATTGGGTTTTGGTTTTTTCTTGCTACCTAGATGCTATTTTATAGCCATCCCTCACATTATACCAGCCTGATTTTGATCCATTCCAGATAATCTTGTCCCCACCCTGCTTAAACAAAATAAATCCGTCCTTTAATACTTGTCTGAGGTTATTAATCTCCACCAATGGTATATCAAGGTCTTCAAATTGTTTCCACTCCCATTTGCAATCTTGGTTATTGTCTAATAATATAATGTAGTCACTTACATGAATTCCTCATTTGGCTGAATAAATTTGGCTAATTTTGCCCGTGTCCATCATATTACTGATAATGGGGTAACCTCCCCATGAGTCATTCCAAAATAATGCTTTCTTCCCATCCTTTACATTCCATGCTATATGATTAAGTATAATATCACTAGATTTAGCAATAAAGTTCCAAATACGGGATCCCCTAGGAAAATCTGTGACTCTTAATGCCTCTTCACTGTTTAAGTTTGTGAGGTATTTGCTTCTAATGATCCTAACCCATTTGAGGTGTTGTTCCTTATGTATTTTCTAGAATAGCTTAGCCCCTAGTGCCTTATTCTGCCATAACTGATTTTTGATACCCGTGCCTCCATGCTCAATTGGATTGCAAACCTTATCCCATACAATTAGTGCAAACTTCTTTTTTGTGTCTGTGCCTTGCCAGAAAAATTTTCTCAACTTTTTCATCAGGTCCATGTAGACTCCGCTTGGCATAGAGATGTAGGACATTAGATAAATGGGAATGGCAGAAAGAGTTGCTTTCAGCATTATAATTCTCCCTGTCCATGATAACCACTTTGATTTCCATGTCTCCATTCTCCTATCAACCTTTTCCCCGATTGGTTTCCAGGCTGAAGAAGATCTCAAGGATTATCTACTAGTATCCCTAAGTAAGTGCATGGAAGTCTACCTTCTTTAAAACCTAATAACCTTAATATTTGATTTTGGGTTCTTGTTTTGACATGAAAGAAGAAAATCTGTGACTTCTCTTTATTGACTACTTGTCCTAAGGCCTTAGCATATATTGATAGTAACCTTTTCATCTATAAGGCCTCTCCTCTACAACCTTTCCCAAAAAGAACTGTATCATCTGCAAACTATTGATGTGTGATTGGTTGAACCGAAAATGACACCTCCACTCCTTTGATAGAACCAGATCTTTGAAGGCTGCATAACTTGCTACCAAGAGCTTCAGCCATGATGATAAAAAGGAAGGGGGAGAGTGGGTCTCCTTGCCTGATTCCTCTTGAACTTTCAAAAAAACCACATGGATTCTCATTGATCAAGATGGAAAATTTTGAGGTAGAAATGCAGTAAAATAACAGGTTTATCCATGATTTGCAGAACCCAAATCCTTCCATGCATTTAGATAAAAATCTCCAGTCTACTTTATCATAAGCCTTTTTGATGTCAAGTTTTATGATCATACTTGGCTGCTTATTTTTTTGAATAGAATGAATTACTTCCTGAGCAATTATCGCTCCATTCAAGATGGATCTTCCTAGAACAAAACCTGTCTGTTCTTCTCCTATAATTTTTGGCAATATCTTTTTCAATCTGTTTGCAAGGGTCTTTGTCAACACCTTATATATTGTGTTGCAAAGTGATATTGGTCTAAATTCATCTAGACATAGTGCTTTATTTTTCTTAGGAATTAAAACAATGAAAATGTTGTTGATTTCTCATAGAAATCTTCCTAGTGATCTTGATGCTTCTAATGCTTCAGTCATTTCCGAACCCACAATTGGCCAGCACTTCTGGAAAAACCCTGTTGGGAATCCATCCGGGCCTGGGGCCTTGTCTGGATGGAGTTGATTTAGTGCTTTATGTATCTCTTCCTCTGTAAATTTTGCCATCAACATCTGATTATCTTCCTCATAAATCAGCCTAGGAATATCTACCAGCATCTCTTGTTGAGCTGCAAGATGTGAACCTTCATAATTGTTAAGAAGATTTGAATAAAATTGAATTATCTCTTTTTGGATCTCAGATTGATCTTCTAAGGTTTTCCCATTATCATCATTGATTTTGTGGATTCTATTAGTGCTTCTCCTTTGTTTTGAACTATTATGGAAGAACTTTGTGTTCTTATCCCCTTCTTCCAACCAAATCTCTCTTGATTTTTGCCTCCAAAAAATCTCTTCTTTGGCCAAAATGTCTTCATAATCCCTTAAGAGCTCCTTTTCCTTGCAAAACATCTCCAAGTTCATGCCTTGTTGGATGACTTGTTCATTGAGGTTTTTAATGTTTTTCTCTATTGTGCTTTTTGAAATGAAAATGTTTTTAAAGTGATCTATGTTCTAGCAAAGAAGGTTTTTTTTAAGTTTCTTCAATTTGGTCATGAAGCAAAAAAGTTTAGATCCTTCAACATGACATTCCTTCCACCAATGTTCAATAAGTTTCACAAACTCCTCGTCTTTCATCCACATATTCTCAAATTTGAATGGGCATAGCAATGGTTTGTTTTCTCCCAGAATTTCCAGTTGAATAGGATAATGATCTGAACCTAATGTTGGAGAAATGGAAGCTTTGAAATCAAATGGGAAGGTGGTTAAATCTCCTTTATAAAAGAATCTATCTAATTTTTCAGCTATGTTATTGAATCCCATTCTTTTGTTGTTCCATGTGAAGGTTCCATTCTCCAACTCAATTTCTAAGAGATTTTTTTTTAACACCTAGTCTTTGAAGTCTGCCTGAGGCTGAGATTCTCTTTGTAACCCCCCACTTTTCTCTAAAAGATGAACGATGGCATTAAAGTCTCCTCCGATAATGTAGTTCTTTTCTGCCCAAATCCTAAATTTGTTGTTGATCTCTTCCCATACTTCCAATTTCTTCTTTGTGGGGATTGGACCATAAACATTTAGAATAGAGAATTTCAAGTTAGAGTTTAGACTTTTTATAGTTCCACCAATCCAATTGGTTCTTCCTTCCAGCTTGTTAAAATCAACTCTTCGTGGATTCCACATAATTGCTAGCCCACCCGAGGTTCCAATAGCCTCTTCAAATTCCATATCCCAACTTCCTATTGATCTATTAAATTTTACCATTTGATCAGCACTCATTTTTGTTTCTTGCAACATGACAATATCAACTTTGAAGGAAAAAATGCAACATTTAATCAAACGTTGCTTGTTAGGAGCATTCAAGCCCCTAACATTCCACGATATGACCTTCATTTCTCCTTGGGAAGGAACTTCCCCTTCCCTACATGCATATAGTCTGTGATTTTGGTTTGATCAAATTCCTCCCCTTCTTCGGACCTTAAAAAAGCTGAAGATTTACGTCCTTTTCCTTTATTAAACTTTTCTCCACAATCTGGAGGAATCTTATTTGATATTGATCTTGCAATCCCCAAGTTAAAGTTAAACACTTCAGATTTACTTGGAGATAGAGAAGGTGTCTCTGATTCTTCTAGTTGATCATCTCCATTCAGATTGCAACATGACTTCTCCTTATCCAAATCCTCTGAGAGTGACAATCCTTCCAATACCCCAATCCTTTCCTCCTCCTCTATGTAATCTGGATCCAAAAGTCTGTCTACAAAAGCAAGCTTACTCTTCTCTTTCTCATTAACCTTATTTGATAACATGTTATTCTCTGCCATTCCAAAGAGCTCATACACTACCTTAAGTCTAGGTGAGAGAGGTGGGCTTTGGACTTTCTTAGAATTTTTGATCAACATATTCTCTTTCCCTAACCTTCCATTAATCTTTTTCCTATTTATATTAGTAAGTGGAAATAATCCCCCCTTGACATCCTCCGCTAAAATGTTGTTATCCACTAATCCAAACTCTTTTGAGTTTGATGGCTTCTGATTGTTGAGCTCCTTAGAAAGATAATAGCCCCATTTGGGTTCCTTATCTTTATTCCCCCCCCCCCCTTATTGACCCTGCAATTTTTCTCGATCTCAACTACTTATAGTTGTCTTTAAAAGGTGCAAAGTGAGGTCTTGATTCAGTTTCTTTCTCTATTAGTCTTACTGATTTCCTGCTTCTGATATTGAGGCTGCTTGTGTTCACTATATCAAAATGTGAGTTTTGTCCCATTTCCAAATCCAATTTGTCTTTCGTGCCCATACTCCTTAATTGCTTTTGGGGGGTCGTTTCACTAGTTTCCCTTAAGGCTACCAATTCTCCATAATGTGGCTCATCGACTTCTTTGCTCAGTTGGTTCTCCTTTAGACTTTCCCCTCTAACCTTACTCTGAGTAACAACTGATCCCTTTGTAACAGACTGTCTTTTACCTTTTTTCAATATATCAATAAGTCTTTCATGTAAAATGTCATCACAATCTTGTCTTGAGTCTGATTCAACAAACTCATCCACGTCCTTTCCTTGGCTTCCTAATATAGATTCACTGTTAGAATGAGCTACATCTCTTAGATTAGTAGTTGTACTTTCCTTATCCTTCTTACTCCTAACCTCCTTTGAAAGTCTTTCCTCTGCTTTTTCAAATGATGTTATGTTAGATGCTTGCTTTTCAACCTCCCTTTCCTCATTTTTCTCTACTAATTCAGTCTCAGATATCCTCCTCCTCTTTTCTGCCCTAGAGGTCTCCTGCTTATGATCTGAGAAAGCCTCCAGTCCTGTGCTTTCTGCCAAAACTTGGCCTGCTATCTCTATTATGGTATTTTCTTGGACTTCTTCCAGCCATTGTTCAATTAACATCTCCATTTCTTGTTGACTGGTGTTGGATGGTTTATTTTGGATTGATCCATGATCCCCAAAAGTTGTGCTTTGGGGATTTAACAACATTCTTCCTCCAAGTGATGGAAAACTAATGAGATTTTTCCCAACACTTAGTATGCCTTTATCCTTAGAAATTTTCCAAGTGCTAGGAAGATTCACCTTAATACTTTTTTCCCCTCTTCTTTGATATGGACCTCTTTGATTCCTTAGGGCTAACCAGCTGTTGTCTTTGCCATCCTCTAATGTTATGCTCAACTCTTCAAAGTTTACCATCCTTACTTTAAAGATTTCAAAACTTTGATTGTATCTCTTGTTAGACCCTTTATTACCTAATGTTAAGAGCTTCTTTCCTTGAATCTTGTTGCAGAAATGTATCCATCTCCAAAAAAGGGTCCACAACATTAGAGTGACATTATCCCTAAATTCTTTGTCATCGGAAGCCTCACTCTCTTCCCATACCTCTCCAATACTGCTGATTTTTGGGAAAAGAATGTTTGGTTTCAGTGTGGATAGCTTCCAGGGCATCCCCATTTCGCATTTCTCTGATTCCCTAGTAGGATTCTTGCTACAAGGGTCCTCACCCATAGTATTTACCAACCCCCCATCTAGATGGATGACTATGTTTGTTTCTTTTAAAGGCGAGGTTAAGTCCAACTCCAAATGATCATACACAATCTATTGAATCCACACCCCAAACTTTGAGATAATTTTAATCGATTTGGGGAGTTCTTTTTCAGTATTCATAAGGATACAAATTTTAGGACAATGCTTTTCCACAGTTAGAGCATATTTTAAAAAAATTCCCAATTTGTTTCCAAAAATCTCTAAAATATCCGCATGCTTGTATTCTAACGGTAAATTATGTAAGGAGATCCACATTGGGATAAATTTAATATTGTGAGCTTTGCTATTGAAGTTAGAGCTCCAATATTGCATATGAAGACCAACATTTTTATAAAACCAACATTTCCTTTTGAAGAATTTGTCTCGGTTTTCTTTGGAGGGTAAGTGCACCAAGATGGTTCCCAAAAAGGGGACTTAAGTGGACAGCTTTTTCTAAAATCAGGAAATACTGACCTTGGACGTGAAATTGAGGATACTTACACTCAAAATTTTGAGATGGAACAAAAAGAAGGATTCAAGTTCTCTGAGTTTACTTTCTAAACTACTAATTTATTTTGAAAATGGTTGAGATTAAGGGGTTCAAATGAGGGACGTACACAAATTGGTGTTGTTTTTGTCAGAAAAACATAGCATAGCAACTCTTGTACGACCCTCGTACAATGAACTTTTTTTTAGTATTTTTAAAATCACAACGGTCAGAAGTTAGCTAACAGTATGTAGTTGATGCATGATTTTTTCTGATAATTTTTTAATGAATATTTAATTTTTTACTAATTTTCGAAGTGAACATTTCCTGAAAAATAGAATTTTGGCCGTGCTACCCCTACAAATTTTGGAAACTAATTGAATTTATTTTTATTTCCCTCCATACCTCTCCCTCTACTTCCCTCTCTACTCTCTATCTCCCTAATACCTCTCTACCTACCTCTCCATCCATCACTCCCCACCACTCTCTCTATACCTCTCTATATCGATTCTCTCCCTCCCTTATTCTCTCTCTACTTCTCTCAACCTCTTTTTCTTTCTCTAATTATCTTTATCTCCTCGAGCCCTATCTCTCTCTCACTAGATATCTCTCTCCCTACCTTTTCCCCTATCTACTCTCTATCTCTCCTCTCCCCCCCTCTACCTCTCTCTCTCACTCTCTCTCACTCCTCCCTCACCCTCTACCTCTCTCTCTCACTCTCTCTCACTCCTCCCTCACCCTCTTTCTCTCTCACTCTCTCCTCTCTATCTCACCATTCTCTCTTTCCCTCTCTATAACTCTCTCCTCTATATGTCACCATTCTCTCTCTACTTATCTTTATCTCACATATCCCTCTTTACCTCTCCCTTCCTCCCCTCTCTCGCCCACCCTCCCTCCTTCCCTCTATCTCTATCTCTCTCTACTTCTCTCTATCTCACCTATCCCTCTCTACCTGCATATCCCTCTATCACTCCCTACCAAACTCTCTTTATTTATCTCTATCTCACCTCCCTCTCACCTCCCTCTCTCTCCCTCCATACCTCTCCCTCCATCTATACTTACTTATCTACTCTTTATCTCTCATGTATCTCTACCTCTCCCAACCTCTCTCTCTCTCCCCAATCCCTCCCTCCCCCTATTTCTCTCTCCCCCTATGAGGGTTGAGAGTGTAAGGTTTAGTGTTTAAGGTATAGGGTTGAGGTTATAGGGTTAATTGTATAGGGAATAAGGTTTAGGGTTTAGGATATTAGGTATAAAGTTGAGGGTATATGGTATAGGGATGATGGATGAGGGTTTAGGGTTTAAGGTATAGGGTTGAGGGTTGAGGGTTGAGGGATAGTGTTTAGGGTTGAGGGTATAAGGTTAAGTATATAGGGTATATGGATTATGGTTTAGGATATTGGGTATATAGTTGAGGGTGTTGGGTTGAGGATATTAGGTTTAGGGTTGATCGTTTAGGTTTTAGGATTTATGTACAATTTTAAGGGTTGAGGGTTGAGGTATAATGTTCAGGGTTAAGGGTATGAGGTTAAGTGTATAGGGTATAGGGATTAGGGTTTAGGTTGTAGGGTTAAGGGTATAAGGTATAGGGTTAAGACTTGAGATTGTAGGGTTTTTTGTTTAAGTATAGGGTTTAGGGTATAAGGTTGAGGATGTAGGGTAAACAGATGAGGCTTGAGGGTTGAGGGACAGTGTTCAGGGTTGAGGGTATATGGCTAAGTGTATAGGGTATAGGGATTAGGGTTTAGAATAATGGGTATAGGGTTGAGGGTATTGGGTTTCAAATTGAGGTTTAGGGTTTAGTGTTTAGTGTACAAGGTTGAATGTAGGGTTTAGGGTTTAATTATAGGGTTGGGGGATGATGTTCAAGGCTTAGGTTATAAGGTTGAACGTATAGGGTATAAGGATGAGGGATGAACGTGTAGGGTTGAGGTATAGTGTTCAAGGTTAGGGGTGTAGGGTTAACTGTATAGAGTATAGGGATTAGGGATTAGAATATTCGGTATAGGGTTGAGGGTATTGGGTTTAGGGTTGAGGGTTTAAGGTTTAGGGTACAAGGTTTAATGTAGGATTTAGTGTTTAATTATAGGGTTCAGGGTTCAGGGATAATGTTTAAGGTTTAGGGTATAGGGTATAGGGATGAGGATTGAGAGTGTAGGGTTTATGGTTTAAGGTATAGGGTTGAAGGTATAAGATTAAGTTTATAGGGTATAGGGATTAGGGTTTAGGATATTAGGTATAGAGTTGATGGCATTGGGTTGAAGGTTTAAAGTTAAGTTTATAGGGTATAGGGATTAGGGTTTAGGGGAGAGAGAGAGAGACCTGAGAGAGGGTGAAATTGGCAACCTAACTTGCTCTGTTTGAAAAAATGGGTCCAAGAAATGGGGTCTCTCGGTGATTTACATCATTGAGAGACCCCATTTCTTGGACCCATTTTTTCAAACAGGCCACTACATTTCCAATTTCACTAAATTGGAAAGCTAGTGGGCCCACTAGCTTGCCAATTTGGTGAAATTGGCAACCTAACTTGTCCTGTTTGAAAAAATGGGTCCAAGAAATGGGGTCTCCCAATGATGTAAATCACCTGGAGACCCCATTTTTTGGACCCATTTTTTTTTCAAGCAGGCCACTACATTGCCAATTTCACTGAATTGGCAAGCTAGTGGACCAACTAGCTTGGCAATTCGGTGAAATTGGCAACCTAACTTGCCTGTTTGAAAAAATGGGTGCAAGAAATGGGGTCTCCCGGTGATGTAAATCACCGAGAGACCCCATTTCTTGGACCCATTTTTTCAAACAGGCCACTACATTGCCAATTTCACTGAATTAGCAAGCCGATGGGCCCACTAGCTTGGCAATTCAGTGAAATTGGTAACCTAACTTGCCTATTTGAAGAAATGGGGTCTCCCAGTGATTTACATCATCGAGAGACCCCATTTCTTGGACCCATTTTTTCAAACAAGCCACTACATTTTCAATTTCACTAAATTGGCAAGCTAGTGGGCCCACTAACTTTCCAATTTGGTGAAATTGACAACCT
>CM021103.1:477936033-478034977 GCA_007115665.2 Sequoiadendron giganteum | reverse complement strand
CCACTAGCTTGCCAATTCAGTGAAATTGGCAATGTAGTGGCATGTTTGAAAAAATTGGGTCTGAGACCCCATTTCTTGGACCCATTTTTTCAAACAGGACAAGTTAGGTTGCCAATTTAGTGAAATTGGAAATGTAGTGGCCTGTTTGAAAAAATGGGTCCAAGAAATGGGGTCTCTCGATGATGTAAATCACCAAGAGACCCCATTTCTTGGACAATTTTTTTCAAGCAGGGCAAGTTAGGTTACTAATTTCACAGAATCGGCAAGCTAGTGGGCCCACTAGCTTGCTAATTCGCTGAAATTGGCAATATAGTTGCCAATTTCACCCTCTCAAGTCTCTCTCTCTCTCTCCCCTAAACTCTAATCCCTATACCCTATAAACTTAACCTAAAACCTTCAACCCAATGCCATCAACTCTATACCTAATATCCTCAACCCTAATCCCTATACCCTATAAACTTAACCTTATACCTTCAACCCTATACCTTAAACCATAAACCCTACACTCTCTATCCTCATCCATATACCCTAAACATTATCCATGAACCCTGAACCCTATAACTAAACACTAAATCCTACATTAAACCTTGTACCCTAAACCTTAAACCCTCAACCCTAAACTCAATACCCTCAACCCTATACCGAATATTATAATCCCTAATCCCTATACTCTATACAGTTAACCCTACACCCCCAACCTTGAACACTATACCTCAATCCTACACGTTCAACCCTCATCCGTATACCCTATACGCTCAACCTTATAACCTAAGCCTTGAATATCATCCCCCAACCATATACTTAAACCCTAAACCCTAAACCTCAATCTGAAACCCAATAACCTCAACCATATACCCATTATTCTAAACCCTAATCCCTATACCCTATACACTTACCCCTAAACCCTCAACCCTGTATCCATTATTCTAAACCATAATCCCTATACCCTATACACTTAGCCCTATACCCTCAACCTTTAACACTATCCCCCAACCCTCAAGCCTCATCTCTTTACCCTACATCCTCAACCTTATACCCTAAACCATAAACATTATCCCTCAAACCTATACTTAAACAAAAAAACCTACAATCTCAAGTCTTAACCCTATACCTTATACCCTTAACCCTACAACCTAAACCCTAATCCCTATACCCTATACACTTAACCTCATACCCTTAACCCTGAACATTATACCTCAACCCTCAACCCTTAAACTTGTACATAAATCCTAAAACCTAAACCATCAACCCTAAACCTAATATCCTCAACCTAATACCCTCAACTATATACCCAATATCCTAAACCATAATCCATATACCCTATACACTTAGCTTTATACCCTCAACCCTAAACACTTTCCCTCAACCCTATACCTTAAACTCTAAACCTTCATCCATCATCCTTATACCATATACCCTCAACTTTATACCTAATATCCTAAACCCTAAACCTTATTCCCTATAAAATTAACCATATAACCTCAACCCTATAACTTAAACACTAAACCTTACACTCTCAACCCTCATAGGGGGAGAGAGAAATAGGGGCAGGCAGGGATTGGGGAGAGAGAGAGGTTGGGAGGGAAAGAGGAGATAAAGATAAGTAGAGAGGGAAGGAGAGGTAGAGATACATGAGAGATAAAGAGTAGATAAGGAAGTATAGATGGAGGGAGAGGTATGGAGGGAGAGAGAGGTGAGATAGAGAGAAATAAAGAGATTTTGGTAGGGAGTGATAGAGGGATATGCAGGTAGAGAGGGATAGGTGAGATAGAGAGAAGTAGAGAGAGATAGAGATAGAGGGAAGGAGGGAGGGTGGGAGAGAGGGGAGGAAGGGAGAGGTAAAGAGGGATATGTGAGATAAAGATAAGTAGAGAGAGAATGGTGACATATAGAGAAGGAGAGAGTTATAGATAGGGAAAGAGAGAATGGTGAGATAGAGAGGAGAGAGTGAGAGAGAAAGAGGGTGAGGGATGAGTGAGAGAGAGTGAGAGAGAGAGGTAGAGGGAGGGAGAGGAGAGATAGAGAGTAGATAGGGGAAAAGGTAGGGAGAGAGATATCTAGTGAGAGAGAGAGGGCTAGGGGAGATAAAGATAATTAGAGAAAGACAAAGAGGTAGAGAGAAGTAGAGAGAATAAGGGAGGGAGAGAATCGATATAGAGAGGTATAAAGAGAGTGGTGGGGAGTGATGGATGGAGAGGTAGGTAGAGAGGTATTAGGGAGATAGAGAGTAGAGAGGGAAGTAGAGGGAGAGGTACGGAGGGGGAGAGAGGGAGGTGAGAGAGAGGTGAGATAGAGAGCAATAGAGAGAGTGTGGTAGGGAGTGATGGAGGGATATGCAGCTAGAGAGGGATAGGTGAGATAGAGAGAAGTAGAGAGAGATAGAGATAGAGGGAAGGAGGGAGGGGGGGTGAGAGAGGGGAGGAAGGGAGAGGTAAAGAGGGATAGGTGAGATAAAGATATGTAGAGAGAGAATGGTGACATATAGAGAAGTGGAGAGTTACAAAGAGGGAAACAGAGAATGGTGAGACAAAGAGGAGAGAGTGAGAGAGAAAGAGGGTAAGGGAGGAGTGAGACAGAGTGAGAGAGAGAGGGAGAGGGAGGGAGAGGAGATAGAGAGATTAGATAGGGGAAAAGGTAGGAAGGGAGACATCTAGTGAGAGAGAGAGGGATAGGGGAGATAAAGATAACTAGAGAGGGAAGGAGAGGTAGAGAGAGAGTAGAGAGGGAATGAGGGAGGGAGGGAGAGAAGCAATATAGAGAGGTGTAGAGAGAATGTTAGGGAGTGATGGATGGAGAAGTAGGTAGAGAAGGATTAGGGAGGTAGAGAGTAGAGAGGGAAGGAGAGGGAGAGGTATGGATGGAGAGAGTGGGAGGTTAGATAGAGAGCAATGGAGAGAGAGTGGTAGGTTGTGATGGATGGAGAGCTAGGTAGAGAGGGAGAGGGGATATATATATGTAGAGAGGGAGAGAGAGAGGGAGAGAGATGTAGTGAGGGAGAGAGAGGTGAGATAGAGAGAAATAAAGAGTGTTTGAAGGAGAGGTAGGTAGAGAGAGGGAGAGAGGAGACAAAGATAAGTAGAGATGGAAGGAGAGGCAGAGAGAGAGGTGAGATAGAGAGAAGTAGAGAGGGAATGAGGGAGGGAGGGAGAGAGGTGTAGAGAGAGTGGTAAGGTTTGATGGATGTAGAGGTAGGTAAAGAGAGATGGGAGATAGAGAGTAGATAGGGAAGAAGAGAGGGAGAGAGAAGTATGGAGGGAGAGAGAGGGAGGTGAGAGAGAGGTTTGCTAGAGAGAAATAGAGAGAGGGGTAGGGCGTGATGGAGGGAAAGGTAGGTAGGTAGAGAGAGAGAGAGGGGGGAGGGAGATAGAGACAAGTAGAGAGGGAAGGTGGGAGAGAGGGAGAGATAAGTGAGGTAGAGATAATTAGAGGGAAAAGGAGAGAGAGAGATTTCTTTTGATCAAGGGAGAGAGAGTCAGAAAAAGGGATAGAGATAGTGAGAAAGAGGTCTATAGTGTATGGGATAAAAATGAGTGAGATAGAGAGAGAAATAATACAATTTTCCGATTACTGAAATTTGACCTCCTGATTATTGAAATTTGACTAAGTTTGAAATTTGTGAGATCTTCCAAAAACTAGAAGAGAGAGAGGGGAGAGAGGGAGGAAGGGAGAGAGAGAGGGAGTGGAGAGATAAAGAGTAGAGAGAAGGAGAGAGTGAGAGAGATAAATGATAGAACTTGTTGACTACTAAAATTTGACCTCCTGATTACTGAAATTTGACATGCTGATTACTGAAATTTGACTAAGTCTGAAATTTTAAAGATCTTCCAAAAACTAGAATTTGCATTATAACTCCTAGAGATCTGAAACCACTCTCAAACATCCTGAAAGTATATACATGAAATATAACTTAAAGTATAAGAAAGTAAATGTCCATATATAAATGTCAACTTATATTTATTTCATGTATATACTTTCCCTAAAAGATAACAAGAAAAAAAAGACAAGAAAATATTTTCAATGTAGACCAAAACACGAGCGCATTATAACACGCTAGCATTTTGAAAATGTTTTTTTTTATTTCAAAAAATGCACATTTTTGAACTCCAAATGCTCACAATTTTTGAAATTTTATACCATAACGCGCTCGCATTTTAAAACACCCACGTTAGGCTCGGTAATGACCGAGCCTAGGCTCGGTCATTACCAAGCCATAACGCGAGCGCGTTTTACTATAACGCGTTCGCGTTTTTGCTATTTCGGGATGAAAAAGTAAGTTGTCCATGAAATGGCTACCCATTTCCATGCACCTGCCCTGGAATTGAAAATGACTATAAAAAAACCTAGTGATGAATCTATTAATTCTATTTGAGTTATGCCACTCCAGTTCTCCAAAGTCTAATTACAGAAATCCTGATAAGATAAGTTAATGTTCCAGAACTTATAGATGATGGCGTGTTGTTGAAGACGTTTCATCCTTTCTTTGAGTGTTCCGACTGAGAGGGTGATGGATGTTTCCAGAGCCTCTAAGGGTATCTTCCCCAATGAGTGATCCATCTGATATTTCTGGGACTTTTCAATTACTCCTTGTTTTTCCATTTCCTTTGGATTGTAAATCTTTCCCTGTACCCCTTGGTGCTCTGCTTGCTCTAATCTCACCCCTATTTCTCTTGGTTGTGGGCCTGTCTTGATCTCTTTCTGCTTCCAAATAAGATCTTCTCTTTGTTTTTGATTTGTTATAGATGTATGCTCTGAGAATCTTTTCAGCGGTCTGTTGTTGTGGAGGGCCTTCCATCTAAAATTTTGGATCTAAAAACTGCTCTTTCCCTCCCCTACTCTCAAGATTCTTTCTCTCCTCCTGAAAATATCCCAATGTAGTCCTGACCAAGCTTGCTTCAGCAATGGGGGATTAAAGGGTCTGCCTGCCCTTGTTGTGGGAAAGATAGGAATCATGTTTGGGTTTATTCCCAACCGAGCTTGAGATTTTTCATTGTTTCTAACCCCATCCTAGAACCCCCTTCTCCCGAGGGTTTGTGGGGTGTGATCATTTCTTTGATTTCTCCAATCGACCCATGAAGGGCGGGCAAGAATCCTCCTTTGATGTGGGGAGAAAAACTGAAATTTCTCATTCTGCTTCTTCCCACCCAGCATCTTAGCATCCTTTTGGAGAGGCATAATCCCTTTGAAATCTCTCGCAGGAGGCACTTGTCGTGGAAGATGAACACTCGAGGATCTCCTGGCACAAGGGATTTGAGTGGCCAACCTCTTAAGAGCAACGTTATATGGGAAGAATGGAAACCCTCGCCGTGCTTGAGGGATAGAAGGAGGGACATCTAACAAACCTTGTGCAGAAGAAAGATGAACAAAATCCTCTGAATAAGACACCCCCTGGACATTCTCTCCAAAAATCCCCGAAACCCCTTTAGGTCTGCAAACATCAACCCATTTCTTGTTCTGGAACACCCATTGAGGGATCCAGGACTCAGATTTAACCCCTGCCACTGTATGGTGTGCCTCTAAATGCTCTCTGAACATGGACTGATGCCGTAAATCATCCTGGAAATTTTGTTTTCCACGAGAAACGCTATGAAAATGCAAAGGAATTACAGATTTTCCCGTTGTGGGCACCTTCCACCGTTCGCGAGCCATTTTCACGACTAGAGATCATATGGGGTTTATCTCTAATACCCAGTTCGATTCCTAACAGAGATAGTTCAACCCAAAATTGCAGAAATTACAATGGAGCGTAAGCATTTAGAGAACCTGGAAAGAAATCGCTGATTTAAAGCATAAATTCTTGATGATGCGCCTAGCACTTCTTTAAGAACCACGTTTTGGGTAAAGACAACCCTCCAAGATCTGTAAACACCTTGCAGAACTTGATCCTAGCAATGGGGGTTTTCAGCCAATAATTTGAACAACGATACTAGGGCAGAGCTACTGGTATCAATGTGTATTCGGATGCCGCTAGCTCTTTCTCTATTTTCTTTTTATAGAGCTTGGGAGATCTTTGGCAGCACTGAAGGAGGCATAACATGCATTCTACAATCATCCATTCATCTTCTACCTCCTCTGCTATAACTAACCTAACTTGTTTGCGAAGAAGACAAGGTGAATCTTTGTCTTCACGGGCTGATTTTATATTGTTGATTTTTCTCGAAGCCAGGCCAAAGACGATTATTGTTGCCTTGAGCATGCGCCTGTTGTTGTTGTTTGACTTCACTGTCGGTTTGATCACATTCTGTCATTCTGCCCTGTTCGCCATTCTACCCTGTTTTGCCTTGTTTGTCGCTTTGAATAAAAAAGGGCAAAAGAAACACCTAGAACCCATCACAAAACTGACGCCCACTATCCGCAGAGATCCCTAAATGCCACATGGAAACCCTCGCGCCAAGCCCTATCCCTGTTCATCGTTCTCTGATAGAAGCAAATCCTTCCATTTGTTCCAGGGCAAAAGAAACACCTAGAACCCATCACAGAACTGACACCCACTATCCCCAGAGATCCCTAAACGCAACACAAAAACCCTCGCGCCAAGCCCTATCCCTGTTCATCGCAATTCAAAACCCCACACCGAAGTATTTGCTCGACCCCTACATGAATTGACCTTCTTGGACAACATCCCATGCATTGGAAATTATCTTTCACTTCACATTTTTTTATCTTCTAAAATTCCAAAACCAACCATCACCATTCTTAGTCACAAACTAAATTGCCACACTGCCTAGTTAGTCTCACATGTGCTCTTCACCTTTTTTGCCACACTATCCAGTCAATCTCATATGCAGCTTTTACCCTTTGTTCGCCTCAGTATGTGAGCCCTTTGCCTTCGATAACTTGCTTATGGTCATCCTCCTTCGTTGGCACCTCTACCCAACTTCTCATGAACATTTTCTTTATCCCTGCACTTTGCTCCTCTGCCTCCCTCCCTCCCAGCCTACCTTTGTTGCCAAATGTCCACCCTCTCAGTCCTTGTTGGTTGCTCATGTGCCTGTCTGCACTCTTTCTTTTTCTCTGAACTGACTATTTGCACTTCTTGTTCACAACCAGACTCATCTCGGCTCCTTCTTGTCTCCTCTTAACTCTTCACGAACCCTTCCAAAACCTTCCTCTTTGCT
This sequence comes from Sequoiadendron giganteum, assembly GCA_007115665.2. NCBI lineage: Eukaryota > Viridiplantae > Streptophyta > Pinopsida > Cupressales > Cupressaceae > Sequoiadendron > Sequoiadendron giganteum. The sequence continues at coordinate 478,027,862 of CM021103.1, read as the reverse complement.
GGCCTTTTCCTTGGTTCCTACCCAAAATCTTGGGCATTCGCACGAGTTCTGCATTCGGTGTCATATGTGCGCGTAAACCTACTTGGGATCATGCACGATTATTCTCTTGTGCACACCAAGCTCCTCACAAATGCTAAGAGTACAATCACCTCTCAATGGCTTCTTTCGGTCCATTTATTTCATCCTCCAATCCTTATTATATGCAGATAGTCCTAAAGTGGTTAGGAGTTCAGTGGTAGAGTATTCTAGTGTGAATGAATGAATAAAAGATTTTAATGACGTCCACAAGACTAAACTGTTTATGAGACCAAAACAAACAACTCAATTTGTTTTCATGGTCTTTTCCAAGTCAGACCTCCTCCTATTAATTTTGATGAGAAGGCTGGCCGTCTGGTTGATCTTATCCCCCTCAAATAACTGCTGCATATTGTCCACACCCAAATTATTTGCGTACTAATTATAGATATCTTCATAAGCTATGCATTCCATGACGAAGTGTCATTCTGGCTCCACCACCCCCTTATTACAGAATATGCAAGTTCTTTCTTCCCAAGTTTCCTTATGTAACTTCCATCTACCGATCTCACACCTAAGATGATGCGATCCTGCCCTAAGCTGTGCAACTAACAACCTTGCTTTCCCTTTAATAGCAGCCCCTAAATAGGTTTTTTCACCATGATCCTTTGTCAGGTTAAACTCTTTGATGTTATATGGTTTTTTTCGCCCAATCTATTTTGACCACATGGCAGTCCTAAATTTTTCCCTCACATAATTTTTTATTTCACTATTGGCGCTAGGACACACTCTTGTAATTTGATGTCCCACTTGTTCAACCACTTGTTGTTTTGCTTCATCCAAGTTTTCTTTCTAGATCTAGTGTCTTCTCCATAACCATTTTGAGCCACCGATGGTTATTCATGTTTTCAACTTTCTTTAGATAACTTATCAACCGGGTTATCATTGATGCTTCCAAGGGAAAAGCCACCACTCCAACTAAAATAATTTCATATGGAACCATGGCTTTAACTTTGAGATTGCTTGTTATTAGGTGTTTCTGGATTCTTTCTATTTGTCTCCAACTGCACTTTGACATATTGCTTCCCCACACTTTACACCCATAAAGTACAACCGATGTGATGAGTAAACTAAAGAAGGTTTTCTTTGTTTTCCAATCCCAAAGTTAGGCTTTTCTACATCTATTTTGAAGAAGGTAAGAGGTTTTCCAACCTCCCTGTATCCTTTTCGATCTACAAGTCTCTCCCAACTGAGCTTCTAGTAAAAGTCAATCCCAAGATATTTGTATTCTTTCAATATCTCAAGCGGGTTGCCTTCAAAAAGAAAGGTATGCTGTTTATCTTTTCTATTCAATGAGAAAATCATGATTTTGGTCTTGGTGGTGTTCACTTGCATCCCAACTTCCTGAGTAGCAAATGAAAGGTCTTAGGTTTGAGTCCTAGCTGATTCATGAAATCTTGACATGGTATCAGAGTCAAGACAGACCAGGACTACCGAACATTCTATAGAATGGTTTAAAGGGGGTGTTAAAAATAAATCACATCCAGATCAAAGATGGACTGGTCTTAAAGGGACTAGTAGATCAAGTCTAGAGCACTCCAACATGACATGAAAGGTCCTCCATTTGAATCATAGCTGATCAATGAAAAGTTCAACATCTTATGTCTTTCCACAATTAATATGATCCTTGGTAGAGCTCTCCAACAGCAAATGAAAGGTTCCAGATTTGAGTCCCAACTGATCCATGAAAAGTTCAACATCTTATGTCCTTTCACAATAAATGTGATCACTGATAGAACACTCCAGCAACACATGAAAGGTCCTATATTTGAATCCTCAGTTAATGTCCACATTCCCCCAACATGTTCTTGGCTATTGCTGCGTACCAGTCATCTCAAGCATTAAACGTCGATCTTTCCTCTTATGCAAACGATTTCTTTTGCTGCTAAAATCTGCCTATCCTTCATCGTCATCGTCTATTTCCCGACGAATCTTCTTCAATGTTGTTGCAACTCCCATTTTGCGGCCAAACCGTCCTAAGCCAATTCATTACTCAAACATGGCAGTTCAAATTGGCCCTCAACCTTATGGCCACTTCCCCTTCTGGTTTTACACCTCCTTCATGTGGCTATTCGGCCTACTCTCTAATTCGTCAGCTACCCTGTACTCTCCACCATACGGGACCGACCTTGTGTCATTCTTGCAGCACCTCACTCAGCACTCCCACCATGCTCTTTTGTTGCACGTGTAACTGCAGCATCATTGGTTCCTCTTCGCGACCCTCGGTCACCTTGTAATATTTTTGTCATGCTGCCTTCTAAACTTGCAACTTCCTTGTGGTTGGAAGTGTGCTGCCTCTTTCCAAGTGTCTCACCTCCTTTTGCTGCAGGTGCCCATCACTTTCATGGGTAAACCTCAAGTTATAGCGGGTAGCCTCCTCTTCTATGAAAGCTCCCTGATGCTGCAAGTAGCCACCTTTGCTGAAATGCCTCTGCACTATGCCATAACATAGTATAACAGCCGCCATATATCCATTTTGTGCAAATCCTGCAATCATGGCATTCCATGAGACTACATCATATGGAATTGTTTTCATTTTTAGCTAATTTTTTTTAATTTGTTGAGTTACACTTTATATAGATCAGTTAGGGTGCAAATTTAGGACCTTTCATTTGCTGTTGGAATGCTCTACCAATTGAACTAGTGGCCCCTCTTTGACCAACCCATTGTCAGTCCAAGTGTGACTTATTTTCAACACCCTTTTATGCCACACTGCAGATGCTTGGAGCTCCTAGTCTAGCTCTGATGCATGTCGAGCTATAGCTCATATGGATCAGCTAGGACACGAAACTAGAACCTTCCATTTGCTGCTGGAATGCTCTATCAACTGAACTACTGACTCCTTTTTGACCAGTCCATCATCAATTCAGATGTAACTTATTTCTAACAATTTTTCCATAATATTTTGTTGGCCAAGAAAATCTTGACAACCCTTTTATTTAACTCTAGTTCCTGTACACTGACTGTGCTACTTGCACACATAAAAATACCCGCCAAATTTGCCTGATTTTGAGTCAGACACTTGATATCTATAAAACTGAATCATTGTATAGTCATCTTTCAATGATTATTTCATATGCTTATCTTCGATGCTCTTTCAGTTTTTGTAGATGATATGTTCGGGAATTATCCAATGGGCTCTGTAAAGCATGCTTTTAGCCCGAGCCCTAGTAAAACTTCTTATAGCTTATTCCTTGTGACGTCGGTTACAATGCTTTGTAAAATGTAGGGTAAGGATCAAGGACCTCTGCAATGGCAGTTGACATCCTTGAAAAGTAGATTATTTCTTTTATATAACTGGCAGAGACTGTGTTGTAACAGTCAATTCTCTCTTGCCTTGGAGGTTTAGACAGAAAAACTGATAGTCTGCATTATGCACATAAATGCTTGGGTGCATTGATGTCATCTCCCAAAAAAAGTCTTCAAACCACCTTATTGCGAGATATTTTTGTGATACAGGTCATGGACAGTGGAGAATATTTTTGTACATGCTGCTCCTGACTCCTGAGCAAAATGTGGAGCCATTTGCAGCCAAATGATTATATAGAACACAACTTTTATTCCCCAATATTAAAGAAAAAATTTCACTAAAAGATTGTCACCAATTGACAATAAAGCTACCAAAATACTCAGAGTGATGTAAAGTTCTAGCCCATTCTCTTGAGCAGCTACTGAAGGCTTCCTGCTAAAAAATAGATCTATTGCTGTTCTAAAACAGACTCATTAATGCATATGGATATTGTGTTCAATATTTATAAAGGGAACTTCTTGAACGCAGACTGTAATGGAGGCAATTAAACCCATACAATCATTGCAGCATGGGAGCAATCTGAATGAGAGAAACTCTAATATAGGCTCACAATCTTCCTTGTTACAGTTAATCTGTACGTTGAAATAACTTTGAAAATTCCCCATATAGTTAGTATCTTTAGGGCGAGTAATTCATATGATTCAAATTCCGGACCATTTATCAGTAAGTCCATGTTGTAACAGTCAATGCAGTACATCTCGATTAGCATTTTTCTGCAGATTTTATTTACTTTTAGTATACAACGAGAAAGACTTTTGGCTATATTCATTCTTTTCATATAAACAAGAAGCTCTTCATTAGCAAAATACTTGACTACAATATGTAATGCATATTTTGATTCTGCCCTGTATCTTACACTGGACGCCTCTGGCAAAATTTACTAACTTTGAGTATCATATAATTACCATTTTAATTCTACAAATTGAATGCAAAATTTAGATTTCAAATGCAATATAATGTACATTTTATTCCTGCATCAAAATCTCTTTTACAAAGTTAACTGCTTGAGATATAATATAATATATATTTTACCCTACCCTGTTTCTGGATAATTCTCGTTGTAGCTTCCTATGATTGTAAATTTACATAAGTCGATAGTATTTCAGCCTATCAAGTTTACACAGTAATAGCCATTGACGAGCAGTATAGAGTTATGTTAAATGAACTTCTTAGCTCAAGATCCAGTAAAGGATCATTGCATGCATAATGAGAACGAAATGATTGTGCGTGCATACCCATTATAACACATAATATATTGAGTATTTAAAAATAAAGCCAACACATAGGACTTCTTGTAGCCAAGTATGCAAACTAACCAGTTATGTCTAATTTTTGTGCTGCTCAAGATTCTCTATATTGAATCCCAGAGAACTGTCTTTCTGATTTTTTAGGATTAGGTATTCTGATTTTTTTGGTTAATCAACTTGTTTGAAATTCAAAATATATTTTTGCAGCTAAAAAGATGGTATCAGTGTTGGCAATAAAGCTAAATTTTCATATTGTTCCCCTACTACTGCAACCATCAAAGCCACTGTATGAATATCCCAATATGCAGTTGAAACTTCAATGTTATAAGGTTTCTGACTCCTTTCAAATACCATATGTTTTCCAGTATCTGTATTCTTCTCTTCTCACTTAGGCAAAACTGTCCTGCCAATATTTGACAGGAACAAGGCTGCCATGCACCTCTTGTTTTGTAAGCAAAAACTGATAGCAGTGGATGACCATTGGGTTGATCTCAAAAGATTAGTATCAAAATACATTGGAATACTAGCATATCAAATGATTAAGATATTTTACATATTTAAATATTGAAATCTATTCAATATAGAAAGAAATTAGATTAAAATTTTAATTTGACTTCAGTAATAGTGTTTCTTTGGTAAATATGAGAAAATTAATTATATAACAAGTGTATGGGGAAGGATTTCATTCAAGACAGACCAGATAGGTTCCTTATCTTTGGTTTTTGGGACGTTATTGTTGATATACCCTTTAATGCTCTACTGAGAATGGGTTTCACCCACCCATTGCCCCATTCTCATTAGTTGGGGAGATCTTAGATCTAAAGGTGCCTTCCCTTCTAGGTACGAAATCATGCAGTCTTTCAATCCAAACTTCAAGAGTAACATTAGAGATTAGAGATTGTGGGATGTTCATCCTTATGGGACAACTATGTTCATATTATTTTGAAAACTTAACAATTTGTGAAGATGAATTTGAGATGGTGAGCAAATACTCCTTTGGAAATTTATTCAAACAAAAGGACCATTTCAAACAATTTGATGTCCATTTCAGAGAAAATGACTATTGGTCTAGTCAATGGGGTCATTTGTTGTCAAAGAAAAGTTCCTTAGGGAATAGTGGCTTCAAATTCTCCACAGCAAAGAGGTTTTTCTGGAAATAAAAAACTAGAACCTCGGCTTATGAAAAGAGGCATAAACACTAAATTATTTCATCAATCTACCCTGAAATATAGAAAAATTAATAGAATTACAAAAATTGTAAGTGATTTGATAGGGTTGTTGCCACTATAGATGATGAGATAACTAAGATTGTTGCCGACTATTTTTAGCACCTCCTTAGCTTGGCTCCCCCCCCCCCAATGATGGCTTGGTCAAGAACTCATTGAAGGTTATCCCTACTATTCTCTTAGATTCTTCTCTTTTGTTAAAGAGCCTAGTCTTGATGGGTTACCACTTGCCTTCTTATAGGACTCTTAGGATATTGTAGAAAATGATGTGACTACTTCTACATGTAAATTCATCAATTATGGAAATATTCTCAGGTAGATGAATAATACTTTCCTTGTGCTTATTTCCAAAAGAAAATAGGCTACTTATATGGCTGACTACTAACCTAATAGCCTTTACAACATTATGTATAATATTTTCTCCAAGCTTCTAGTGGGTAGAATAAAATATTTCCTCTCTAGCTTGATTTCTACAAACCATAAAGGCTTTGTTCCTAGATGTCATCTCAACTCATGAGGTACAACACTCTCTAGAGAAGACCAGGAAATAAGGTATGATATTTAAACTTGTTATCTGAAAAGCCTGTGATAGGGTGTCTTAATATCTACTCTTTGTTGCTTTGAGAAAATTTGGGTTTGTTGGTGTAAATGGGTGGTTTACTTATCTAGGTCCTATTTACATGTTAAGTCACTTAGATCCTAGGAGGGAGTATTTTTCTAATTTAGTGTTAGTTGTATCTAGATCTTATCTTTTGGCATTTAATGCTTGTGTCCTAAGTCATTTAATATTTGTTGAGGTAATTGTCTCATTGTATAGGATTAAGAAACACATGGCATGATCTTGTCTAATCCTATCTCACAACTTGCCTTTATAAGTAAGCCATCATATGTACAATCTAATTTAATCTAGAAATCTTGAATGGACATAATCATAATGAAATGTGGAAAAAAGGGGTTCAAATGATGTTTACCTATTGCAAAAAATGCTTTTTCGGGCCTCACTAAGGACTCATTGGCCCAGTGGTGAATGGGTCCCTGCTAGGGTTCTAGAAAATCAATTCATAGGTTTTGTTCTTCAATGTCTACACTCCCAGATCCTAAGTGTTCAACTCCCGAAAGTCAAAAATGAATTCTATAGAAGAATTTCCGTGATCTTGTAAAAAAGACGACAACTTTGCAACTTTGACAACTTTTTCAACTTGCGTTCTCCACTTGATCTTCAACCTAAAATTTGCAATCACACATCAAAGAAGAAAAAAATATTTTGTTAGGGAATAGGGGTTTTCTTTGGTCAAACCCAGTTTTGGTAATTAAACCTTATGATGAAACAATGAAATATGAAGCATGAAACATGAAACATGAAACAATAATACCTTGAATCAAATCTTGGATGATAAATTAGAAATCTAGCATGAAGTGGCCTCAATGTATGTAGATCTTGATCTTGAACTTGACATAAGATAATGGCTTTGAACACTTGAACTTGATCACAAATGCTACATCATCACATTAGCTCAACAACATGCATGACTTTGACATGATGAATTGGATCTTTGATTGCTGCAATAAACTTTAATAATTTTCCCTTGAATGCCTTCTTGAATGTTCTATAATGCTCTTGTGAAAGCACTCTTATGATAGCTTGAATTTTCTACGTGAAACTAAGTGATATAGCCTTATATTTATACTTAACTTAAGATTAAATCCCAAAATTCAAATAACACAAGCTGACATTAGATCTAGGATTTGAAATCATTAAAATACCACCAAAAACATGTCCCAATGGGGGGTGTCCTAAGTTAGTGAGGACCCATTTTGCATAGGGTGAATGGGTCCTAGCACACATAACTAGGACACATTTTGGGGGATGTGAAATTCCATGTCAAAAGAGGGTCCTAGGTCACTAGCCTAGGACACATTCCTTGTAAATTTAAGTGGTGTAATATTATTTAAGTGTTGAGCTTTATCCCTCAAAAAATGCAATAAATTAGGCTTGGATTTGAATTTAAGGGGCCAATTAACTTCAATTTAACCTCAATTAATTAAAAAATCCCTAGATTAGTGTGAAAGTGTAAAGATACACTTTACAACACCCTAAATAGGGCATCATTAAGTCCATTTTGTTAATTCATTCCCAAATTAAGGAAAAGGGGATACTTTTTCCATTACTACATTTCGACCCCACTTCAGTGAGAGTATGACCCCATGTCAAACTCACACTAAAGTAGAAATTCAAGACACCTAGGTTTGCAACATGACAAAGATACACAATCATACACTATCAAAAACTAGGAAAATAAAGGATCAAGCTTCGACCATCCCAATGCAATGTGGAATGTGGTTGTTTATCTTAGAAAGAGAAAGGATCAAGCCTTGATTGTCCAACACGATGTGGAGAATGTCTCAACTATTTTTCCAAGAACGTTCACAAGTAAAACTTGATGTACACTATGCAAATGACACACACGCTCACTTTGGGGTGGTGGAACCTCAGACCGTCCATTAGGTGAGTATCCCAACAAGGTGGTAAACGAGTGAATCATATTAGGCTCCCATACCATATTAAAGTTATCGTCTTAACAACTTCAATAAGGTACCACAATGCTAAATGCTTATGAATATTATGTCTATAGGTTTTTGTTCAAGTGGATCTTGCTTCGTTCGTGTAAGGTCTTCTTAGGGATCACCATGCCTAATGTCTCCAAAGTCAAGAGTATCAGATTGCCACTTATGGGATGCCTCACTTTGCATCAAGCCAATAAGGGAAAGTTGTAAACTTAGAAATATCACACTCTTGGAGGAAATCAAACCCAATGATATCACCAAGAAAAGGATGCATCACAACAAAAAAATCACACCATGGAATATACAAAAATCTTGAAAGATGTCATCGATGTATGCCCCCACTTTAAAGTGGTTTCTATTAAAACTATTGCTATGAGCAACTACTTTAAAGTAGCCAATGTTCCAACCCAAGACATAACAACTGAACCACAAATTTTCGTAGAACAAATGCTTTCTTACACTTCTAGGGTTTTTCACCTAAAAAAGAGAAAGACATTCTACAAAGACATGGGAGTTCATTCAAGACTAAGGAAAATATTATTGAAATATGCCTAAATGAAATGCAATGAACTGATAAAAGAGATGAACTATTAATAATGCAAAACTAATGAAATGCAAGATGTTTGAAAACACAATGTAAAATGACCTAAGAATGCAAACAAACAATAACAAAAATGAAAGGGATTGGAGAGATGCACCTGGAAACTGGAATCTGATGCAAAGAGGCTCTAGATTCTTGTAGAATTTTTTTTTGAGGCCAACTGCAACACTTACGCCAAGTTGGGCGACTTAGACCTATTTCAGGGAGATTTTGCAAAACAAGTTTCGGGAAATTGAGTATCCAAATTGCATAAAACACTTTTTAGGCCCAGAAGTGGGACTAATTCGCCACTGATCGCGACTTATTCCACCTTCAGCTTTTTTGAATCTCGAAGATGCAATATGTAGATTTCTTTTTGTACTTCAGCTTCTGATAAGAATTCGGATCCGAATTTGCAGACTTTCACCAGTGGGTGATCTCCAAGCTTCCTTTAGGGTTTTGTTGACTTTGAATGATGTTGACACCTTTTAACACCTTTCTCTTTGACAAATCTACATACAAGACCTACAAAACACACATGCAAAGAGGGAAAAGGGGTTAAGGGTTAAAGAATAGGGGTTTGCCTTGGTTAAACCCCAGTTTGGTAATCAAACCCTTGAAAATAAAATGAAATGGAAAGAGAATGATGAATGAACAACATGCAATGCTACAACTCACCAAACCCTTAAAGTAGATATATGAAGATATGCAAGTAACAACTCCAATGGATGAATGCTTGAAGTGCCTAGAATTCTTGAATGCTTGAATGAATGAAGTAGCCAGCTTGTTAGACAAATGGGGAGTATGAAAATGATGGGAAAACCCTTTATTTATACATGATTATGCCCTTATTCTTGAAAATACCTCATCATAGGCTGACCTCAAGCTCTAGATAATAATATCCCGCAAGCTCTAGATAATAATATCCTGCTAGAATTATAAAATAATTTTGATTTTAAGCCAAATGGGACTAAGTCGCCCCAAGTGGTAACTTGGTCCCACTAGGGTAATTTTACTGGGTGTCGGGAATTAAAGTGTATATAATGATGTGTAACAGGATTATTCTCAAGAACACTTTTAAGTATGACATGTAAGTGCATTAAAGGGCCATTTAAACATAAGAAAGGGTCAAATTATTGATGACAAGCCTAGAAAATATGATAGTTTGTTACAACTCCTTACAACACTTTGAAATAAGGCTTGGTAAATGATAAAAAAAAGGCTATTTAAGTGAAGTACATTAGAAAGATCCTAGTAAAGTGTGAAAGTGTGTTACAACATTTCACAACACCTTTGCAAGACATCATAAGGTTTTTTATTGATTTACAAGAGTTCAAGGCCTAATGTTAATGTGTTGGCCACATTACAACATTAAATCTAGGCAAAATTAGGCCAAAATCCATAGAAAAGACTCAAATAAGCATAAAAATTTCCAAAGATACATTTTTTTGTGACACGAGAGCTTACTTGGAAATCCCTATGCCAAATCATGTGTTCCCGAAATAGGGCTACATCATGAAAAAGGAAAGAGGGGTTGCCTCCAAAAATACGAAAGGGATACATAAGGATATGAGGTCTGTATATCTTTGCTACAATGTTGTCATAGAGCTCAGAAATGTCATCATTCCCCAAATAATCATAGAACTGGAAGAATGAGACAAAAAGAGCAAAAAAAAGAAAAATCCTTCGGGTCAACATGGAAGATACCTAAATGTCTTGATGCCTTGCATCATCCCCAAAAGGAAAAAACAAGCCAAATAAAAAAGCATAAAATATTTACAACATATAGAAGAATGTAGGTACATATAAAGGAATTCACAAAGAGGGAGGTACATCAAATGAAAGAACATGGGGGATCACATTACACACATGCAATCACTTAAAGAAACATGAAAAAAATAAAATGCAAAAGACTATTAAGGCACATGCGATTCAACCTATAGCAAGTCATTTGCATCAAAGTCTCGATCGGTATATACAAAAGGTAGGAAAATAGCCAAAGGGACAATGACAAATTCCAAAACTAGGACAACACTAACTAATCCCCTGCCCCCATTAAGTGCGAGACAAGGATGTGTTGAGATAAGCGATGAGAATGAGCTCCTTATGATAAAGAGAATGATTTGCAATGAATGTATAGCATGTAATAGTGAGGATGCTATGACCCTACAACTATTACATGGAAAGGACCAATCGGACATGCTTTGAGGGATTATTTTTATGATATCCAATTGTTTAAAGACTCTCATTAAAGCATGGAACTCATTAGTACTATGCCCAATGCTTCTATGTTATTGGCATTGAGACTTGTTTTTATTCTTATGATATGGATTTGGATTTTCCCTAATGGGTAGTAATGTTATAATTCCTTGATGTAGAAGTGTGTGTAAGATTCTTTAATTTTACGACATGGGATATGGAAATTTGAGTTTCTTGTGTTTGTAAGGTTTTTTTTTCTTTCTTGATTCATCGACTTGTTGAGGTGGATATAGAGAAGGAGGGCCTAAGATGATCCTATAAATTTTGTTAGGAATTGTTTGTTCTTTAGGAAGGAGGACACTTATGTCAAGGGGAGGATTTTGACATCCTATTCCTTTGGTTTGTTCAACAAGAATTCTCCCTAAAATTTTATGAATCTCATGCTCATTAGTTATGTCACATCCTTAGTTAGTTAAAATCTTAAAGCCTTGGCTATGAGTCTTTTCAAGGTTGATAGGAGTGTTGGTCACTTTTTTAAAATACGATGAATAAATATGCACTTGATTAGAGGATCTAGGTTCACTCATTGTTATAATTTTAGGCTTAGTTTGTGACTCAATTTCAGGATGTAAAAGACCAAACATCTCAAGTTGGGTTGGTTGTTTCATAAAAGTTGATTAATGTGAAAATAAGGTGATTGGTATCACTCTTCTCCCACAATAATTCAATAATATCCTAGGAGTCCTAAATGGATTGGCTATGAACCTCACAAGGTGAGTCAATTCTCAACAAGGAGGACCTAGGAGGGGCTTCTTTAAGCTTTTAGGGGTTCACCATGAAGCAAATGCTTGGAAAAGATAAACAAACATTCAACTCACAAAACCTAATAATGCAAGATAAATGAAGGATTCCAATGATGAAATTATGCAATAGGGAGATATGATGTATGTACCTAAGAAGTCCGGAAATGTGATGAGTATTCCAAAAATGTCAAAATGTTGTCAAAAAGTGCTATTGAGGACTAAGATGCCCTTATTGTTGTCTTAGTCATGCTATTGTTTTTCGAGGAAGATGCAAAATCTTCAAATGTTGGAACTAGATCTAGAAGAATTTATGAAAAATACCCTCAGGAGGACTAATATGCCCTTACTTTTGTCTTAGTCCCATTTGGAATTTCTGAAATCTTCAAATGTGGTCCTGAGGCTTGATGTCTACTCTTCCTTCTTCTTTGATCTCAAGTTCTAAAACTATTGGATCTAGCTTGTAGGTGAGTTTTCATGAAGATGGCAACTTTGCAATGCAACTTTGCAACTTTGCATGCTTCAAATGATCTTCAAGTCTTCAACCTAAATTTGCAACCACAAACATGCAAGAGGGGAAAAACTTGTTGATTGTTAGGGAATGGGGGTTTTCCTTGGTCAAACCCCTTTTTTGTAATTAAACCTTGAATTGAAATAGAATAATGAAGGGAAATGATGAATTAACAACATGCAATTCTACAACTCACCAAACCCTTGTTGTAAATTCTAGAAACTTGTGTGAAGTGGTTGCAATGGATATGGATCTTGAATCAAAGGAAGGCTTGATAGTTATGGATTTGAACTACTTGCTTGAATCAAAACCCTACATAACAAATGTTAGCACAAAAATACACATGATGCAAGAATATCTTTGATATGATGCTTGAATATTGATGATGGATCCAAATGCTTGATAGAAAGCTTTTTGAATGCTCTGTGAACTCAATTTTCTATTAGGAACTCTCTCACAAAAGACTTAGATTAGAATGAATGAATGAACCTTATATTTATATGCATCTATGCTTAATATCCCAAAATTACACCACACCAAGCCGACATATGAATTCATTAATTAAATGAGGATAAATCCCACCAAAATTTGAAATTAAATCCCAAAAATACCTCAAGGGGGACTAAGACACTCTAGGTGGCATCTTAGTCCCAAGGCATGAAAATTGGGGCACAGACACCTAAAAGGAGCCCATTTAAGATGCCTCAAAATAAGGGTCCCAAGACCTTTAGGGGACAAAGACGCCCTAGGTGGCATTTTATTCCCAACCCAAAAATCAGGGATGCTTAGACAAAATCATTAAATTACCATTTATCCATTGGAGAATGTCGGGATTAGCCAAAAAAAATATAATTCATAGGACTTGTGGATGAAAAATAGGACCAATTAAGACATAAATAGGGATAAATAAATCAAGGCGAGCCCAAATAAGTGTAAAAATTCAAGGGTATGCATTTTACTACACTACAAAAGGGTAGAAAACTGCACTATTCTCAAGATTGTTAAGGCAATCATTTATGAATTCATTCATGCTAGCATCATCTTCTTCAATGATGTCAAATTCATGAGGAAACTCATTAGAATTTGGGTGAGCATGATTAGGTAAAATTGCATTAGGATCATTGTCAAAACCACAACTTGAAACATCAACCAAGGAGAACAAAGATTTCCACACATTGCTAAAACACTTTTCCATTTTCATTTTTTCAGACATAAACAAGGTAATTTGCTAATTAGACTATGCAACAATCTAAAAATGAAAAGTTGTAAATGAAAATTTTGAATTTAGACAATTCACTAAATGAACCAAATTAATCTAGATCTAATGAAATTAATGAAACAAAAAATTAGGAAACTGTAATAGAGATATGATAACAACAAACAAAAGTACAAAACATAAGTTTTTAAATTCTAGAAATGCATATTGATGTCTGATCAGGGACTCATTCACGCTAGGGAGAATTGGTTTAGGGTTTTCAAACTAATTTTTATAGATTTTTAAGCCTTTTCTAATGATTTTAAAATCCAAGTCTGCTAGAGTAAGTTTCAGGTTTAATTTTTTGTAAATGCAATGTGAAATGCAAGTTGAAAATGTGAGAAAATGATGAACTAAAAGACCTAGTTTGATATGAAATTTTGGTTTTGATTTTAAAATTAATGTTTATATGATCTAAATGATATGCAATATGACTGATTTTTTTGTATTTTTCAGATTTAAAGAATGCAAACAATGTACTCCTAAAACCCTAGATGAGATGCAAATTTGAATGCAAAATAAGACACCCTAAATGAGATCTAATTCAATGCAAATGAATGCAAGATATAATCTAAGATGAAAATATAGACTCCAAAAATCAAACAACTACAATGCTCAAGAAGTTGGGTTCACCAAAATGAAATGATGGAGAAGGGGGTTCAATCAAAGTGAATTAACAAGATGATAAACCACACTTTTCACTTCTTATTTCATTCAATTATGCATAGAAGAACATTAGAAAAAAAACCTAACTAATATAACAGTAAAAAAGGTAGGTTTTAATATGGTAAAATGATTTGTACCTATTGAAAAAAGTTCCTTTTTAGACCTCACTAAGGGCTCATTCGACTAGTGGCCAATGGGTCCTTGCTAGGGTTCTGGAAAATCAATTTATGGGTTATGTTCTTTAATGTTTGTACTCCCAAATACTAGGTATTCAACTCTCAAAATTCAGAAATGAATTTTGTAGAAGACTTTCCGTGATCTTGCAAGAAAGATGACAACTTTGCAACTTTGTAAACTTTTGCAAATTTTCTTCTCCACTTGATCATCAACCTAAAACCTACAATCACACATCAAAGGAGAAGAAAAATGTTGTTTTATTAGGGAATATGGGTTTTCCTTGGTCAAACCCTATTTTGGTAATTAAACCTTATGATGAAACAATGAAATATAATGGATGAAACATGAAACAATGATACCTTGGATGATAAATCAACAATCTAGCATGAAGTGGGTTCAATGTATGTAGATCTTGATCTTGAACTTGGCATAAGATAATGGTTTTGAACATTTGAACTTGATCACCAATGCTACATCATCACATTAGCTCAACAATATGCATGACTTTGACATGATGAATTGGATCTTTGATTATTGTAATAAACTTTAATAATCGTCCCTTGAATTCCTTCTTGAATGCTCTATAATTCTATTATGAAAGTAATATTATGATAACTTGAATTTTCTACATGAAACTAAGTAAAGTAGCCTTATATTTATACTTAAGATTAAATATCAAAATTCAAATAACAAAAGCCAACATCAGATCTAGGATTTGAAATCATAAAATACCGCCAAAAACATGTCCCAAGGGGGGTGTCCTAAGTTAGTAAGGACCCATTCATCATAGGGCAAATGGGTCCTAGCATACTTAACTAGGATAAATTTTGAGGGATGTGAAATGTCATGTCAAAAGGGGGTCCTAGGACCTAGTGAGGACCCATTCGTGAGGTGGTGAATGGGTCTTAGGTCACTAGAATAGGACACATTTCTTGTAAAATTAGGTGTTGTGTAATATTATTTAAGAGTGTTAGGATTTATCCCTTGGAAAACACAATAAATTAGTCTTGGATTTGAATTTAAGGGGCCAATTAACTTCAATTTAACCTTAATTAATAAATAAAGCCCTAGATTAGCATGGAAGTGTAAAGATATACTTTACAACACCCTAAATAAGGCAACATTAAGTCTATTTTATTAATTCATTCCCAAATTAAGGAAAAAGGGGTACTTTTTCCATTACGATACATAGCATGATATTTCTGCCATTCTCTCTTGTGGAAGTTATTATTTCCTTGTAGGTGATCTTGGGGTGTTAAGGAGTTCACCATAAACTCCTACATGATATTAGAGCTTCAGTGCTGCAAACATTTTCCCAAATCTAAGGGACCAATCTTGGTGTGAAAATTTTGTTGGGTACGATTTGAGGTTTCAAGGACCTCATAGTTGAATCTAAGATATCAGAGAAAGTTAGGTTTTTGTTTTGTTTCATTACTTTTTATCATGTTTTGACTAATCTAAAAAGGTTTAAAGGAGCATTATAGTTATCATATCTTGGGGGTAGCTGATTTTTAAGAGAACTTTCAGCCTAATCTGACCTTGCCATTGCATTCAGAAGGCTAAAAATCCTAAGGGTCAACTATCAATTTGTCTTTTTTTGACATTTTTGTCTAGCGGCATTAAGCAATTTTTTTTCCTGATAATCATTTTCATATGATTGTACAGATCTATAATAGTTTATATTGTATAGAGAGGTGTGGCATGTCTATTGATCAAATATGGGTGACATTCTATAGTTATATTCCCATCCTATGTAGGGTTGCACCACACTATCATAATTATCCACAGATTCCTTGGTACCTTCAATCATCGTACTTGATCTATCATATTGACGTACCTATCTATCATGTCTAGGTCAAATCACACAAGTTTTATTAAATTAAAATGTTGGAATTAAACATTTATTTCATTGATTATTTAATTTTAAAACTAAACATTATATTTATTAAGGGCCTAGTCTTGGCAGTTGGGCATATACCCCATGTCTTGCATTAAGGCCAAGCAAACATGGGCTTAGTGCTCAGGGTGGTGTAGCTAGTGGCCCGTCACCCCCAAATACTTTGCCACAATGGTGCCATTGCCACTAGTAGAGGGGTAAAATTATTATTTTTAAAACTAACTTTTATAGTGGTGCTCATATGGAGGACTATCGACCAATGCCCCAAGGACCTAAATTTGTCCCCCAATGCATGAATAGAGTGATTTTTTTAAAATACAATAACTTTCAATCCAAGAGGTCATTTTTTGAAAATGAGATATTATTGGAAAGAAGGATTTGTCAATTTTATAGTGGTATAGGTCATTTTCCAAAATTTTATGGTTTGGAGGCATTTACTATTGTTTGAAGTCATCCTTCATTTTTGACTCTTGAGCTCATAATTTTTTGCCACAATCAATGATTTTCCTAATTCTTGCAACATTGGAAAGATATTAAGGAACTCTATCATACCATCCATGCACATTTTTCAGTTTAGCCCCATGTATCTTTTATTCATATTTGTCCATATTCACATTTTGGTTGATCACTTGGACATACTGTCACTTGGGAAGGTGTAATTTTTATCTTTGCACTTCATTTTAGTTCCAAAACCATGTTATATCTCGTATTGCTTCATATTCTAGGGTTTCTCCATATTAAGGCTTTTCAATATTCATTGGCATCAAGATTTTTGTTCCTTTATCATGATTTCAGGCTTGAGTCCTTGAGTGACTCTAATATGATTTCTAGCATTAAAATCATTTTTCATTTGCTTTCCATGATTAAGGTTCCAATATTACTCCACCAATGTGCTTCTAGTGTTTCTCTGTAGTAGGTTATATCATTGATGGGGGGTTGAATGGTCTCTCTTCATCTCTCTTATGATGGCGTATTTTTCCTTGAATGGGGTTTTATCCTTCTCATTCATCATGGAGAGCATCTTGTTTCCATCTCTCTAAGTTAGGGAGGATTTTTTTCCCACTAGGTTTTCTCCTTTTCTCCATTTGTGAGATATTTCATTTGCATATATACATGGGTACTGTTAGCAATCAGATATGCACCCCGTCAGATTTGCAAAAAATTAGACTATTTGTTGCAACATTGAAACTCTTTCTAGATGTGGGTGATCTACAAGGAAGAGAATCTCCAGAGCGAGTTGGTTCTCCGTATGATGATCCTATTCTAAAATCTTCTTGGGAAAAGGATAGAGAGAAAAATAGAAACTTAAACCTATGATTTTGAAATGTTTTTTTAATATTAGATGATGAACTAATGACTATTTTGGACTTTCCTCACAAACAGTGCTCAAAAACCAACAAACATTTCACAACCTCTCAAGAACAACTTTTACATAAGTACTTTGCATGAAGGTATGTTCAAAACACGACATGCAACCTGTATCTTTGCACTTTTCTGCATCAAACTACAACTTAGCACATGACAAGGACTTCTTAAACTGAAATCACAAGATAAATATCAAACTATATTGTAAATGGACACAAAATGATAGGTAGAAATGCTATTTTTTATTCACTGTAGGAGTATGCCAAAAATAATCTCACTGAGTACAAAAATAGTTTCAGCTCAAAAATGTGTAAGAGCAAAAACAGACTGAACTAGAAAACCCTAAGTTTTCTCCAAAGATATATGTCTCAAATCCTAATCCGAACTCTTGAAAAAAGCTCAAGGAAAAGGTCCCAAAAATTGTGCAACAAGTCAACAAAAAAGTGGAAATTCACTCTTTTTACATGCATCAACTATCAGGCTTCTAAAAAAAGGAAAAAAACTTCTTTTAAAGCAAGAAAAACACTTTATCTCTCCAACTAAAAACTCCAATCCGACCAAGGAGAAATTCAATGCTTAACTGCTAAAAATAGCAAGAAAACAAAGCAATTTATAAAGCATTGCTTTGCTTCTTCTTTACATGATGCAGTTTTACAATTATTCCATTTTACAATTAAAGATTTAAAAAAGATCTTTTGCATATAACACCTTATATATCCTTCACAAGCTTTGATTTTTCTATAAAAAATCATAAACTACCATATCCCTCCTTGCATATTTTCATTGTTTTCTATAAAAACAATAAAAATAAAATAAAACCTAGGTCTATTCTTAATCCTAAGGCATATTGACCTAATGACCCTTCATGAATTTCATTTCATTTATATCCCTAAGGCAAAATAGCTTAATTAATTTCTAAAAAATTAATCAAAAATGTGACTAAGGCATGACCATAGAACAAAATGCCCTAGCCTTCACTAGTCCACCTTCATAGCATATTATTTCAATATTCATAAATTAAAAAATCCACCCTAAAGTCGACCTAGGGACTTGGGAAACCCTAAAGATCAAAACTCCAAACAAGCCCTAGTATTTAACATCATTTCACCTTATGTTTTTTGAGAGAAACTCTCTGCAAGAGTCACCGCCATGAACTAGGGTTTGAAAACTTGGAGTGCTTGCAGACTTTGGTTTTTATCTTCGGCTTCGTCGACTCATCCATATACAAGCTTGGTAAGTTGCTTTCCTTGTATTTTGATGGCTTCTCCATTATTTTGAAAGCTAAAACAGGCCATAAAGACCGCGGCCTCTCCTCGATTCTTCTCTAACTTTCCTTGCACCATTTATCTTTATGCTTTTCTATCTCCACCTTGGGCGCCACTGGTGAAGTTGACCCATGCATTGTGAGATCCAAAATGAGCTAGGCGTGGCCTATGAGTTCTAGAACATCGAACACAAAGGTAAGTTCCTCCTTTCAAAACTTTTTCTATGTATTTTTATCTCTCCACTAAAGCTCATGAACTTTATCTTCTGCAAAACGATTGTCCTTTCCTAGACAAATGCAAGCCCATTGAGTGGCCATGCCATCAGTTCTTTAAGCTGGAGCTCATTTTTGTGAAATTATGTGCATTATCTCCTTAACAGGCCGCGACATGTCATAGTTGACTGATGACCTCCCAAATGAAGAAATTCAAACTCCAAGCATATTGTGCTTTGATTCCATTCTCCCATGCAAAAACTTGAAAGTGACTCTCCTTGTTTGATGAAACAGTCACTGCAACTCCCCACTGGGCTCGACCCACGCATCTTCAAGCATCTCTGTTTTAAGATGTAGAAACCCATGTGGGTATTCTGGAAACTACATTGTTTTTGCTTTATTTTTAAAACCCCTATATATGTGTACTACAAAATGATGGTAAATCTGCATTCCTTGTGAAAACCCCATGTGGGTATCTTTGTATATGAATAAAATTTGTTCCTTAACAAAAATTTGTATGTGGGATTTTGTCATTTGTGAAGAAAATACCTTTCTAAATGTATTATTCTTTTTATGTCAACTTGACCACGAGAACACTGTGTAAATTTTGTTTATGTAGAAACCCCACCTGGGTATATAATATTATGAGAGCACATATTTACCTTTTGTTTAACTATTGAAATCCCTTACACGGGTTCATGAGATTCTAAAAATGTATCCTTTATTTATATTTTCAATTGTTCTCTCCATGTTGTTTCTTCCTTGCACACAAAAAACTTCTTGATCTAAACTGTAAATTACTTGTTCACCTTGTCTCTTATGCACTCCAAAAGCTCATTCATACCATGTCCAAGTATACATGTTGTTTTTTCTAAAGATAATCCTCATGTATATGAATCCCCGAAAACCTGCCTGATAATTGTAAATTTTTGAAGATAAAGTTTGAGTGACAAAACAATTAATTGATAGAACAACACAAATATCCAAAACAGTAAATTCTGATGGTCCTCTTTTCAAAATAGTGAGGGATTTTACATTCTCAGCCAAACTGAAATTGAATGTTTTATTAGTCATTTTCTTCACTCAATTAGACAACTGGTGACTGGTCACTGTATTGATCTTTGTAATCCTTCATTCTAATGGGAAAATGAGACTCTTCACATCTCCCCATGCTTGATTTCACTTTAAAGGTATGCTCTTCTACTTGGCACTCTTCATGTACTTTATATGTTCTATTTATTATGGCAACAAACTCTTCATGTATTTACCTGTTCTTGACATAACCCCCATAACTTGCACTGTTCACTATCATTATTAAAAGATAGGACACTGTTGTTCCAAAACATAAAATATGAAACAACACTACAAAGCGAAGAGTCTTAAAGACAACAAAACAATATTTAAAACAACAGCTCGAAAACATTACATATTGATAGGTTTAGCTAAAACAAGCTGTCCAATTAGCATTCATTTGCAATTTTCACTTCTATATGTTGATTTGATTGTTATAAATGCATGGTAGTTCAATCACTTGTTCAGTTGTAGAGCTTAGAAGAGCATGCTGATTGCATCTTCCTTTCTCGGCCCTCGTGTAACATATAAGGGTAGCATGTTGGGCTCTACCCTTGTGGGATCCCATTTTTTCCCACATGCTTGGTCTTCAAAAAATAAATAGCTACATGGATTTTCCTATACCTGCACAAGGAAACAAACAACATAAAAAATAATATATCATGTTCGTGTTGATGTTTCTCCTTCAGCTCATGTCCCTGCACTTTTTTTTATTGTTCTAGTGCATGATTAGTAGCATACTACATTATCGTTGATGGTTCATATAGGTATATTAATAGTCGGAGCCTCTGACATCCCTCTCTTCCTTCCTACAGGTCAATAGAGCTTGAAGAGGAAAAATGGTGCACCACTTCTGTGCCGATCATCAACCAATCAGGCAATGATGATTATGTTTGTACTTATGTGATTTTTCCTTTATGCATCTTCCATAGTGTAGTGTGTTTTTTATGATGCATTGTGATAGTCACATCCATGGCTTGTGTGGATATTTGATTTCATTCCTTCTACTTTTCATTTGGAAAAGAAAAAATGCATCTCAATGCAAATTTCTACTAGCATTTGAATTCTCTCAATCAAATGAAATGTTGTAAATATGAATCACTTTACGAAATAAATGAAAGCATTTGAAAAGCTTTATTGTTTAATGCTCGATCTTGTACTTCATTTGACTGTAAAGAATTGAATAGCAAGTTCTGAAACTATGATTCCTCTTTTCAAAGCATAATTGTCACTTAATGAACTAAAACGAAGTGCAAAACAACACTCAAGCATATTCAGAAATAACTGCATTTCACTTTTAAATATAACAAAATTTAAATTAGCTCCACCATTTAAGCTATAGCGAAAAATTGGTAACATTTCGGCGATTTCTGCTAGATGCTTGCCAGCTAAGCATAGATCAGTTGCCTTTTAAAACTCCATTGGGTGCGGAGTCAAAACTGCCCCTTCATGAACTCATAAAAAACTGAAACAACAACTCCAAAACAACAGAAAAAAAAAAAACAAAGCTGAAAGAAAACTAACAGGCCCTAATGGCCAACAAAAGAATGCGCAACAATGCTTAGGGAAAGAAAACTACTGAAAAGAAAATGTGCGTAACACACTTATTTGCAACAACTACTCTATCTATGTACAAGATATAACTTATCTCAGAGGCAATGTTTGAGGTGGATCCCATTAACTGGGATAGACAACACCTCTCCAGTCAGCTTTGAAAGCTAGAAAGAGTTCTTCTCTTTGCGCTCTGTGATCACATAAGGCCTGTCCCGAATTGCATCGAACTTGGAATATCGTCCAAGTCTGTTCTTGTATTCATTCCACTTGAATACTAGATCACCAATGATAAACTCTTGTGGTCTTGCCTTCTTATCAAAAGATCTCTTCATCTAAGCTTGATGTATTTCAAGTTGTTTTAAAGATTCTCTTCTAGTTTCCTCAAGCTCTACCATCTATGCAAACTACACTTCAAGAGGTTGCTCATTTAGTAATTCCAGTTCTTTCACATAACTTAAGGTCGACAGCTCAATAGAAATGGGTAACTTAGCTTCTTTACCATAAGAAAGTACATAAGGAGAACAACCAGTGGCCCTTTTAGGTGTCACTCTGTCAGCCCAAAGGGATAACTTAAGCTTTTCATGCCATGTTCATTGATTTTCCTTGACAGTCTTCTTGATTATCCAGATTAGATTCTTATTTGTAGATTTTGCCTGCCCATTTCCCTGCGGATAATAGTTAGAAGATGCATTCAAATAAATGTTATTTCTAACTGACCAATAAAAAATTCTTAAAACAATGAAGGCCAAACCATTGTCAAAAATTATAGAATCTGAAGTACCAAATCTTGACACTAAGTTTTGATAAAAATTAAGCACAAAAGTCTCATTTGCTTCATTTAAAGCAACCGCCTCGGTCCATTTAGTAAAATAATCTGTGGCGGTTAGTATCCACTTATGAACCACACTTGAAGGTGGGTTGATTGGCCCTATAAAATCTAAGC
This sequence comes from Sequoiadendron giganteum, assembly GCA_007115665.2. Taxonomy (NCBI): domain Eukaryota; kingdom Viridiplantae; phylum Streptophyta; class Pinopsida; order Cupressales; family Cupressaceae; genus Sequoiadendron; species Sequoiadendron giganteum. Next base: position 478,004,944 of record CM021103.1, on the reverse strand, counting down.
CCCACTTAGAAAAGGGCTGCTCCACTTGTATCAGATGCAGAGGTAAAGCTGCAAGCTTCTGTTTTCCTGAAAACAGAGCACATTTTTCACATTTTCGGACCCAAGAAGTGGCATCTTTGAAAAAATTTGGCCAATAATAACCAACTCACATAATTTTTAGGGCTATTGTTCTTGCAGCAAAGTGGCCTCTTGAAGGCCCATCATGAAATTCTACTAAAATATTATCAACTCGGTCAGGTTCAATGCATCGTAACAGAACACCTTGAAAATCTCTTCTATACGGAATGCCATCAATAATTGCAAAAGTAATAGACTATAATCTGTAATACCTCCTTTTTTCTTTGTCTAGACCTTCAGGACACTTGCCAGTTTGCAAATAAAGCATCATTTGTTGTACCCAAGTAGCCACAGGAACTGGAACAACAACTGCATCATTGTTTTTTAGCACTGTGCCAACTTTTTAGGTCTCCTCTAGGTTGTTGCCCACTGTGTTTTCTGCAATTTGTTCACACAAACCCTTACCTCTAACGAGCTTGATTATTTTAATATCTATGTCAAACTCCATGACCTTGGTTATCCAACCAGCATGTTTATCATTAATTTCCTGGTTCAGCAAGAAATATTTAACAGTTGAATGCACAACCAACAAATGAATCTTGTTGTTCGACAACATATGTCTGAATTTTTTTTAACTTCTTACAATAGCAAAAACATGCTTCTCGATGAAGGAATACTTTACCTCATAATCATGAAGTACCTAGCTGAAAATAGCCACTGGTTGCTCCAAACCTTCATCATTCTGCTGGAAAAGCATAGAAAAAATTATATCAACTCCTCCAAATGTGTAAAGAATGAAATATTTATCAAACTTTGGATTAATGAGGGTAGGGGCAGTTGCGAGAGATTCTTTGATCTGATCAAAGCTCCTTTTACCTTCCTTAGTCCAAGCAAAAGGTATATTCTTTTTCAGCATAAGAGTGAGAGGTTGCAGCAAAGCTGCGATATTTGGTATGAACCTCCTCACAAAATTTATTCTTCCAAGAAATCTTTGCAAGCCTTTCTTGTGAGCTGGCAATGGTAATTCAAGAATTGCAGAAATCCTTTTAGAATCTATGGAAATACCCTGCTTTGAAATAATGTGTCCAAGGATTTTACCTTCGTGTACAGAAAAAATACACTTCTTCGGATTGAGAGACACCTCGAACTCCCTGCATCTCTAAAAAATCTGTTCTAAATGATCAAGATGTTCAGTAGCATTTCTGGAAAAAATAGTAATATCATCTAAATAAACCATTTGAGTTGAACACGGATTCCAAAGTCACCAAACCCCTTGGCAACTTGTTGGTCCTCAACTGTACAATCCGATTGTCATACTGCTGCTACCACTTTTGTTGTTTTCCATTTGCAAACTCAACTTCTGCAATTAAAAATTTTACAATTTGCTCATCATTGTCAAAAACTTGCCAACTCACATTATTTTTAGGAACAGAAGGTCTGACAACTATCTTTACATATTGATGCGCCTCTACTTTGTGAATTTCATTTGGAATATCAAACTGAGCCCCTATAGTAACAAGCCTATCTGCATGCTTATTCTCATTTCCAGGGATTGAATAGATATTAAAAGCATCAAGATCCTCTATTAAATCCCATACACGATGCTTATATTTATTAAGCAAATCATTCTTTGTAGCATTTAGATTTCTGATCTGATTTACGATTAACTCAGAATCACCATAAACACGCAAACATTTAATACCTCTTTTTTAGGCCGTGTACAAGTGCTTCGTATTCAGTTGTATTATTTGTACAGTTGAACACAAATCTGAAAGCAAAATAACATTTTTCTCCCTTTGGTGAAATCAGCATGGCCCCGTCACCAACACCTACACTGCTCCTCGAACCATCAAAATAGAGTTTCCAAAGTTTATTTTCTTGCCCTGCAAGTTGTACTTCCCTTTTAATCAGATTAGGTATATCATAATCAAGTTCATGAATCATGTAAACCCCTAATCCTACCTCATTTGTATGCTGGAAGTGATCAAGCTCATGAACTTTAGCTGCCCATTCATCTAGATTTACACTTTCTACATGGGTGTTGCGGTCCGATGTCATGGTTTTCTCCTCTAGTACAGGGCTGACACAAAGTTTAGCATTTATAGGACTCAGAACATATGGTTTAATGTGGTCTTTGGCTAAAGGCTCATACTTTATGGTTACCTTTGTACCACACCTTGTTCTAAAAAATAGATGAGACCAGTCAGATGACAAGAAACCCCCCAACTTGGTTGTAAAATCTCTTGATAGGAAAATGGCAAACTGTGGTGGAAAATAAATTACATGTATATCTTGATGAATCAGAAAAATAGGGGATGCGTACAAGGTAAGGGCTAAATTCCTGACTATACCAGCAGTTCTAATAGCAAACCCATCTAGCTAAACTACACCTTTCTGAGGGTTGGGTTCAAAGACAAGACCTAAAGCATCAGCTAATTTTTTGGGCATAACAAAGCTACTTGCACCATAATCGACCATGCAGATATGTACTAACTTATCCCCAATGATCAAAGTCAAATAAAACAGGGGAGGATTTACCTCCTTACCTTTCTGTTCGCTTTTATCTTTTGTACTGTTAGTGAACACGACTTTGGTAGCACCTTGATTAGTATCATTAGAAATAGACAACTTAGCTAAAGCATCTTGCAGCAAAATTTTATGACTTGGGATGTGCAAAGCATCTAATACAGACATGTTGATAGTAGTCTTTCTAAGGTGTTCAATAATATTAAAAGAAGTAGCATTTACCTTTTGCTGGTTTTTAGTGACAACAACATCATTCTACTTCTGCAAGGGATTTAAATGTGTCTTTGACTGCTCTTTTCCAGGTATCTCTTGGCCCTTTTGTAGAAAATTCACTTTGGATTGTGTTGCAACATTAGTACTAGATGTAGAAACAAACTGCTTATCTTTTGTAGGCTGCTACTGTGAACCTCCAACTTTTTGTCCTAGACCCATTGCTCTTTTTTTTGATCTTGTGTTGGCTGCGACAGGAGAAACTTGTTGATCCTAGCCATTCATGCCACATAACTCAGAACTTTGCCAGTTTGACAAAGCGGCCTCAAAACCTTCTTGTTGTTCCAAGCTCTATTTTGAAACACTTTCTGAACCTGCATAACTGTTTTGAACTATTACAGCCTGATTTCTCATGCAATTATCACACGCTGATTGGTTATGAAGTTGGTTGCATGGATAACACCAATCGCAATCCTGGGAAATATTATTTTGAGGTACGAGTTCCTTTGATGAACTGGTTGCATTTGGTTTGTATGGCTTGAAAGGTCTTGGGTTAAAATTTCTCTTCTGGTCCTAGTAATCATTCTGAAAATCAAGCCTATTAGGTTGGCTCTGTTGATAAGTGGCTTGATAGGGTTTATGTTAGTGACCTACTTGCTTCTTAATGCTCACAAGATCATTCTCGAAGGTCTTGAGTATACTTTTAATCTCCTGGATTTCTTGGTTTTGGGATGGAGCAGCAATTTGTTGTGTTGTGGTTTGATAACCTATTGCTGGGACAACAAGAACATTAGCTAAGGGTAAATAAATAGGGGTAGGTGGTTGTATCTCAAGAAATAGTGGCATAGGAGGTCTAGGAGCTATATCTCCAACCTGAATAAGACAATTTTTGGCTCTAATGGCAATATCGTAAGCATCAAGGAGCATATGCCCACCCATAGACTGGGTCATACCTGAAATCTTACAGTTCAAAGCTTTCAAGTAAACTAGAAAAGCATGAGCTAGTAAAGGCCTTACCGTTGCAAGAATTCTAGGCCAAGTTCTCTGAAAACAGTGATTGAAATCCGCCAAGTGTTTGTGTGGTGCCCTATGAATTGTGCTCAACTTTTCTAACAAGGACAAATTGTCAGATTTATCAACAAAAAATTGGTACAGACCATTACCTAATGCATCCCATGTTGCAATAGAGTTTGTTGTGAGGCCTCTGAACCACTGTAATGCTTTACCCTTGAGCGATGCAACCAAGAGCCTCAATGCAACGTTCTCCTGTGTGATGTTGTGAACTGAACATAAGGTAGACATGTCATGAATGTGCACCATCAGTGTTGTGTGATCTTCTCTAGTGAAGAATGGCAGGCTTCTAAGGGCTGCAACTGGAATGTCGTCATGTTGAGCAATGTCTAATGGACTACCTCCATTAAAAGGTGTGAACAGATGTTGGCTTGGCGTTACCATTGGTGGTATCTCTGATATTGGATCTGGTACTCCTGGTGATAAAACTAGAGCTAAAAATAGGAGGTGTTGATTTTGACCTCAAGGGCGCTTCAAACAGCCTCCTTGTTGTCCTGCCAACTCTTCATGGCGGGGATAATTATCAATATCAGAAAGGTGCAACACTTGATCTGGTTTGTACCTTTCTCATGTGTGTGATGCACTAGGTCTGCATGCAAAAAAATCAGAAGTTGAAGTTGCCAGGTATATTTGAACAAGCCTCCAAAAGGCTGAGAAACCTGCTGCATACACCAAACAACAAATTTTGGAAATTAAATTCTCTGAAACTGATTTTCAGACTATCCCACCGGGTGTGCCAAAAATCGTTAGCAATCAGATATGCACCCCGTCAGAGTTGCAAAAAATCAGACTATCTGTTGCAACATTGAAACTCTTTCTAGACGTGGGTGATCTATAAGGAAGAGAATCTCTAGAGTGAGCTGGTTCTCCATATGATGATCCTATTCTAAAATCTTCTTGGGAAAAGGATAGAGAGAAAAACAGAAACTTAAACCTATGATTTTGAATTTTATTTTTAATATTAGATGATGAACTAATGACTATTTTGGACTTTCCTCACAAACAGTGCTCAAAAACCAACAAAAATTTCACAATCTCTCAAGAACAATTTTTACATAAGTACTTTGCATGAAGGTTTGTTCAAAACACAACATGCAACCTATATCTTTGCACTTTTCTACATCAAACTACAACTTAGGATGTGATGAGGACTTCTTAAACTGAAATCACAAGATAAACATCAAATTGTAACTATAAATGGACACAAAATGATAGGTAGAAATTTTGTTTTTTATTCACTGTAGGAGTATGCCACAAATAATCTCATTGAATACAAAAACAGTTTCAACTCAAAAATGTGTAAGAGCAAAAAAAGACTGAACTAGAAAACCCTAAGTTTTCTCCAAAGATATATGTCTCAAACCCTAATCCGAGCTCTTGAAAAAAGCCCAAGGAAAAGGTCCCAAAAATTGTGCAACAAGTCAACAAAAAAGTGGAAAGTCACTCTTTTTGCATGCATCAACTGTCAAGCTTCTAAAAAAAGCAAAAAAGCTTCTTTTAAAGCAAGAAAAACACCTTATCTCTCCAACTGAAAACTCCAATCCGACCAAGGAGAAATTCAATGCTTAACTGCTAAAAATAGCAAGAAAACAAAGCAATTCATAAAAAATTATTTGCTTCTTCTTTACATGATGTCATTTTACAATTATTCCATTTTACAATTAAAGATTTTAAAAAAATATTTTGCATATAACACCTTATATCTCCTTCACAAGCTTTGATTTTTCTATAAAAAATCATAAAATTACCATATCCCTCCTTGCATGTTTTCATTGTTTTCTCTATAAACAATAAAAAGAAAATAAAACCTAGGTCTATTCTTAATCCTAAGGCATATTGACCTAATGACCCTTCATGAATTTCATTTCATTTATATCCCTAAGGCAAAACAGCTTAATTAATTTCTAAAAAATTAATCAAAAATGTGACTAAGGCATGACCATAGAACAAAATGCCCTAGCCTTCACTAGTCGACCATAATAACATATTATTTCAATATTCATAAATTAAAAAATCCACCCTAAAGTCAACCTAAGGACTTGGGAAACCCTAAAGATCAAAACTCCAAAAAGCCCTAGTATTTCGCATCATTTAACCTTATGTTTTTTGAGAGAAACTCTCTACAAGAGCCGTCGCCATGAACTAGGGTTTGACAGCTTGGAGTGCTTGGAGACTTTGGTTTTTATCTTCATCTTGGTTGACTCATCCATATACAAGCTTGGTAAGTTGCTTTCCTTGTATTTTGATGGCTTCTCCATTATTTTGAAAGCTAAAATAGGCCATAAAGACAACAATCTCTCCTCCATTCTTCTCCGACTTTCCTTGCAACATTTATCTTTGAGCTTTTCTATCTCAAACTTGGGGTGCCACTGGTGAAGTTGACCCATGCATTATGAGCTCCAAAATGAGATAGGCACAACCTGTGAGTTCTAGAACAATGAACACAATGGTAAGTTCCTCCTTTCAAAACTCTTTCTATGTATTTTTATCTCTCCACTAAAGCTCATGAACTTTATCTTATGCAAAATGATTGTCATTTCCTAGACAAATGCAGGCCCATTGAGTAGTCGCGCCACGAGTTCTTTAAGTTGGAGCTCATCTTTTGTGAAATTATGTGCATTATCTCCTTAATAGGCCGCGACATGTCATAGTTGACTGATGACCTCCCAAATGAAGAAAGTAAAACTCCAAGCATACTGTGCTTTGATTCCATTCTCCCATGCAAAAACTTGAAAGTGACTCTCCTTGTTTGATGAAACAGTCACTGCAACTCTCCACTGGGCTCGACCCACGCATTTTCAGGCATCTTTGTTTTAAGATGTAGAAACCCATGTGGGTATTCTAGAAACTACACTATTTTTGCTTTCTTTTTGAAACCCCCATATGGATGAACTGCAAAATGATGGTAAATCTGCATTCCTTGTGAAAACCCCATGTGGGTATCTTTGTATAGGAATAAAATGTGTTCCTTAGCAAAAATCTGTATGTGGGTTTTTGTCATTTGTGAAGAAAATACCTTTCTGAATGTATTCTTCTTTCTATATCAACTCGACCACGGGAAAATTGTGTAAATTTTGTTTTTGCAAAAACCTCACCTGGGTATATAATATTATGAGAGCACATATTTACCTTTTGTGTAATTGTTGAAATCCCTCACACGGGTTCATGAGATTCTAAAAATGTATCCTTTATTTATATTTTCAATTGTTCTCTCCATGTTGTTTCTTCCTTGCACACAAAAAAATTCTTGGTCTAAACTATAAATTACTTGTTCACCTTGTCTCTTATGCACACCAAAACCTCATTCATACCATGTCCAAGTATACATGCTATTTGTTCTTAATATAATCCTCATGTATATGAATCCTCGAAAACCTGCCTGATAATTGTAAATTTTTGAAGATAAAGTTTGAGTGACAAAATAATTAACTGATAGAACAATAAAGATATCCAAAACACTAAATTCTGGTGGTCCTCTTTTCAAAATAGTGAGGCATTTTACATTCTCAGCCAAATTGAAATTGAATGTTTTTTTAGTCATTTGCTTCACTTAATTAGACAACTGGTGACTGGTCATTGTATTGATCTTTGTAATCCTTCATTCTAATGGGAAAATGAGACTCTTCACATCTCTCCATGCTTGATTTCCCTTTAAAGGTATGCTCTTCTACCTGGCACTCTTCATGTACTTTATCTGTTCTATTTATTATGGCAACAAAATCTTCATATATTTATCGGTTCTTGACATGACCCCCATAACTTGCATTGCTCACTATCATTGTTAAAAGATAGGACACTGCTGTTCCAAAATAGAAAATATGAAACAACACTACAAAGAGAAGAGTCTTAAAGACAACAAAACAATATTTAAAACAACAGCTCGAAAACATGACAGATTGATAGTTTCAGCTAAAACAAGCTGTCCAATTAGCATTCATTTGCAATTTTCACTTCTATATGTTGATTTGATTGTTATAAATGCATGGTTGTTCGATCACTTGTTCGGTTGTAGAGCTCAAAAGAGCATGCTGATTGCATCTTCCTTTCTCAACCCTCTTGTAACATATAAGGGCAGCATGTCGTGCTCTACCCTTGTGGGAGCCCGTTTTTCCCCACATGATTGGTCTTCAAAAAATAAACAACTACATGGATTTTCCTATACCTACACAAGGAAACAAATAGTGTTAGCATAAAAAACAATAAATCATGTTTGTGTTGATGTTTCTCCTTTAGCTCATGTCTCTGCACTTTTTTTAATTGTTCCAATGCATGATTAGTAGCATACTACATTATCGTTGATGGTTCATATAGGTATATTCATAGTCGGAGCCTCTGACATCCCTCTCTTCCTTCCTACAAGTCAACGGAGCTCAAAGAAGACAAATGGTGCACCACTTCTACGTCGGCCATCAACTAATCAGGCAATGATGATTATGTTTGTATTTATGTGATTTTTCCTTTATGCATCTTCCATAGTGTAGTGTGTTGTTTATGATGCACTGTGGCAATCACATCCACGACTTGTGTGGATATTTGATTTCATTCCTTCTCCTTTTCATTTGGAAAATAAAAAATGCATCTCAATGCAAATTTGTACTAGCATTTTAATTCTCTCAATCAAATGAAATGTTGTAAATATGAATCACTTTATGAAATAAATGAAAGCATTTGAAAATATTTATTGTTTAACGCTCAGTCCTATAATTCATTTGACTATAAAGCATTGAATAGAAAGTTCTAAAAATTTGATTCCTCTTTTCAAAGCATAACTGCCACTTAATGAACTAAAATGAAGTGCAAAACAACACTCAAGCATATTTAGAAATTACAACATTTAAATTTGCTCCACCATTTAAGCTATAGCAAAAAATTGGTAATAGGTACCTAACATGGCCTCATAGTCGAGATCCATCTTTGTGTCATTTTCATATACTCCCTAATTTTTACTTAAGGGGGGTGTTGTTGTAAATAGGTGGCTTACCTATCTAGGTCCTATTTATATGTTAAGTTCACTTAGATCCTAGGAGGGAATCTTTCTAGTTAGTGTTAGTTGTCACTAGATCTTATCTTATCCTTTGGAATTTAATGCTTGTGTTCTAAGTCCTTTAATATTTGTTGAGATATTTGTCCCAATATACAAGATTAAGACACATGTCATGATCTTTTCTAATCGTATCTCACAAATTTCCTTTATAAGAAATTCATCATATGTACAATCTAATTTAACCTGGTAATTTTGCATCCATAATCATAGCAAGATATTTCTACCATTTCTCTCTCGTGGAAGTCATTATTGTCTTGTAGGTGATCTTAGGGTGTTGAGGAGCTCACCAAAAACTCCTATAGGGTTTACAGGAAAATTTTAAAAATTGGTCCAATCATGTGTAACTACTCCTAATTTTTATGCCCTCATAAATAGGTAGCCAAAATGGTTTTTTAATACTAAAAAATTTCTTAGATAAGGGGACCTTGTCTCTCCTTAATTATTCATAATTCTATGCTATGTGTTAAGTTGGAACATATCTAACTTGGTCAATATTCGTTCTCTTTCTAGTATTAAGCTCACCTCTTCTTCCTACTTATATCATAAATTGTTTGTGGATGACACTATTATTTTTGTAAAATACTCCTTGGAGGAAACTTTAGTTTGGAAGAAGTTAAAAAGGGATAATGTAGTAGATTTTAGATTTAAAAAAACTATACAAGAGTGAAAAGAAGAAAAATAGGTTATGGGACCAAATGTTGGGTATGATGGACCTATTCTTTCTCAATTCTTTAGGAAATGACATCAACACCATAAAATGATTATCAAACCTTAGGTGAATCAAGTCAAAATATGAATCTATAGATTTCCTTTATGTTCTAGGATGGGGGTCCTGGTCAAACAACACTTTGGGGACAAAAACAAAAAAATAGTAAATCAACACCAAATTGCAATCTAACACTTGGAAAAACTAGATTCGGCTCAATAATGATAGAACCAAACAAAAAAATGTATATTTGAATGTACCTTTCAACAAAAAATAGTTTTTCAAGTTGATCTAGAACTCATTCACCCAAGGGTGAATGGGTCCTGAGTTAGGGCTTGTTTGCAACTTTCAGGACCCTCTGCTATAGATACGAGTCTTCCAATTTTTCCAGATTTTAGGTTTAGAAAGCCAGAAATAAATTCTACAAGTGAGTTTCCGTTGTATGACAACTTTTTGTAACTTTGAATTTTTTTTCAATTTTTCTCTTCAAGAGATCTTCAAGATTTCTTCCAACTAAATTTTCAATCACAAATCAAGAGGGAATTTTTTTTTTTTTGGTGAATGGGGGTTCGCCTTGGTCAAACCCCATTTTGGTAATCAAAACTTGAAATGAAATAAAATAGTATGAAAGAAATTTTATGAATGAACAACTCAATGTCACAACTTACCAAACCCTTGAATAAACCTTGGAATTCAAATCTACAACTTGCATGACATGGATTCAATGGATGTGGATCTTGACACTTGAATCTTGACTTGGGATATTGCTTTGAATGCTTAAATGGATCATGAAACTTACATCATCATATTAGCTCAAAAAACATTCATGATGCAAGAAGAATTCGATATGACAATTGGATCTTGATTTCTGCAATAAATCTTCAATAAATCTGCTCTTGAATTGCTCTTGAAATCTAACTTGATCTCATGAAAATCTTCTAGCTTGAAAACTGTAGTTGAAACATAGTGAAATAACCATATATTTATAGATATGTATCCTTAATTTCTCAAAATTCAAATATCACAAGGTGACATTTGAATATAGATTTGAATGTGCTAAAATACTATAAAAAACATAATTTAAATTTAGGTCCTAGGTCTAAGGGAGGACTCATTCACCCATGGGAAAATGGGTCCTAGGTCCCTAACCCTAGGACACACATTTCTCAATGAGAAATATTATGTTAAGGCACTAATGAATGTCAGATTTCCTCTCTATAAAATGCAATAAAATAGGCTTGGAAAATGAATTAAGGGGCCAATTAAGGAAAAAATAAGCTCAATTAATTAAAGTAGCCCTAAATAAGTGTGAAAGTGTAAAGAGTTACACTTTACAACACTAAAATAAGACACAATTATGTCCAAATTAACATTAATTCCAAATTAAGTGTGAAAATGTAAAAGGGATACATTTTTTCTACACTACATTTAGCCCCCACTTTAGTGAGAGGATGAGCACAAGCACAAAATCACACTAAAGTAGAAATTCAAAACATATGTATACAATAACAACAGGATTACTCAATCATACAACATCAAAGACTTAAAGGGAAGGTGAAAAAAAAGGTGGATCTAGCCTCGACTATCCAACATGATGTGGAACATGCCTCAACTATTTGTACAAAAATGTTCACAAGCACAATGCAATGTCCACTATGCAAACAAAAATGCATGCTCACTCTAGGCTGATGGAACCTTAATATTTTCATTAGGTGAGCCCCCAAAGGGTGGAAAGTTAGAGAATATTACTTGGCTCCCATACCATATCAAAGCTATCCCTCTGATAACTTCAATAAGACACCATGAAAAAAAAAAAAACTTTGAGCTTTATAAGGCTTAACAAGATGTGTTATGCTAAGCACCTATGAATAAAAAAGGCAAGGCTCCCCTAGAAAGAAAAGTGTGTTATGCTTGGTGGCCTTGAAAATGGTTCATGCTTCACAAGGTTAGCAAGTCGTGTTATTTTAAACACTTATAAACAAAATACAAATAAAGCCTGCTCAAAGGTATTTTTCTTAGTTCATATAAGGTCTCCTCTTAAGGAACATCATTCCTAATGTCTCCAAGAGAGGAAAATTCAAGGATAAAAGAATCAAAACTTAGGGAATGTAACATGTAGCATCACCACTAAGAGGAAATTCGTATGCCAATAAATATCATGCTCTCGTTGGACATCAAAACCAACAACACCACCAAGAAAAAGACACATCGCAAGAAGAAAGAAAATCACACAATGAAACATAATAAATGTCACAAATTTCAAAAATGATAATTCCAATGTATGCCCCCACTTTAAAGAAATTGTTGTGAGAAATTACTTTGAATTATAAAATAATCAATGTTAATCAATAAAGAAGACATGAGAGCTTATTCGAAAATCCCTCTGCTAAGTCATATGTTTCCATATGAATCTAGGTCATGAAAAAGGAAGGGGTTGCCACCAAAATGAAATCCAAAAAACACATAAGGGATCCATGAATTTAGGGTCAGTATGTCTTCACTACAATGATAATATAGAGCTCAAAAATGTCATCATTCCCCAAATACTTGTAGAACAGGAAGAATGACACATAGAGAGAAAAAAATAAAATAAAATTTTGGAACAACATGGAAGAGACCTAAATATCTCGACACCTTGCATCATCCCCAAAAATAAAGCACAAGACAAAAGAAAAGATAAAATTTTATGACATATAGAAGAATGGAGGTAAAAACAGAAGAATGCACATGAAGAGATACATCAAAAAAATAGTATAGGGAGATCACATTACACAAATGCAATCACACAAAAAACATGAAAAATAAAATAAGACTAATAAGACACATTCAAGTCAACCTATATCAGGTCATCTGCACCCTAATCTTGTTCAGTATATGCAAAAGGTAGATAACTAGCCAAAGTGACAAAATCAAATGAAAAACTAGGACGAGCACCAAGTTCAACACTCTTTTTAGGAGGATCTGAATTTAAGCTCATAGAAGATGAAAAAAATTAATTCAAATCATTATGCACTTGTTCATCAATTTTGGAGTTTCATTAACATCATCCAAGTTAATCACAATAGGAGGTCTAATGATAATATCCATAGAAGCTTGTTGTTGTTGTAGAGGCATGAATTTGCACCCCTAACACAAATTCCCCTTTACCCCCTTACACTTTAGAAAACCTAAGGTAGAGGCTTAATTCCACTTAAGCCTGCTGCTCACATCACACTTGGTGACTACTTTATGTGTTGGTGGAGGCATTTCTGTTGGGGACACCTGCATGATGCGCAGATGTCCATGTGACATGCTTATGTCCCTAGAAAATTCCTATGGCTAGAGTCTGTAGAGACATTACACTTCCTATTGGAAGTCAAAGTGTAACACCTCCCTTTGGCTGGCCGACCTAAATATGGGTGTTTTCATCTCCTTCCTTCATATTATTCACTCTCTCATCCATTCTCAAGTTTTGCAAGATCTTGAGTTGATCTCTTCACATTTTCTCCACTCTTTCAAGCATCCACAAGCTTTGTAGTAGCACTTCACACTCCATAGAAACAATCTACCACCCTATCACTCCGATAGTGTGAGTACAAGACAAACACCATTGCAACAGAGGATTGAATTCCTCTCATTTTCTCCTCCACTAGCCTTGAGTGCTTTGGACGGAGGTGGTAAGATCCTCTTTTCTTCTCTATCATTTGGTTGAGTAAGCACGTACTATTTTGTAGTGTCTTTTTTTCACATAGCTTGTATTCCCTTCTTTATCATTATTTCTATCATTGCAAACTTGGCTATCCATGGAGGTGGAAACAACAAAATGGGGGTCTGATTGAGGTAGACCCCTAAACAACCCCCCAATATTTTCCCACTTTTCTATGTGCAGGTGGAGAGATCTTGGAGCAAGCTGGCGAGAAGGTTGTTGTGAGAAATCATCTTCGTCACCCTTGCAGTAATTTATTTCCTTTATCAAATTCGTCTTTATCTTTCACTCTTCTTAATCTTATTCTATAATTCTAGAAACTTCTAAAGTAGGTTGATAGTCCTTTCTTAGGGCTTAAAACATATCTCTCTAGTTTTCTAGTCGTACAAATGCCAACTCACCTATGAGATGCCAGCACATCGTTTTGTCATCCCAGAACCACACTTATGTCCTCTGAAAAAGAGCTACCTAAGACTTACTGTTGACCTTAAAAAGTGACTTGTCTAGTCTCCCTCCAACTCTCGGGTTTGCAGAGTGATTGAAGGACCCACAGTTCTCGTCACCTTCATCCCACCTATCCTAACCTTCCTTTTAATTGAGGTAAGTTATAGAAACCATACTACTCTTGGCCTTTGATGATTTGGGGCCTTACAGAGGTTGGTCCCCCTCTCTTACATATTTGGTGAACCCGACGTGAACCAACGTCTACCCATTTGTCGGTGTCCTAAGCCTTTTTTCTTATACCTTTTGGTCATTGTACATTTGTGCATTGTGAAAGTTTATGAGCATCACAACCTAGTCTACGAACTTTGGAAACATAGTCAGGAGAGGTTTGTGACACCGTCCAATGGAGAAGATGAAGGTCTCTTCTAGTTACACTATTGGCCTTTTCTTTGGCTCTATGGTTGGTTTGTCTTCATAGGAGCACATATCACGAGGAAAATCTAGATTCCATGATGAAAATGATTTCATCCCTACCCCTCCTATGTCATCGACCTCCTCATCTATGGATGAGCATGAGGTCATCCATATCACTTATGAATATGTCATTAGCATCAGTAAAGGGTTAGGTGGATTGGAAAATCACCTGGAAAGAAACTCGAAGCTGGCTAGGGCTGCTAAAGTGCTAAGTGAAATAAGATATATGGTAGGAAAAGACCGGACATGTGTAGAAATCTTGGCTAGTCTCACAAGTTTAGCCAATGTGTGTGCCCCTTCAAACCATAGTCACATGGTACAGGGTAGCCTCTTCAAGGAAAATGAGAGACAGTTGGAAATTTTGATGCCTCCTACATCCGTATACATGGCTAACATGGTCCCTTCAGTCAGTGTTCTTGCTGCTTTCGAAAACTTTGAAAATATCAAAGTGAACAGAAACCCTTCAGGTTTCCAATTCACCCCTTCTATCACCTCTGGTGGTGGAAGATTTGGCAAGATGATAGGTGGAGGCTTTGGTGGTGAAAACTTTGGAAGTGGAGGTGGTATTGGCAGAGGCGGTATCGGTGGAGGTCATGGTGGTGGCCTTGGAAATAGTGGTGGCTCCGACAGAGGTCACACTAGTGGTGGTGGCATTGGTGGTGGCTCTGGTGGTATTCATGGTAGCAGTTTAGGTGGTGGCTCTAGTGGTGGTTCCAGTTGTCTTATGTCTTCTAATGACCCTATTCTGAAAACCCTTCTTTAGAATATGGTGAAGATGCAGAATCAACTGGCGAACTTGTCCTTGGCCTCGGCCCAACCTGTTTTCCTACCCTTCTTCCAAAATAGCCCGTTGTTGGTTGCAATTCTAAACACACCTTTCCTACAAGGGATGGAGATTCCTAAATTCATGAAATATGGTGGTAAAGGGGACCCGCAGACACATGTGTATTCCTTTAATGCCTTATGCATAGAATTTTTCCATCATGATGCATTGATGGAAAAAATATTTCCTTGATCCCTCAAGGATACAACACTCAAGTGGTATTGTTACTTGCCTGAAAATTCCATCTTTACATTTGATCAACTTGTGAACCAGTTCCTACAACATTTCCAAGCCAACATCGGGCCAAAGATGATGTTCTCTGACCTTGTTCGATGTAAACAAGGGGATAATGAGAAGATTACAGACTTTATAGCATGATACCAAGCACTCTTTTCACAAATATCATATACATTACCTAACTCTGATGTACAAAAGATTTTCATAGGGAACTTATAGAGGCGCTAGCAAGAAAATTTTGCCCTTATGAAATACCCTTCTTTTGTGCATCTGTGTGTAGTGTTGCAAGAGTACCAATAGATGGTGGTTTAGTTCGAGGGTTCCTCCTCGTGCTCCTATCCTGAAGGGAATTCTATCATATCAATCTTTGGAAAAAATTAAATCTATTGAGAATGTAGTAGCCATTGTGGATAACAATGGCCTCAAACACGACTGAAAGTTTACAAAGTTATCAGAATCCTATTCTTCCATCTTACAGAAGTTGTTGAAGGATAAGATCATAAAATTGTCAACCCCTAAACCAATTGGGGAACCATATCCTAACTAGTATGAGGAAAATACATATTATCAGTACCATCAAGTTAACAGACATGATACCAAATGCTGCATGAACTTGTGTCATGAGATATAGGATCACATCGAGGATGACATTATTCATCTTGATGGGAACAAATAAAACATGAATGAATCTATGGTGAAAGCCAATAGTGAATTGCAGATATACACAGACCCATTTCTGCCACATTCTGCTAACATTATTATCGATCCCTCTGATTCCATTTCTTACCTTGAGGTGTATGTTAACATGGTTACTATTACTCCCTCCCCTCATCTTGTGATTGCTTCATCAGATGTGATATCACTTCGCAAGACGTACCAGCAAATGAAAAACCTTCTCCACTTTACATTCCCGCTCGCCTCCATGGCAACAGTGTAATATGAGTCTTGGTTGACACCACGAGTAGAGTGAATTTCATCACGGAGGAGAAATTACTCTTAAACTCCTTGCAAAGGGAGGAATACGAAAAAACAAAATCCATCATCCGTACGCTTGATGGTCTTTCTCTTAAACCCTATGGATCAATAATGCTATCCATCCTGGTTGGACCCAAGAACATAGATATGATCTTCGATGTTATTCTCAAGTCAAACCTATTCAAAGTAAAGCTAGGTACAACTTGGCTAGCTTCCATGAATGGGATCACCTCTGTAATTCAGAAATTCCTTAAGTTTTCCCATGAAGGTGTCATTCATGTAGTGCATGATATTGGATATCAACATATGGTATCTCATAGAGGATACTCGTTGGATAATTTTTTGCCCACTTCAATCATTTCGCTCCCACAAAGAGCGAACCTACTTTACAAGAACTGTGTGAAGTATAAAACTGGAGGCAAGGGACAACCGAAGTTGAACCTTCCTATAGAAAAGAAGCCAAATACTTCTACCAAACAGGAAAGGAGAAGCTCACTCCCTCTCAGGAAAATTTTCTACTCCCCTTTCTTAGGAGGAGTATTGGATGAGCAAGCCTGGGCTCTACCACTATGTCCGATGATGCCACCTTGGTGAAAACCGAGGATCAGGATATTGGATTTCCCTAATGGGTCTCTTGGACCCTAGTACTATTTATATGGTAGAAAGAAAGGCTCATGAAGAGAGTTTGCCCCACAATCTCTTCTCGTTCCCCCAAGTAGAAAAAGGCCCACCACTAAGGTGTTGGAGTCGATTCCTCTTGCCATTTTCGAACCCGCTCCTTCCGCTCCCATTCAAGATTATATCCTCCCATTGGAAATAGTTGCAGAGGATACTCCCATGGTTGAGCTAGAACCCCTTGTCCCTTCACAAGCCTTGACTTTTGGTTCGAAGAGTTTTAGAAATCGCCTTGCATGTGAGCGTAAGTGCAAAAGAAAGACTCTTCTAGCTGAGCAATCCCCCTTACAAAAGAAAGAGGAGGAGTTGACCACATCTCCTTCTATGTATTCCTCTCTCTCCCATTCTATTCAAACTAGTTCTGAATCTCTTTCGACTTCCACTGCGAACCCACATATGCCTAGAAAGGTGTAGGTGTTTATCACTCCTTCTATGGAGCCACCTCTGTTGACTTTTGTTTCGAATATCTCGCCTTTCCCCAAGCCTGTGGATATGGTTAACATTTTGGTTGTATCCATTGTGGTCCTTTCCCCTTCTCTCTTGACCCTCCTTGCTTCATCTGTAGGGAGTTCACCTCCTCCGATGAAGAAGAAGGTGGAGTGTGGTCCCTCCAAGAATGGAGGACGTAAGAACATCCCACCTTCTCCGATAGGTGGTCCCGCACTAACTTATTTTGTCCTAGTGATGGAACCAATCCCGGACTCCCCTAATTTTGTTACCGCTCCCAAGTCTCTCGATCAACATAGTAGTGGACCTTAGGTGAAAACTCTTCCTTTTGTCGAGGTGAAACATATCACTCTTGTTAAGTGTATGTTTAACTTGGTGGATGAAGTCCCAACCTTTTTAGTGATCTTCGCGAAGTCATTGACCTTATACCCACAAGATTTGAGTGATAAAGACCTCACATGTCCCTCTGCCTTGGCTCTTGTTATGGGAGGATTGAAAGCTCCTCCCCTTAACATTACACTATTAAAGGATTTTCATCCTTCCCCCTACGATGATCTAGAGGGGGAAGCTAACGACCTCTTGGTTGACCAGTGTTAGCGGGAGACCCTCTTCTTGATCTTTTGATTAGATGTGTGTGTATGTTGTGATGTGATTCTTTTGTGATCATGCTATATGTGCGTGGATGACCCTCATTACCCCTTTTGGTGCTTGGATATAAATGTGGTTTTTGTGTTGTAAATCATCCTCTATATGTATCATCATTCTTCCATGTTTGTGGTTGAATTTCGGTGAATTGGGGATGATGCAAAGCATCGAGGACATTTAGGCTTGCTTCCATGTTGACCTGATTTTTTATTTTTACTTTGTCTTCCATGCATTCTTCCTGATCGGGTTGGGGATTGATGATCTTTCACCTCATACTATGGTTACCTACCATTTATAAATAAAGGCATATCTAACCCCATGAAAGTAGATCCCCCTGTGCCCTTTGTGTATGTTCCCTCTTTTTTCTTCACTTTTCTCTTTATCTTTCTCTCTTCTTTGGTTGAGTTGTCCCTCTTATGTGTGACAACACCACTTCTACACTACTTGGTCTTTTGAAAGTGCATTCGTTGCAAAACGCATCCTTTCCCAAGACCCTTCACATGTTTCTTCTTCAGATTTATATTCTTGACTTGAAACCTTAACGAAACATGTTTCCTTCATCATGGGTTCATAAAGAAAGGACTTATGATCCTTCACTCAAAGCAGGAACAACTTTTATCTTCCCCTCGTGTGGGGGCATATCCTGCCTTTTCAATTCCTTGATGAAGTGAACATCTTTTGAAAGGATTCCTTAATGTTGAATCGATTCGAGAAAGAATATGTTGAATTTTGAATAGTGTGTCCCTTGAGTGGACCCCCTCTTTTCACTTTGGGTTCCCAAGGGACCCCTTCAAAAAATTTCAACAAATTCAATGGCGTCTAGCTCAGGGCCAACTCGACTAGACCAATTTCACATCTTCACATCTAGTCTGAGGGCAGCCCAACTAGACCTACTTCATATCCTTACATCTAGCTTGGGGGTAGCCCAACTGACCTTTTCTTTTCAAATAGTGCATCCTTGAGTGGAACCCTCCTTCCTTTTGAAGGGTTCTTGAGGGACCCCTTTGAAATTCTTGCAACTTAGCGATGGTCTACGTGACCTTCCGTTCACTGAACTACATGGACACTTCCTGACATGGTCTATCTGCAGGTAAAAATGTCACCATATCTGACTCTATGGACTCCCCTTTGCTTGGTCTCCTTCATATGAGAGTTATTGAAGGATACCTCCCTTGCAAGACCGTGAGCTTGTGAGACGCTTTCATTCTTTAGCTTTATAGTTCCGTGGAACTATGAAGTCCTTTCCTGCACTTCTGAGTTTGTTATACCATGTTCTGCTTCCTTGTTGGTTCAAGTATACATCTCTTACTGTGTTATTTACTTACTAATCTACTTTACTGAAGCACTCATTAGTACTCGTGCTCGCTAAAGTGGGGGAAAAATATATAGGCATGAATTTTCACCTCTAATGAAAATTCCCCTTTACCCCCTTACATTTTACAAAACCTAAGGCAGAGGCTTAATTCAACTTAAGCCCACTACTCACATCACACTTGGCGCATGCTTTGTGTTTTTGTGGAGGTGTTTCTGTTAGGGACACCCGTGCGACATGCATACATCTGTGTGGCGCATAAACGTCTATACAGTGCGTAGACATCTGCTCAATGCACTTAGGTCCCTGGTAGATTCTTGTGGTTGGAGTCAGTAGAGATGTTACATTTCCTATTGGAAGTTGAAGTGTAACGCATCCCTTTGGTTGGCTGACCCAAATATGGTTGTTTTCATCTCCTTCCTTCATATTATTCACTCTCTCATCCATTCTCAAGTTTTGCAAGATCTCACATTTTCTCCACTCTTTCAAGTATCCATAAGCTTTTTAGCGACACTTCACACACAATTGCATCAATCTAACACTCAATCAATCTGATAGTGCGAGCATAGGACAAACACCATTGCAATAGAGGCTCAAGTTCCTCTCATTTTCTCCTCCATTAGCCTTGAGCACTTTGGACGGACGTGGTAAGCTCGTCTTATCTTCTCTATCATTTGGTTGAGTAAGCACGTACTGTTTTGTAGTGTATTTTGTTCACGTAGCTTGTATTCCCTTCTTTATCATTATTTCTATCGTTGCGAACTTGGCTTTCCATGGAGGTGGAAATACCAAAACGGGGGTCTAATTGAGGCAGACCCCTAAACAACCCCCCCAAATTTTCCCAAATTTATGTGTGTAGGTGGAGAGATCTTGGAGCAAGTTGGCGAGAAGGTTGTTGTGCGAAATCATCTTTTTCACCCTTGCGGTAATTTATTTCCTTTATCACATTCATCTTTATGTTTCACTCTTCTTAATCTTATTTTGTCGTTCTAGAAACTTCTAAACTAGGCTAATAGTCCTTTCTTAGGGCTTAAAACTTGTCTCTCTGGTTTTTTGTCTGTACAGACACTAGCGCACCTATGAGATGGCAATGCATTGTTTTTTCATCCCAAAACCGCACTTCTATTCTTTGACAGAGAGCTACCTAAGACACAGAGTTGACCTTAAAAAGTGACTTGCTAGTCTCCCTCCAACTCTTGGGTTTGCTGAGTGATTGAAGGACCCACAATTCTCGTCACCTTCATCTTGCCTATCCTAACCTTACTTTTAGCTGAGGTAAGTTAGGGAAACCATACTGCTCTTGGCCTTTCGTGACTTGGGGCCTTGCAGTGGTTGGTCCCCCTCTCTTACATTTTTTTATGTTGCGGCGAAGGTGAAGGATATCATGTATTTCCTAAGACAAGTTTGGATTGTGATTTTATATGTTAGTCTTTTATTCATGTGCTTGTAATGAAGGAGTAATAGTATAATTTCTATGCCTATTCTCTCTAGCATTCTAATTCCTTTTCATACAATTTTCAAGTTGTGGTTATGTAGGTGCGATTGTTTCAACCATAGGTTTATTTTCGTCCCTTAAGGGAGGAATGAAAGGAACCATGAGAGGTTATTCAACCAATTTCTCTTTAGCTTTGTAAACTTGTTTGATAAAATGATGAAAAATTGGGATGGATCTGCGTTTTCATCCCAGAACCACACTTTTATCCTCTAATAGGGAGCTACCTGAGATGCAGAGTTGACCTTAAAAATGACTTGTCTAGTCTCCCTCAAACTCTCGGATTTGCAAAGTGATCGAAGGACCCGAATTTCTCATCACCTTCATTTTGTATATCCTAACCTTCCTCTTAACTAAGGTAAGTTAGGGCAGCCATACTCCTCTTGGCATTTTTTGGCCTTGCAGTGGTTGGTTCCCCTATCTTACATTTGTTTATGTTGTGGAAAAGGTGAAGGATATCATGCATTGCTTGAGACAAGTTTGGATTGTGATTTTATATGTTATTCTTTTATTCATTTGTGTGTAATGAATGAGTAATAACATGATGTCTATGCCTATGCTCTCTAGCATTCTAATTCCATTTCATACAATTTTCAAGATGTGGTTGTGTAGGAGTGGGTTTTTCAACCATAGGTTTATTTTCATCCCTTAAGGGAGGAATGAAAGGAACCATGGGAGGTTGTTCAACCACTTTCTCTTTAGCTTTGTAAACTTGTTTGATGAAATGATGAAAAAGTGGGATGGATTCTATCATATGGTTTAGAGCATAGAGCATACCCACTTCTCCAATTTCATTCAAGGATAACCCTAGAGATCTCAATGCAAAGGAGAAAGATATCTTGCAATAGGGCTATGGGTTGAATGTAAAATATTGAGGGGTTCACCACCAAGTTTAGACTTGGAAAAGATAATGAAATGCAAGATGCAACACTAAACTCTAGTTCAATGCAATATCCTATTAAATGACCTAGAAATGCAAATGAAACATTATAGAAAAGAAGTGAGATGAATGGTGTGCACTTGGAAATATATAAGTGTCTAATTGCAACTTTCAAAAACTAAAATTTTTGACTTTTTGACCTACTAGGACTCATTTGCCAACTTGGGCGAATTAGTCCCAGATCTGGATTTCTGCACAGGAGCTTGTTTCAGGAAAAATGCTATCTAAATCTGCAAACAAATCTGGAAAACACCTACAATGGGACTCATTCACCACTCTTGGTGAATCAGTCTCATTCCAAGTTCTGGGGAATTTAAAGCTCTGATCTACACTTCAAAACCTACTCTTTCCTTCCAACTTGAATTCTGGATCCGAATCCACGAAAAGACCTATAAAATAGAATATAAACTTGATTTTCTAATGGGGGTTTTCCTTGGTCAAACCCCTAATTTGGTAATTAAACCTTGATGAAAATAATGAAATGTGCATGCAAATAGGAATGTAAACCCTAGCATTAAGTGTGTCTAAGACTAGGAAATCTAAAGCACAATGCAATCCTATTCTACTTTGCAAGAATATGATGCATGAATGGAAACATGAAGATCGATGACTCACTTGGAGAGATCTCTAATCACCCCAAATGAGCTCTAATGATGCTTGTACCTTCCTTAGGCTAGATGTAGAATGATAATGGAGGATGGAATCACTTAGGAAACAAGTCCTTAGGCTTGGCTTGATGGCTAGTTGCATCTCCTCAACCTAGAATCCATCATGATTCACCATAGACAACCATGATCAACCCTTGAAAAAATGCTAGATCTTGAATGAAAGTGAGCTTGAAGACCTACAAAATCACTTTAATGTTGCTCCAAGACTTCAAATTTTCTTTCTTTTGAAACTTGACTGCTCTTGCTAGAAGATTCTTAATGCTTGTCTCTTGAATTTTCTCTTGAGAATGCTTTCTTAGATTGCTTAGATGATAAAAATGACTTATAAATTTGTTTATATAGGAATTAACACCTAATCAACCATAATTTAGATCTCAAAGGCCGACCTTAGCCAAAAATTTGAATTAAAAAGGTGATTTTCCCACTCAAAACTTAAAAATACCCCAAATGGGAATCATTCGCCCAAGGTGGCGAATGGGTCCCACCTAGGGGAACTCATTCACCTAAGGTGGCGAATGAGTCCCACCCTAGCTTTTTGAGGTGGGTTTTAAGGATTTTTGGTGTTTTAAATGATTTTGTCATATTTTTTAGCTGAAATAAGCCTCAAGATCTGAAATAATGGGTCTTAGGGGCCTATTAATGATGAATTAAAGGGTAATTAATGCAAAGGTACTAAAATAGGTCCATATTAAACGATAAATTTCCCTATCTCCAAGAAGGGGGGTCAATTTCTGTCATTACATCTGACTTTAGGAGGCACAATGGGATTAATTTGATTATCTCGTGGTCTCTTATTTGAAATAGGGGGGATTTGTTAGTCTTGGTTACTTGGAAGATATTTTGGTTCAATCATGGCCTCATCAAGGATAGGAGGCTCAATCATGGGTTGAGGCATATTTCTAAGGGTTATGTTATTCTCTTTGCCTTAAACTTTTGATAGGATTTGTAAAATAAGTTCTCACGGGGTCTAATAGGTTCAGTAGGCTCGGGCCAAAATAAATCCAATGAAAAGTTCCCATGGGACGACACAAGATTAAATCCACTATGATGCATAGTAAATATTTAATTTCCAAATGGAAACTTTAAACATTTATGCACAACTAACAAGACAAAATTCATGGAGTAAAGCCATGGATAGCCTAACTTCATACAAAATTGGTCTAAAGTCAGAATGATGGTGAATGAACAATTAATTTTTTTGGTCTAACTTTTAAAGGGAGATTTATCGAACCTATCATAGGGAAAGAAAAACCATTATGTCTTTTGATCCATGCTTTCAGTTTTTCATATGTATCTTGATAAATCTCATGCAAAAATAGGAATTCTTTAGTGATCACATTCTCTACATAGACAAGATCAATTAATATCTCATTAGTGGGCTTGTCATTGATTATTCCAACTATGTACAGAGGACCATCAAGTACATGTTTATGTCTTGTTGTGAGAGATCAATATCAAGTGACATCTTAGTTAGGACCTTACGAGGTTTAGCATCAATAAACCAAACCAAACCATCCATTAGGTTGTTCTGATTATCTTTCATGTTTTCATCATCCGTGTCAAAACTCATCACATCATTCTTTATTTCACTAGCTTTCACAAATGAGATACTATGATTAGGCACAAGATTGGTAAGGATTTGTAAATTTTTATTAAGAGGAGCTACAAACTTATTACCTTGATCATTAACACCTCCAATTTAAATATGATTAGAATTAATGAGGTCTTGCACAAGATGATTAAGATGCTTGCAATGTTCGTATCATGTCCATTTTTCAATGAAAATGGCAATATACATTTGGTCTATAGTTCGAAGGTAAAGGTTTAGTAGGATCAAGAACTCTAATGGGAGGTAGGGAAATAAAATTCTTGTCTAAGAGCTACAACATGATATTATGAAGGGTATTAGTTAGAGGAGTAAATTGTCTATTTCTATCAACAAAGGCATATGGTTTTTTCGTCTTTATAGAAACCACTTAGGTTTCAGAATTTTGATTTGATTGAGGGGGATTAGGTTTTAAAAATCCCTTTTTTCTTGAAAGGTTGATAGTTCATTAGGGGCGTGTATTCAAAATTTTTAGGGTGGTAAGAGGGAGTTTTCAGTTCATGAATACTAAATAAATTTTGGTAATCACGAATAGTTGTACACAACTACGTAAAGGAAGGAAACCTTAACATCTCAAGATTAGCTCGGGTTTTATCTTGAAATTGGAAATAAACATTATTTGAAGGTCTACATCAAGAATTTTAATGTTTATTTGTGAATAAAGAATTTGGTATCATGCTATGAAATCAGTTAACTTTTCATCATTCTTTTGTTTCCATGTCATCAAATCAGCTAAGTTCATCTTAGGACCCATGTGAATTTGGAAGTGGTTGTAAAAATAATCAATAAGTTCATTAAATGAACTAATTGAATTATTTGGTAAAGAGAAAACCACTCTAAAGCAACATCTTTCAAAGATCTAGGGAGTAGCTTAGCCAAGAGTTTATCTTCAAAAATGAAGTCACTACATAAGGTTGTATAAGTGGAAATGTGGCTAACAAGATTTCCTTTCCCACCATATTTCTCAAACCTATGAACCTCTATACCTTGTGGAATTTGTGTTCTCAATATCTCCTAGGATAATGGATTGGTTTTGATGTATTGTGAAGTTTGGCCATTTTTGTTTTGGTTGTGTGGTGATTTTTTGTTGGAGGGATGAGACATTTTGGAAAAATGTGTTAAGGATTGGATCATTGTTGGTATTGTGAGATGGAGGTGAAGAGGTGGATTTCTGTATGTATGTGAAGGGCAAGTGAATTGTAGATTTATGAGGGGGGATGGTTGAGGATATATGAGATTTGAATTCATAATGCTAGAAGGATTCCTAGTGGAAATACCTAAGGAAGTGTTGACATTGCTAGTAGGTTGGATGGTTGTAGTAATATGAGTATTAGTGTACATGTAGGAATAGAGGTAAGGATTGTGAAATAAGGAATTGAATTTCCACCTTGGCTTTGAGTATACCCCAAAGATTTAGCACAAATAGTCATGGTAGGGACATGTTTGTCAACAATATGAGCTAGACTTTGCACAATCTCTATTCCATGTTCATGTTCAAGCATTTTCCTCACATTATATAAAACAAGAATGACACTACTAGCAATGTTTTAAGAAGTCACAAAGTTTTGCAATTTTTCTATTTCTTCATCTATCCTTCTTATGTTCTCTTGTGGGACATTAGCAGTCATTTTTTTGACAACACGCACATAAGTTGTTGGTAGGGAAGTCATTGGAAATGAGGTATGAAGTCTATGATCCATAGTGGGTTGATTAGTATCAACACTATGAGTGAAAGAGTTGGAGAACCCAAGATCCATGGTGAATAATGTATCATGGGATGACACGAGTCTTAAAATATGTCTGATGATATTATTGCTAATAGAACACCAAGTTGTAAAGCTCATACAAGTTTCAAAAACTCGGTATGCACCCCAAATGGAAAATAGGCAAGATGCAATCAAATATCCTAAGAGGTAAAGTGCAATAAAAATATGTAAAATCAATTTTTAGATTTCAAACAAGATAATTTTCTGATTATCCTATGCCAAAACTTGAAAATGATATCTTGTAATTATGCAATTTTGAATTCACACAATGCACAATGCACTAAATTTACCAAATGAAGCGTAATATAATCAATTTCAATTAACAAAAATTCTGCAAATTGAAACAAAAAACTGAAAATAGAAAAAAAGAATATAGAAATAGAGGTTTTAATGCTCACAAATTTAGGACACAATCCTAATCAGTGACTCATTTTCCCCTAGGAAAATGGATCATAGATTAGGGTTATCAAAAATGTTTTTACAAATTTTTGAGTTGATTCTTGTGGTTTCCAAATTCTGGTTTCAGATAGTGAGTTACAATTTTATATTTTTGTTAAATTAAACTTGAATGCAAATGCAAAATATGACAAAATGACAACTTAGGAGAGCTAATTTGATGTGCAATTCTGATTCGATTTTCAAATGTAAATGAATAGTGCAATGCTATGTAAATGATTTGCAAAATGACTAATTTTTTGTATTTTTTAAAATTAAGGGATGCAATAATGAAATCCTAAAACCCTAAATGAGATGCAAACTAATGCAAGTGAAAAAACCCTAAATGAGATTTAATTCAATGCAATTAAATTTAAATGAATTCAAGATCTAGATCTAGGGTGAAAATGGATTTTGAAATCAGAAAATTACAATGTTCAAACGGTCGGGTTCACCAAAATGAAAAGAAGAAAATTAGGTTATGGGATCAAATGTGGGGTATGATGGAACTATTCTTTCTCAATTAATTAGGAAATGATATCCACACCATGAAATGATTATCAACCCTTAGGTGAATCAAGTCAAAGTGTGAATCTATAGATTTTTGTTTTCTGTCAAGATGGGGATCTTGGTCAAACAACACTTTGCAGAGAAAAACTACAAACAATAAATCAACACCAAATTGCAATATAACACTTGGAACAACTATATTAAGTTCAATACTAACATAACCAAAAAAAAAATGTTGATCAAAGAGAGGAAAATCTGAATGTACCTTTCACCAAAAGTTAGTTTTTGAAGCTAATCTAGGACTCATTCACCCAGGGGCGAATGGGTCTTGAGCTAGGACTTGTCTGCAAATTTTAGGAGCCTCTACTATAGATCCGAGTCTTTCAATTTGTCTAGATTTCAGGTTTGAAAATTCAAAATTAAATTATGCAAGTGATTTTTCATGAGATGAAAACTTTGATGACACCTTTGACAAGTTCTTCATTTTTTCTCTTCAAGAGATCTCCAAGATTTCTTCGACCTAAATTTTCAATCACAAATCAAGAGGGGAAAATGTTTTGTTTTTGGTGAATGGATTTTTTCCTTGGCCAAACCCCATTTTGGTAATCAAACCTTGAAATGAAATAAAATAGAATGAAAGGAATGATGAATGAAAAAATCGATGCCACAACTCACCAAACCCTTGAATAAACCTTGGAATGCAAATCTGTAACCTGCATGAAATGGCTTCAATGGATGTGGATCTTGAAACTTGAATCTTGACTTGAAATAATGCTTTGAATGCTTAAATGGATTATGAAACCTACATCATCATTTTAGCTCAAAATATATGGATGATGCAAGAAGAATTTGATATGAAAATTGGATCTTATTTGCTGCAATAAATGTTCAATAAATTTTCTCTTGAATTCCTTGAGTTTCTCTTCAAATGCTTTTTAAAGTGCTCTTGAACTCTAACTTGATCTCATGAAAATATTCTAGCTTGAAAAATCTAGTTGAAACATAGTGAAATAACCTTATATTTATAGACATGTATCCCTAATTTCCCAAAATTTAAATATCACAAGGCGACATCTAAATATAGATTTGAATATGTTAAAATACTGTCAAAAACATAATTTAGATTCAGGTCCTAGGTCTAAGGGAGGACCCATTCGCCCATGGGTGAATGGGTTGTAGGTCCTTAACCCTAGGACACACATTACTCAATGAGAAATGTTATGTTAAGGCATTAATGACTATTGGGTTTCCTCTTTAGAAAATGTAATAAATTAGGCTTGGAAAATGAATTAAGGGGCCAATTAAGGAAAAATTAAGCTCAATTAATTAAAGTATCCCTAAATAAGTGTGATAGTGTAAAAAGGTATAGTTTACAACACTAAAATAAGGCACAATTAAGTCCAAATTAACATTAATTCCAAATTAAGTGTGAAAATGTAAAAGGGATACATTTTCTACACTACAAAGAGTTTCCTTTGTTTCTTCCACACCCCTAGGTCCTTACAACATCAAATTGTTGGTTCTTTGAACAAAAACATAACCTACCTTCATAACACTTATCTAGGAATCCCCCTCATAATTAAGAAACTTAATCCCTCATATTGAAATGTAGCAATAGGAATTTAATTTAGAAGAAATGTGCAGGGCGCAAAAGTAACATTCTAAGTTAAATTGAGAAGTTTCAACTATTGAAGGTCTCTCTCCAAAGAATAGCTATATAATTCCTTTCTCTTTAAAATATCCCTAAATTCATGATGGATAAAATTGGGTAAATCTAGAAAAAATATTTCTTTGGAATAGAATAGAGGAGAATAAAATACTAGCCCTTGTCCATTGGGACATACTTTGCAAACACAAGACTAGTCAAGGAGCTTGGGTTAAGAAAAATACAAAATTTAAATAGAGCACTTATAGTGAAATTTTGGTGGGGTTTTATGAATGACAACAAAAACTGAGTGGAAATCATGGAAATTAAATATTTCTAAGGAAGAGACCCTAATCTATTTTTCTCTACTAAGATAATTCCTAAAGGTTCTCTAGTCTAGAATAATGTTAACAAATCTAGAAACCTATTAGTTATTAAAATAAAATGGAAAGTGGGGAGGAGAAGTAAAATCTAGTTCTTGAAGGAGATCTAGTTGAAATAGGTCTCTTTTCTAGGTCACTTTAGATGCTACAACTTCAAGTAATTCCTACCAAGAGACTTTATAGCTTAGTGGGAAGACTTTATAGATTAGTGGGATGATATATAGCTAAGGAAGGCCGGGGAGCTAGGAGGATAGACATGAAGGATTTTTTTGTTATTGCCTCTCAAATCCAAGCTAAATTAGACTTCCTAGTTTTCAACAAGGGGAAATTACCTTTTGGGTTAAACAAACCACAAGGGAAGGTACTTTTTTAAATTTGGATACACTATTTAGCATAACAAATCAGATCTATAATAGGACACTAATCCTAAAAGTGAATTAATTTAGGTTGATAATTACACATCATAAATTCTCACCCAACAATATTTATAAAGGGGATTTTGACTTTCAATAGATGTATTATATGTTCTTCTAATAAAGAAATAGTGAACTACCTTTTCTTCTATTGTGAGTATACTAAGAAAATTTGGGAAATAATTTTAAGAAAAATTGAAGTAAGTTGAGTTATGTTATGTTCTATCAAAAATTTCTTTGAAATTTGGTCTCCCCCCTTTAGTCACCTAGTTATTATGGATATGTGGAACTTTCCCCCTACTTTTTTTTTTGCAGGGTTTGGAAAGAAAGGAATAATAAAATAGATTCAAGAATTTTCTAAAAAGGTGGACATTACTTCAATCTATATTTGTAGAGCCATAGTTAAAAAATTGGAGTCTGTGAGGTAAAGAAATCTAATTTCCTTTGTAATACTAGTCAATGTGGGTGTAAACAATGATCTTAAAAATGCCAACTTTAATTAAAATATATTAAAAAAGGCTTTTTCGTGGAAATAGTCTAGCTAGGATAAAATTAACTTTGATGGGGCTTCAAAAGGGAATCTAAGTATGGCTAGTGGATGGAAAATTCTAAGAAATGACAAGGGTGAATTTATTGCTACTTATGCTAGTAATAGTGTTTTGGTGTTTTAATCTTTCCATTATGCTTATTGAAAAAATATAGATTGAAGGAGACTCAAAATTTATAATCAACATTATTAATAGAAAATCAAAACCGAGCTAGAAGTTGGAGAGTCATATCTCTAATTTGTTACTTTTATCTTATATTTTTTAGTTCTTTTTTAATTTTTTATGTATTCCAAGAAGGAAATTTTGTGGTTGATGGTATGGTCAATGTTGGTATACATGTTGAATTTTGGAGATGAAAGATAAAAATTTACTTCCTCCCATAAAATTGTTGCTCCTTACCTTAATGATTCTAGTCATAATGTTGCAAACAAAATAATTTTTGACCATCAGCAAGAAGAACATGGCTAGTTGAGGATCTTAAGTCATAGTTAATACCTAGGTCATAATCATGGGAAAAATTCATGATTTGTGTGTGAAATACATAAATCACATTTGGATGAATATTAAATCTCTAGGTTTATGAAGGGGAATCTAAGATAAAATGAATCATGACAAAAAAACTATAATGAGGTGGTAGACTAGAGATAAGGAGGTAGTGTTTCACATAAGATATTTAATTGGAAATTTAAGGCTATATTTTGGCACATTATAAATGTTATTGAATGTATTTGGGTATGTGTAGGATCATCATGGAAAAAACAGGCCCTTAAGTGGCAATGGAAATTAAAAAAAATCAGAGTTAGGCAACTTGACGTAAAAATTTGAATAAGTTATCTATATTATTTCAAAAATATGTAAGAATAGAATCTGTAGAAAATTGAATGTAGTTTCTAAAATAGTAGGTTTATTTTTAAAAAAACTATTTGGTGAAAATTTGAAATTTCAATGCAGTAGTACTTAAATTTCAGGGAAAAAATAAGAAGTAGGTGTTTGTCTGACCACCCTAACTACAATAAAATGATAATATATTTTTATAAGAATTTAGATATAAGTAGAGGACTCATGTCCCAATGTGATGCATATTTTTTCAAGTAAATAATTAATTATGAATTTTTTATTACAACTTTTAAAAAATATAAAAACTCGTATGTCCGACCACCTTAACTTGGTCAAAAATTCATGAAATTCAATATTTTTTTAGTCTTATAGTATCCAAAGCATAGAATGTGATGCATGTTACGGATTCAAAAAATGTGATACCGTTTGAAAGCTATAGATGTTTTTGAATCAACCTATCAACCTATCTCTCTCTCTCTCTCTCTCCCTCCCCCCTCCCAATTCTCCCTCTCCCTTTCCCTCTATCTTCCCACCCTCTCTCTCTCTCTATCTCTCCCTCTCTTTGTCTCTCTCCCCTTCTTCCCCTCTTCCCCTCTCCCTTCCCTCTCCTAATTCTCTCTCTCTCCCTCTCTCTCTCTCCCTCTCTCTCTATCTCCCCCTCTCTCCCTCTCTCTCTCTCTGTGTCTTTGTGTCTCTTTCTCTTTGTCTCTCTGTCTCTATCTCTATCTATCTCTCTCCCCTTCTTCCCCTCTCCCTTCCCCCTCCTAATTTTCTCTCCCTCTCTTGGACCCTTCTTCCCCTCTCCCTTCCCCCTCCTAATTATTTGTCCCTCTATCTCCCCTTCTTCCCCTCTCCCTTCCCCCTCCTAATTCTCTCTCTCTCTCTCTCTCTCCTTCTTCCCCTCCTAATTCTCTCTCTCCCTTTCCCTTTCCCTCTCTCTATCTCTCTCTACCCTTCTTCCCCTCTTTCCCTCTCCCTTCCTCCTCCTAATTATCTCTCCCTCTCTCGCCCCTTCTTCCCCTCTCCCTTCCCCATCTCTCTCTCTCTCTCTCTCTCTCTCTCTCTCTCTCTCTCTCTCTCTCTCTCCCTTTCTCTCCCCCTTCCCCTCCTCCCTTCTCTCCCCCTCCCTCTCTCACTCTCTCTATCCCCTTCTTCTCCTCTTCCCCCCTCCCTTCCCTCTCTCCCTCTCTCTCTCTCATCCACCCTCCACCTACTAATTACTCTTGGGTCTATGTGTGCCAAAATCAGATATCCAATTTATAGCACCAAAATCTTACCATTACAATAAATTTTGAAATGTTTTTCAAATCAGATATCAAATTTTATCTGATATCAAAATTGTAGGTCATAAAAAAACCCTAAGTGGGTCATTTTGGGCATCTCAATGGACCTTACATTCTGTTTATAGGCTTTCCAGGTGACAAAAACATGATTTTAGATAGGAAGAGACAAAGATCAAATTTTTGGAGCATCTTCTACTCAAATTTTTCATAAGCAATTTTTTTTTTAGCATCTTTTTGGAGGTATAGTGGGGAGCAATAGTCATCAGAAGGAAAAACATAAGAGAAAGCTTACAAAAGAACAAATTGAAGCATATAGACAAAGAGATAGAGAAATTCATAGGAAGAGAAGAGAAGGTATGTCAAATATTGGTGAACCTGAGCCCTTTGGTCTTTCAAGTGAAAAGGAAATTGAATATGTTCAAGGTGAAAATGTAGAACATGATATTGAAATTGGGAATCCTAATGTTGAAATTGATATTGAAAATGTTCAAGGTGAAAATGTTGGAATTGAATATGTTGAACATGATATTGAAATTGATATTGAAAATGTTCAAGCTAAAAATGTTGGAATTGAAGATGTTGAACATAATATTGAAATTGATATTGAAAATGTTCAATCTGAAAATGTTGGAATTGAAGATGTTGAACATAATATTGAACCAATTGTAAATTATGTTTCACCAAATTACATGAGAAATGAAGAAATACATATTCAAAATTCAAGACCTTCAAGAACCCCTAAATGGTTACTTGAAATCGATGAGAACATTATAAACAATTTTGAAGGTAAGAGGTCAACACGAACCATTCGGTTGTGGGCTACACAAATTTTCAACCAATATTTTAGCAATAATACATTGACCGAGCAATGCCAACTTTTTGTACAATTGCTAAAGATACAAAAGATGAGACCTTTGTTAGCCAAATTGAAGATTCGTAAAAGTGACCTAATTGACGATCTAGGATAATGTAGATGCACTAGATTGAGGGTTTGGTTCTAAAAGAACTATGTGATCTTTTGTGATATATTGTATAAGAACATAAAGGGTGTCTGAAAATGTATTTGAGTAGTGGGTTTGAAACTAGATTGGGGAGTTGAGGTCAAGAAACCTCTGTTGGACACCTACAAGAGAAAATAGGTGAAGTTGTAAAGGGTTGGTGCAATAGGTTTTTGAGAGTTGCAAAGCTTGTCCAAAAGTATAAGAGTTTTTTAAAAAATCGAGAAAAAGTCATATTTAAAGAAAAAAATAAAAATTGTAGAACAAGAGATAAAAACTATTTTTTTAAAAATTGAAAGGTATTTCCATAGCATATAGAGATGAAAAAAATTCACATTGCATAACTAATAACTAGATGCTGATAGATGAAAAAAAATTAATTACAATATAGTTTTTACAAAGCCAACCTAAGAAGTTATGCAATTACTTCACATTGCATAACGAATAACTAGGAGTAGCTGCTAATTGCATTTTCTTATCGTGGAATTCTATGAGACCAGATTTCTTTGAGATAGTTTTTCAAATAGTTCACTGTCTTGTCTATGTTACCACATTTTCATACATTTCTACCAAAGCATCTTGTCAAACAATTCATTGTCTTGTTACTATGGATAAAAGCCTAAAACAAGTGCTTTCAAACAAACTATGGATGCTTTCAATCCCACAAACCAAATAGAAATCCAGAAACCCATTAAATCCTTCAAAAACATATCTCAAAATATCATTAGGTCACTTTGGACCTACACCTTCAAAAAAATGCTGCTATGCTTCCCTCCTTGACCAATTAGGCCACTTTTACAAAGCATCATGAATCTAAACGTGCTTCCAACCTTAAATAACTATTGAATTATCATAACCAAGCTACAAATAGCCAAAATCAACCACTTTTCTTAGGGGACACGCTCACCAAGTCACCTATTCCCAAAACCCTCACTTTTGACAAGTTTCAAGGGGGTTTATTGAAACTCAATGCTCCCAAACCAATCTCACCTTAACAAAGCCTCAAAAAAATTACCATATGCTTGCACATGCTTATAAAATCATCTCCCAACCTCCAAAAATGCAAATTTTCCAAACTCTCATACTTAGCCATCATTTTTCAAG
Organism: Sequoiadendron giganteum; assembly: GCA_007115665.2. Taxonomy (NCBI): domain Eukaryota; kingdom Viridiplantae; phylum Streptophyta; class Pinopsida; order Cupressales; family Cupressaceae; genus Sequoiadendron; species Sequoiadendron giganteum. The sequence continues at coordinate 477,970,985 of CM021103.1, read as the reverse complement.
CAAAACTCAAGGAAACTCACCTATGGCAGCATCAAAAACTCATCTAAACACCCTCCCTACTCAAAAAAACTCCATAGAAATCTCATTCTACCCTAACCCACCCATTCCACCAAGCTACAGAGATATCTAATGGTGGAATGGGTGTTTAATCCATTTTTTAGTGCCTTCAAACCCTTAAAACAGGGTTCTTAACCCGCCTATAGTAAAAAGCTTGTAAAAACCACAAATCTTAATGAAATCAACCCAAATCAATGCGAAAATAAATTTAACTCTATTGCGCACAAGATTAAATGACCTTATTTGATTGAAAAAATAATTAACACACCAAAATGTATCAAAAGACCTTACTAGTTCATGTTTGTGAAATATGATGAACTTGGTGACAACAACTGTAGTTTGGACTCTTAAGGTATTATGCATGTTTCAGTGCATAAGAGGACCATGTATAGTGTAAATTTACCCATCCAAACATGTTAGAATAGTCTGTTTGGACACACAAGTTGCAGAAAAAAAGTTACACCACTTTGCAACTTTCCACTACTTGCATTTGACAACTTTTTCCCCAAGCGAAAATTCGCCACCACGGGTAAAGGCCTCTGAGATAGAAAAAACCAAGATATTTTATTGGAGATGGTACCAACATGGTTCTATAGGGTTAGACAAGATGTTTCAAAGCATTAGGGTGTCCAAATACGAGCATGTTGAAATTTGTAGTCATTTCGCACTTTGGAGTCGTAAGGGATTCTGTTGGTTGAATATAGCTCAAAGCGATTCCATGTGTTTAGATGCCTAAGAGGACCATTCCTAATGTAAACATAACCATCTGGCTGCATCAAAATAGTCTGTTTGATCACACGAGTTGCAGAATGAAAGTTGCACCACTTTACAACTTTCAACTACTTGAATTTGACAACTTTTTCCCAAGCGAAAATTCGCCACCACGAGAAAAGGCCTCCGAGATATGAAAAATAAGAGAGGTTATTTTAGAGGGGCCCAACATGATCCCTTAGGGTCAGATGAGAATTTTCTAAGCGCAGGCTGTCCGAATACAAGCATGTTGAAGTTTGCAGCCATTTTGTACTTTGGACTCTTAAGGGATTATGTCGATTGAGTGTAGCTTAGAGTGATTCCACGTGTTTTAGTGTGTAAGAGAACCATTCCTAGTGTAAACATACCCATTAAGATGTTTCAGAATAGTCCATTTAGTCACACAAGTTACAAAAAAAAGTTGCAACACTTTGCAACTTTCAACTACTTGCACTTGACAATTTTTTTCCCAAGAAAAAAATCGCCACTACAAGAAAAGGCCTCCCGAAATAGAAAAAACCAAGAGAGGTTATTGTAGAGGGGCCCAACACAATCCCATAGGGTTAGAAGATAATTTTCTAAGTGTCATGGTGTTTGAATACGAGCATGCTGAAGTTTGCAACCATTTTGCACTTTGGACTCTTAAGTGATTATGTCAGTTGAATGTAGCTTAGAGTGATTCCGCATGTTTCAGTGTGTAAGAGGACCATGCCTAGCATAAAATTACCCATCTAGATGCATTGGAACATTCCATTTGGTCACACAAGTTGCAGAAAAATTTTGCACCACTTTGCAACTTTCAACTACTTGCATTTGACAACTTTTTCCCCAAGCGAAAATTTGCCACCATGGGAAAAGACCTCTGAGATAGCAAAAACTGAGAGAATTTATTGTAGAGGGGCCCAACACAATCCCATAGGGTTAGATAAGAAGTTTCTAAGCATTACGGTGTTTGAATATGAGCATGCTAAAGTTTGAAACCATTTTGCACTTTGGACTCTTAAGAGATTTTCCAGTTGAATGTAGCTCAGAGCGATTCCACATATTTTAGTGCATAAGAGGACCATGCCTAGCATAAACGTACCTATTCAGATGTGTCTCAACCATTTACAACCACTTTTTAATAAAATTTCATTTTTTCACTTTCTTGCAAAAGTTGTTTGACAACATTTTACCAACTTGACAACTTTTTACATTTTTTGACAAATGACCCCAAATCACTTCAAAATGACTCTAAATGACTCCAAATGGTCATGGATGACCTTATTATAGCCAAGAAACACAAAATCAACCAAAAACCCAAAATGATCACCATGTATGCCTATGGGGCTCTTGATGCCCCTACATCAGTGGACAACCATTAAAGCATAAATGATATAGAAATTTGGTAACATGTATTATATTTGCAGCTACCCTTGTAGACATGTATGGAAAGTGTCAAAAAAATTCATAACTAGGCTTCTCATATCCTTTGTGGTGCAGGGGCACCTAGGCCATGCTTTTGTAATTAGGAGTCAAGTTTTAGTGATGCAGACCAGGGAGTAAATCACTCACCAATCACAATTCAAACACTTTCAAACAACTTTTCAAATCCTAAGTTCCTATCTCATCAACTCTTCAATATTTCACCTAGTCTCACTTACAAATGTGTAGACCTAGCATTTTGAACTTTTCTCTCAATTAAATCTTCTCAACCACAAAACACTCACCTTTTTAGACACCCTTTAAGCCAACATAAAACATATCTCAAAATCAGTATAGGTCACTTTGGACCAACTTTCTCAAAACCCAACTTCTACATTGCCCTAGACCTCAAATAGGTCAAATTTACAAAGCAAGTATACTCAAAACTTCCTTCCACCTCCAAAAACCTATGTATAGTCTCTTATTAGGTTACAAAACCCCCAAAACCAACATTCTTTGCTTGAGAAACACTCTCCTAAACACCTAACTCCAAAACCCTCATTTACACCCTTTTCGAAGAGGGTTTATTGAGAGTATGCATTCCCACACTTGAATCACTCAAAAAATACCTCAAACCACCCTTATTAGGTCTGAAAATTCTCAAAATTCCATCAAAACCTACTGCCCCTAAGGATTTAATCCATTTCCATTCTCAAACCACTCAATTTCACCCAAAATGCACAAATTTGTCAACTAGGGCATCATGCAAAATCACTTTCAAGGGCTCCCTTGCTCTCCCAAAGCATCCAAACCACTATCACTACTCTATTGTTCCCATTCCACTAAGGCACAAGAGTTACAAAAGGAATAATGGGCCATTAGTGCATTTTATTAGACTTTAAAAATTTCAACATAGGGCTAACAACCCATTTCCTGAGAATTGCCTAAAAAATGCTTCAAACTTAGTGGTATCTTACAAGAATAGATTCAAATAAAAGCTACAACAGTCCTCTATAAAATTCTATTCAACATGGATCAAAAGGATTCTGTACGGGAAAGTATAGTGCCTTGATTTGTATATTATAAAGAAAAACACAAAAATTTCTAAGAAAGCAGTGATTTTTGTATTCAAGATTCAAATTCTCAAGAGCTAATCTCTCTTCAAAAATTAACAAGGAATTTTAAAGGCATTAAAAACATGAATAAAAAACTTCCAACTTCTTTCCCCATGAACTACAACAAGATGACTCTTGAACTTCTATCATTTGACAATAAGATGCAATTTTGACAACTTTTACACATTTTTGCAATTTTTGCAATATTTTGCAACTTAGACCTTCCAACCACCTAAATACCTATAAAAGGAATCATTACATCATAAAATGGTCTAAATTATCTTCTTTTTTAACAAAAAGACTCAAATACCCCTAAACAATCAAAAGACGTCAATTGTCAACATTTGCATAAAATGCTCTTGGTGCCCCTACACCAGTTAGTGCTTAGGGTGTCTTAATGTTTTTGGTCATGAATAAGGTCCTTTGTGATGCAATTATAGGGAGGTCCAAAACTATCCAAACCAAAATTCACTTGAAGAAATCAAACTTCCAACCTTCAAACCCTAACAAGGGTGACTCTTCTCAACTTCACTATTCAGTCTTGTAGGTGTGCAACCTAGGTTTCCCTCTCACAAATTTCAACAGACCACTCAAAGCCACAAAAAAACTACCATTTTAGGAACCCATTAGGGCAATTTTAAACATATCATAGAATCACATGTACTTACTTTGGAACCATACCATCAAACTGACCTTGAACGCTAGAAAAGGGGCTCCAATTAGCCCACTTTAACAAAGGAACTCTCCTTCAATCTTGCTTCTCACTAAAAATAAAATTATATAGTCCTCAAGATACCTCCAAAACCACAAATTATTTATCCACTAAGTCAAAACTCTCTTTCTAAGACCCTCTTTTATGAAACCCTCATTTTTCACCAAATAAGCAGGGGTTTATTGAAAAACCCATGTCCAAACCTCATTCAACCTCAAAATATTTTCAAACACTCTTATTTCACCCTAAAAAAACTTAATTCACCTTCAAATTATTTTGGCCCCAAATTTATCACACATTTCCTTCTTAAAACCTCTCAATTTCACCCATTTTCACTCTTTGTTCAACTAGGGCTTCAAGCCCAAACATCCAAATGACCTACCATGCCTTTGAAAACCTTCTATCACATCAAACTCCACCTGATAAAATTGAAACAACCAAGTTCTAACCTTATTCCAAACTATTGCTTTAATATGCTACTTCAAGATATGCCTCCTAGGCCTAAATTCATACTTTTTCCACAAGGGGCAACATGGAAATCTCCACCAAATGTCTTTGCCACAACTAGATATCTATTCCTACACCTAATATTATTCTAACGAGGCCCATTCCAACAAATCACAACATGAACATTAGGTGGAATGGCCTCTTAATATTTTCTGACCCTCAAACCCTTAACTACAACCTTAAACAAGCAACTTCAAAGAATGCACTCAACCTTCCTTCAAAGGAAATGTCAAGTCCTCAAATATTTTGAAAGTTAAAGTAAACACAAGCCTACAATAGGTTCAAATCATGTTAGAGAAATTTCCTACTATATAGACCTATACACAGGCTGAAACAATGAAGATACAAAAAAAATAACTATTAAACAAAGATGTTTGATTGATCTTTTCCTTCAAAAACCTTCAACAACCCTTCACATCGATAGACTTCAGATATATAAACATTTTTCCACCTAAAGCTAACTATTTCAACTTCCTCCAATGGCCTTTTGAAACCAATGACCGTTGGCATTCTCCAACCTTACATTTTTTGCAACTTTACAATATTTTCTCATGACAACTTTTGCAATATTAGCTATATTTACCTAATGACCCCACAATGACTCAAAAGACCACATCAACATTACAAAATGGCCTAACATGGGCTTATTTGACAATATCATGACTAAAACAACCTAACTTGACTCATTCCACAAAATGGAGCAACAAAGTGCTTTGCACCAATTTGAGACCATTTTGATGTAATTGGTGAGTTTTGCGGTCTTTTGGTTCAGTATGGTAAAAGTTGCAAAATGTTGTAAAATTGTCATATGCAAAAATGAAAAATTACAAAATAGGGAATACAAATGGTCAAAGAAGTTCAAATGGTAGTTGTAGTCATTTGGTGAGGTGGAATTGAAGGTTACAAGTTTAAAAAGACCTTAAGAGGCATGAGCAATGTTGGACAAGTTTGTATTGAAGATTAATAATCAATAAGACATGGTTACTCTGCAAATTTAATGTATTTTCTGTTGTTCCAGGCTTGGTATGGCCCATACAGACCCTTTTTTTCTATGATGTGAATTGGAATTATTAATAGGTTGATTCTACTTTCAAGTACAATTGGTTTGGTGTAATATCATTGAGTCTAGTGGTTTCTAGAGCCCATTTTCAAGGATTTTCTTGTGAGAGTTGCTCTTTAAGGGTTTAAAGTAACAAAAGGATGTTGTAGGCCATTCCACCCATTTTATTCTACTGTAACTCAGTGGAATGGTATAATTAGATGTAGGGGGCATGTGTGCATGATTTTAGGAGCAAGGGTGGCTATTTGGGGGTTTGGGCATGATGCTTAGTTGTCAAAAATGTGTGTTTTGAGTGAAATTTTGAGGTTAAGAGTAGGTAGTGATGGAAAACACTTGGGACAACACTTTTTAAGAGTTAATTAAGAAAGGTAAGACATATTTTAAGGTGTTGGGGGCATTGAAACAATGAGGAAGGGTCTGGAGGTGAGGTTTTCAATAAACCCCCCTTGAAACTTATCAAAAGTGAGGGTTTTGAGTTTTGGAGTGTTGGTGAGTGTTTCTTTGGAAGATTATTGTTGATTTAGTGCTTACGTACCCTAGTCATGAATTTCCAATGGTGTTTTTTTTGTCTGGAAGGAAGATTAAAGGGTAATTTCTTTGTAAATGTGGCCTAATTGGCCTATTGGAGCAATGCAGAAGCATATGGTTGAGGGATTTGATCTGAAACAACTTATTTCCCCTTTGAGATATGTTTAAGAAGACAATAATGGGTATCTAAAAATTTCCTACTCTTGTGGAGAGACGACCTTCTCTAAAAGATATCCCTAAAGAACCACTTTTGGAGTGCTACAAGGAACCTAGCATGAAATTGTGAAAAGTTGATGAAATGGAATTATAAGGGATGAATTGTTGATTGAACCTAATCAAATTGGGTTTGTTGAGAGTTTTCCACCTTGCTCTACATCACTTTGGCATGTTTATCAACTTAAGCAAGTACATGATATTTTTGAATTTCAATATGTAATGATAATCCAATATGAAATATGTAGTGTGAGACAATGACATTTGTGTATTTAAAATTTAAAGTTAAAATGTTAAAATTTACCATTGTTCTTGTCTTCAAAGTTGTTTAAACTATATAATATAACCATAATATAACTAAGCAATATGTCATATAATTTAACCATTATTCATTATTTTTTATTGTGAACTATATAATATAACCATTATTTTTTATGCTATTGTACATTGATATTTAACCATTGCTCAAGATTAAATTTTTGAATAATTTAAACATGCACATGAGGAACAAATTATTTCGATTCTAAAATTCTATATATCAAATTATCCAATAATCAAGTGTATGTCCATATAAAAAAATGGCATCAATGCCAACTCAAACAAAGTTTTACAAAATGTGGCATATGCCATATCAATATCTATTCAAAATATACATGCCAAAATTTCTATCTCATCCTAAACTACTAGTGGATCATCAAGATGGAGCCTCCTTGAAGCACTCTTTGGCTCTGAAGGTAGCTACACAAGAAAATTTTAAACCACAATTGAGATGAGTTATATTATATAATTTAAAATCGAATAATTAACATCAAAATCAATATACATTGAATTATAATTGAACTCTAAAATTGAAATCTTGATTACCACATATATACATCTCTTCAAAGTGTCAGGAGTCCTAGAATATGCCCCTCTCAAAGAACCAATCATACCAAGTTTTGCAATGTCAATCTATATATGTGAACAAAAACATAAATTTGATACAAGTTAGCATACAATTTTCGGTAATAGGAACATATTTACCAAACACAAAATAAAATAAACACATACCTCTTTCGACATCTCTTTTTCTTTATCTCCTTCAAGTGTTTCGACACCTCCTCCTTGATATATTTCAACACCTACTCCTTCAAGTGTTCCAACACCTACTCCTTCAAGCATTTTGACACTTGTCAACAAATATGTGTAGCTCATAACCGCCTGTACATAAAAATGACAAGTATATGAAACTACCAATCTATGTTGATGTATGTATAATCACTATAAGATCTTAAAAAATTTAATTCAATTGAATTTGAGTTCAATTACCTTCCCCTTATCTACCATTGCACCTCCAAAGTCTAGACAATGTTGTACCTCGCTCGCTCTAGGTGTTTCCTACAAGAGGAAAATAAGATAAACATATAAGTTAATATATAATTTCATTAATGACAAATCAAATGATAAGCAAGTATATAATAAAAAAATGTAAATGAGTGAGTGCAAAAATATATAACACGTGCATGTCGAGGCCAAATGAAATGGCCCTAAGGGTGCTATCAGTAACCTGTGTAAGCTCCTCCTCAAACATAAACTATTAAATAGACCATGTAAATAAATATTAGTACTTGATACTATCTCTTATTAATATTCATTTAAAAACAAATGCAATTTATGAATTTACAACTTAAATCTTACCTGTGTAACTATTCCAACGTTCCCCTCTCTAACAAGAGAGGACTCTGCAAGGTGTGCTCCAATATCTTGCATCTGATCTCCTATAGCGTCCATATCATGGAGGTAATAATAAAAAAATTCCAAGGGATGCTCAGCGGGTTGTACAAGAGGACCCAAGCATATTTAGTGGCACATCGTGCAAGTATGTGGCACATAGATATGTGGACTTGAGGAGGATGATGCAACAACACTCGATCCATCACCAACATCACCAGCATGTGGTTGAGCTACTGTAGCAGTATGGGAAACCAAAAGATCACTCAAAGAGTGAATAGCCTAAATAGTCTATTTGGATGCATCCTCGATAATATTTGAATGATATACTAGAGGTGGCTAAGGAGGGGAGGAAGGGGAACATATGTGCCATGGACTACTCTAACTACCCCTGGTCTATCCTAGGGCATACCTCCACCTATGCCCTAGAAGGTTTTATTGTCAAAGTAATTGACATGATGCCCTAACACAAACTCAGCATATAATTTTTTAATGAAGTAAAATGGTATATCACTATTGTTGTTGGGTGGTTTATCAGAAACCATCCACCAATGATCCCAAAATTTATTTGAAATTTCCTTATTCATGCACCATTTTATAGAAAATTTTGGTTTATTAACTATAACTAAGGGTAAATTTCCAGGTTAGTCTTAAATAAAAAACATAAGTAAAACCCTAGCATAAATATGAAGAAAAATGGAGGAAATAAAGCAAAACAAAGAACAATTTTACCAAAGCCCTTCAAAACCTCCATGAATCACCTCCATAGCCCTTCCCCATTTTCTGTAAATATGTTGTTTGCCTTCATATTTTTGTGAGCAAGTATGCCTATGACCATGACCTAGCAAATATTGAAGGATTTCTATGAAAATGCAAGTGAAACTAAATTCCACATGCAATAGAGAAACCTTCAAAATGAAAATGTTAGCTTAAAAGAATAAGAGATGTGAAAATGAAGTATGTGTGTATGTCAAGAGATTAAGAGATGTCCAAATGAGGTTGATTTAGGCATTTTATCTAAATGCGGAATTTGAATGGAGGGCCAAGATTGAAAGATGAAAGATTCCCTAAGATCAAAGGTTGTAAATATTGGACTCAAGGGAACACTGAGAGGGGGGGGGGCGGTGAATCAGTGTTCAAAAAATCTTAACTTTTATTACTCTGAAACTTAAATCATTTTGTCGTTAAATTAAAAGAGAGATGCAAGCATTCAAAGGAAACATTCATAGCACCATGATACACATTTTTTTGTGTGGAAACCATGTTAGGGGAAAAACCATGGTGGAGGTTAATCCATAATTTGAGTACTCAAATATAAATATTTACAAAAGAGAATGCCCTTGCATTCAGACACACTGCCTAGAGGTCACTTCTCAAAAGGGAAGGCTCATAGCCTTACAAAAGTCCAGATTAAAACCATCTGAAGTTTGAACTGAGATGATAGGATCTATTTATGGTAGGTTACAGTTCTAGTGAAGCTCATAGATTTATTTCTAGATCTGTAGACTGATTTTGCTCTTTGCTCTGCTCTGCTCTCCAATTCACATCACAAATCCAACACTCGCACTATTACTCTTCTGATTTTCGCATTACACCCATATTCACATACTTATTTTTCTTACTACACACTACTTCATATATATACAATGAAAAAACTACTCTTATATATATCCGCTACCAAAGATTTATTCATCCATCAATCGACTTTATAAAACATTAAGTTCTTTTCAACTTGTCGAACAGACCCACCACTAAATTTTTATGTGCATCCTCTAAAGTCGTTAATATAAAGAGAGGACCTAAAAAAACATAATAAAGCATGAAATAATTTAATTAATTACTCCTTATACATTCACGATTACTATATTCACCAGGTCATATTTTTAGCACAAATTACCAACTGATTAGTGCACCGGATCTTCTAGATCTTCTAGATCACGTACCAGTGAATGCATATCAAAAAAATCATTCACTAAGGTATTACAAACATCAAAAATCCTTTGTATGGGGTCCATAACACAAAATAATAGTTTGGTGAGATATACAGATCAACTTTTATACTTATAATTGGATGCCCTATTCTTCACCCTATTTAGCTAGTACATACAAAAACTAGACTACAGACGAGATGTATGACTTAGGTTTCCATTTAGGTTGCCATCAATGACAACACTTACAAGCCATATGCCAACAATCTCCCCCTTTGGCATTGATGTCAAAACTTAGTGAAAAATGACTAAGTGTTAGAATCATAATAGGTATACTGCATTCTCTCCCCCTATAAGGCATTTTTCATTGCATTCTCTCCTCCTTTGACATCAGTGGCAAAGAATGGAAGCCATATGTCAAAAAAGAAAAAAAGTGATACTGACAAGATAGTGACAAAACATGTGTTCAAAATCCTCAAGGCTTCAAAAATTTAACACATATATGCCAACAGTTCTCCCCCTTTGATCAAAACTTCAAAAACTTGAAAACAATTAACTGCTACATTTAGAAGATTATCTTATGGTTTTTCTTCACTTTTGAGATGAATTTCTTCTAGGAATCTATTGTGATTCCAATGATAATGATCAGACTATTATTCTTGGATGTTTTGTTAACAATTTTAGTTAATGATTCTGGAATTGTAATTGCTTCTTCTAGTTTCTCACCATTCCTTAGTATTTCCAACATCTGCTCCAATCTGCATTCGATTAGATCTCTTACCTTCCAAAAGGTATCAACAAGTGTGTTCTTGGTGAGTTAAATTTTTGTGTTTCTGACTATAACTCCCAAATTATTTTTCTGATGTTTCCATCCTTATCCTATAACATGTCAAAGCTTATACAAATTTCATTCAACTATGTTTCAATCTCATCCAATTTCTCTTTGTAATTACTAACTACATGGGGCCAGTGGATGCAATAGTTGTAGATGTTGTTAGCTGAATTTATGCATTGTCTCAATTCATTCATTTTCTTCTTCAGTTTGGAAAGGGATAGTCTGAATTTCTCCTTCATGTGAGAGATAACTTCACCAGCTTCCTTTTTCTTGAGCTTTAGAATTCAATGTCTCTTTACTGCATTCAATCATCTCATCGGGAAAAATGTTTTGCAAACTTTCTAATTTGATCTCGTAATGCTCAACATGAGCATTTAATACAATCATGATCATGTCTTGATCATATGATGGTCTAACAGACCATAACCTAACAATATTTTTCATTCCACCTTCTTGACTATTCTCTACGTTCCGGTACCATCCACAGACAGGGGAGGAAAGATTTTCTTGAATGGCTCCCCCTAGGCTAGTGGCGTGAAATCAATTACCAGAAGCAAGTTCCAGTATGGAACCATTTCCAACATCACAATCATTCTTCCTTACCCATTTCATTTTCATCTGATCTCTGATTTCATATGTAGTCACTTTTTCTTTCCCTTTATCATTTTTCTCTATATTTCTACTTTTGTATACTAGACCTCTTTTGTCTACATTTTTGTTTCTACAAAATTTTGCAATGTGACCATACTTATTGTAGTTGTAGAACACAATGCTTTCTTGTCTTGACCAATCATTCCAATGACTTCTTCATGATCTGCATTGATTAGCAACATGCCCAAATTTTCCTCATGTATAACATTCAACATTCCTTCTTAACACAATTTTTCATTCAATGGATTTATGGCCAAATTTTTTACAATTGAAACACTGACCAGAGAATGATGAAACTCTTTTCTTCATAGTACTCCTACACTAGGAAACCATATGACTGAACCTTTTATGAGAAAAACAATATCCATTAAACTTTTGAGCATTAGGTCAAGTCTTACCGAATACCTTCTAGCTTTGTTCATCAAGTTTCCTTGTCTGAAATTCTTTTGTCCAGGCCTAGAACTTTCTCATTTTTTTTTTCCAATACCTCTCTTATCATTTCCACTCTTTTTTCCTTTAGTTAGTTCATCAAACTTTATTGAACTGATCTTAAACTTTTCTTTGTACTCATTTGCAATCACAAGATCATTCCTAAGCGTAGCAATTTTCTTACCAAGTTCTTCTTCATTGTTTATGGATCTTTGTAATTCACTTTCCAACTGAGTGAATCCCCCATTTATTTTACTACATTCATCATATTTCTCTTTCAAGATTTTTGAGCAAGATTTTCCTCATTTTTCTTCCTTTCTTCACTCTCTTTAGTCATCTTCATCATCATAGATTCCATCTCATGTTTTCGGTTTGTATTATCTCTGGCAAGCTTTTCACATTCTTCAGCTATTTCCTTCAAGGTTTGATTCAAGTGAGCATCATCCATATTTTCATTATCCTTCTATTGTATCTGATCACATAGATCCCTTCTTTTCTCTTTGGATTTAATAATATGATCTTTTAATGACTAAATGAATTTCTCAGCATCTCTAAGATTTTCTTTTAATTCTTGTACTTCTTTAGACCGATCAAGGTCATCAAGTGCCACCAAAAGATATTGCTGAAGACTACCAGAGTCTATCACATTCCAAGATCCACCTCAAGCTGCTAAAATTCTTTTGAGGAACTGGGCTCTGATACCAATTGTTGGACTCAAGGGAACACTAAGAGGGGGGGGTGAATCAGTGTTCAACAAATCTTAACTTTTATTACTCTGAAACTTGAATCATTTTGTTATTACATTAAAATAAAGATGCAAGTATTCAAAGGAAACATTCATAGCATGATGACACACAAATTTTTGCATGGAAACCCTGTTAGGGGAAAAACCATGGTGGAGGTTAATCCACAATTTGAGTAGTTAAATATAATTTTTTACAAAAGAGAATGCACTTGCATTTAGGCACATTGCCTAGAGCTCACTGCTCAAAAGGGAAGGCTCACTGACTCACAAAATTTTAGATTAAAACCATTTGAAGGTTGAAATGAGATTATAGGATCTATTTATGCTAGGTTTATAGTTTCGGTGAAGCTCATAGATTGATTTCTAGATCTGTAGACCGATTATGCTCTTTGCTTTGATCTGCTCTACTCTACTATGCTATGCTCTCCAATTCACATCACAAATACAACACTTGCACTATTACTCTTCTGATTTTTGCATTACACCCATATTTGCATACTTTTTTTTCTTACTACACAATACTTCACATCTATACAATGATAAAACCAATCTTATATATATTTGCCAAAGATTTATTCATCAATCAGTTGGCTTTATAAAAAAATAAGTTCTTTTCAACTTGTCGGTCAGATCCACCACTAAATATTTATGTGCATCCTCCAAATTCGGTTAAGACAAAGAGAGGACCCAAACAAACATAATCAAGCATGAAATCATTTAATTAATTACTCCTTATAGATCCACGGTTACTATATTCGCTAGGTCAGATTTTTAGCAAAGATTACCAACATATTAGTGCACCGGATCTCCTAGATCGCATACCAGTGAATGTGTATCAAAAAAATCCTTCACCAAGGTATTCCAAACATCAAAAATCCTTTGTATGGGGTCCACAACACAAAATAATAGTTCGGTGACATATACAAATCAACTTTTATACTTATAACCGAATGCCATGTTCTTCACCCTATTAAGCTAGTAGATACAAAAAATAGACTACGGACCAGATGTATGACTTAGGTTTCCATTTAGGTTTCCATCAATGACAACACTTACAAGCCATATGCCAATAGTAAATGCATGTGACGACCCCTCATTAGGGTCAGGAAAAAAAATGCAAAAGGAATGGCTGAGATTTTACTTTGAGAAAATCAAATCAAGGGTGAGAATTACATGTGACAAGAGGATATTGGGCACAGATTTTGAGATTGTTGGAGGGAATTCAAAATTTGATTTATGAGAGGGAGAGTTGAATTTTTTAATTAAAAATTAATTTAATTCAAAAGTGGTGGGGCCATGTGATGGTAAATAATAAATTAAAATTATTTACTTGGAAAGAGGTAAATTGACAAGTGGAAATTTAAATAAATAATTTTATTTAAATTTAGAAGAAAAGTCAATAGGACAATCAAATAATTAATTCTAATTATTTAATTGTGGATGAAAGTGACTAGTAATTATATAAATTATGGGGAATTTATTTAATATGGGGAATTTATTTAATTATGAGAAGATATTAGAAATAAAGACATATTTAAATAAATAGAGTTTATTTATTTAAATAATCAGGAGGCAATAATAGACTAATTAAATAATTAAGAATGGACATAAGGCATTAGTGGTGTATTTAAATAAAATAATTTATTTAATTAAAGAGGACATAAGGCATTAGTGGCATATTTAAATAAAATAAATGTAATTTATTTATTTAAATAGTCATGAAGAATAAAAGATGTGAACTAATTAAATAATTAAGAATGGAGGATGGAGGATTTGAGTAATTATTTTTCTGGTTTTGGACAGAGACTCCAAAGAAAAGGAGTCTGAAAATAGTTTGGTCTTGAGTTTTTGACAGTGACAGTGATTTTCCAGTTGACAGGCAATTGCATTGTTTCAAGTGTCAAATGCGGCTCAACAGAGTGATTGTGTTGCCAAAGGTTGCGAATGTGTTAGGATATAGTCAAATGAGTTGTTTATGATAGCAAATGCGGCTTAACAAAGAGATTAAGCTGCACAGAGTCACGAATGTAGTTCAAAATGTCAAATGTGGTGCAAAATACAACAAATGTATTGCAAGCTGATAAAAGTTTGGTTTTGTTTGCAATTATGGTAGTTTTAAGGATTATTTCAGTTTGAGAGCGTTTTTACAGGTTTTCAAAAGGTGTTTAGTTGTTCATTGGTTTAGAAAAACACTTGGCAAACACATTGTCTTTGAATGTTTTGAAAACAAGCACAAAGAAGACAAACACAATCCTAGGCTTGGCAAGGACTATATTCTCAGGATTCCACATGGGTTTCCCCAACTGCACTTATTCTTAGCGGGTGATTTAGAAGCTTGGCCACACAGGCTCCCCCTTACATTACACTCACTTCTTGAGTCAACCAAGCTTCAAGCCCTCATAAATCTCCCATGACAGGATTTTCACCTCTACTAAGAATTGTGAGAATGTGGATGCCTCGACAATGACCATTGTTGTACTAGTGAATAGATAGGGTTTTTGGCTTCTACAAAAAAAAAAAAAGTTCAGACACCCGTTCGAGTGGCCACACATGAGGAAATATTATATTCGATAAGGAGGAATTCTAGCTTGAAGAGGTTACGCTCAATAGGTTTTTGGGGAATTCACTTGACTATGTGACACATCTACACTCGTAATCCTAATTTTTCCATTAGGATCACATTTGTATACCGATTGAGAGTAGCTTGGCTAAAGAGCTTCGTTCCTAATTTGAGTCGCCTTGGGGTGAGTACTTTTTCCCACCAAGGAAGGCCCAATTCCTAGAGTCAATAATAGTTTCTCTTGCACCCAGGATCATAGAAGTGTGCAAGGGGAGAGGATACTTTTATTATTGAATTAGGGTTACATAAAGTGGAGACACTTGTTTATTTAAATTATCAAAATTGTAATGTGGGACAAACACCTCAAACACTTTGTTGTTTTTAAACTTTAACTAAATATGATACCAACAATGTTTATTTAAGTCCATGTCATGAATATGCATGCTCATTTTAAGCCTTATGAGTTGTAATGCAAAGTTGTGTTCATTTTAAGCCCATGAATGCATATGCATGTTCATTTTATCCTCATGAAATGTAAATGCAAGTTGTAATTTGTAATGATTTGTTTGATTGATTAAGATTGTGAAAAGAATTAAAACCCAAACAAATAAAGGTTAGCCTCCTTGCCACATGCTACAAATAGGATATTAGTAACCCCAAAAACATCTAATCTACTAAACAAAAAAGAGAAAATTTAGAAATTTTGTAAAACTCAAAAATAAAATTTTACCAGGAAAATGCATCTCAGGGCTGAAAGATGGAATGCATAGGCAGATGTGTCATTCGAGCTTGCGAATGCGTCTCAGAGCCGAAAGTTGGAATGCACAAGCAGATACGTCATTTAGGCTTGTGAATGTGTCTCAGTAGAGTGAATGCGTCATTCGACTTAGCAAATATGGATCAGCATGGCGGTTGTGACATTCTACAAATCAAATGTGTCGCAATGCAATGATTGTGACTTAGAAAGTTTAAAATGTGGCTCTCTGTACCTATACCTACAAAAAAGTTAAAAAAAATTCATACAAAAACTACAAAAAATGAGTGTCGGATTCACCAATGTAACTAAGGATAAATTTCTAGGTTAGTCTTAAATCAAAAACATAAGTAAAACCCTAGCATAACTACGAAGAACAATGGAGGAAATAAAGAAAAACAAAGAATAATATTACCAAATCCCTTCAAAACCTCCATGAATCACCTCCATAGCCCTTCTCCATTTGCTGCAAATATATTGTTTACCTTCATATTTTTGTGAGCAAGTATGCCTATGACCATGACCTAGAAATTATTAAAGGATTTCTATGAAAATGCAAGTGAAACTAAATTCCACATGCAATAGATAAACCTACAAAATCACAATGTTAGCCTAAAAGCATAAGAGATGTAAAAATGAAGTATGTGTGTATGTCAAGAGATTAAGAGATGTTCTTGAATGAGGTTGATTTAGACATATTATATAAATGCCAAATTTGAATGGAGGTCCAAGATTGAAAGATGAAAGATGCCCTAAGATCAAAGGTTGTAAATGCATGTGACAACCCCTCATTAGGGTTAGGAAAATAATGTAAAAGGAATGGCTGATATTTGACTTTGAGAAAATCAAATCAAGGGTGAGAATTGCATGTGCCAAGCCGATATTGGGCATGAATTTTGAGGTTGTTGGAGGGAATTAAAAAATATATTTATGAGAGGGAGAGTTGACTTTTTGAATTAAAAATTAATTTAATTCAAAAGTGGTGGGGCCATGTGACGGTAAATAATAATTTAAGTTTATTTACTTGGAAAGAGGGAAATTGCCAAGTGGAAATTTAAATAAATGATATTATTTAAATTTAGAGGAAAATTCAATAGGACAATTAAATAATTAATTCTAATTATTTAATTGTGGATGAAAGTGACCAGCAATTAAATAAATTATGGGGAATTTATTTAATTATGAGAAGACATTAGAATTAGAGACGTATTTAAATAAATAGAGTTTATTTATTTAAATAATTAGAAGGCAATAATGGACTAATTAAATAAATTTAATAATTTAATTAAATAAAGAAGACATAAGGCATTAGTGGCATATTTTTAAAAAAAAATGTAATTTATTTATTTAAATAGTCATGAAGAATAAAAGATGTGAATTAATTAAATAATTAAGAATGGAGGATGGAGGATTTGAGCAATTTTTTTTTTAGTTTTGGATAGAGACTCTAGAGAAAAGGTGTCTGAAAATAGTTTGGAAATGTTTGGTCTCGGGTTTTTGACAGTGACAGTGATTTTCCAGTTGATAGGCAATTGCATCATTTCAGGTGTCAAATGTAGCTCAACAGAGCGATTGCATTGCCAAAGGCAATGAATGCGTTGGGATACAGTCAAATGAGTTGTTTCTGATAGAAAATGCAGCTTAACAAAGTGATTACGTTGCACAAAGTCGTGGATGTGGTTCAAAATGTCAAATGCGATGTAGAATGAAACAAATGTGTTGCAAGCTGAAAAAAGTTTGGTTTTGTTTGCAATTTTGGTAGTTTTTGAGGATTGTTTCAGTTTGAGAGCGGTTTTCCAGGTTTGCAAAAGCTGTTTAGTTGTTCATTGGTTCAGAAAAACACTTGGCAAGCACATTGTCTTTGAATTTTTTGAAAACAAGCACAAAGAAGACAAGCACAATCCTAGGGTTGGCAAGGACTATATTCTCTAGATTCCACATGGGTTTCCCTAGCCACACTTTTTCTTAGCGGGTGATTTAGAAGCTTGGCCACACACGCTCTCCCTTACATTGCACTCACTTCTCGAGTCAACCAAGATTCAAGCCCCCATAAATCTGTCATGGCAAGCTTTTCACCTCTACTAAGAGCTGGGAGAATGTGGATGCATTGGCAATGATTGTTGTTGCACTAGTGAATAGATAGGGTTTTTGGCTTCCACACAAATTTTTTTAGTTCGGGCACCCATTTGAGTGACCACACATGAGTCAATATTAGCTCCGATAAGGAGGAATTCCAACCTGAAGAGGTTACACTCAACAGGGTTTTGGGGAATTCACTTGTCTATGTGACACATCTACACTCATAGTACTAAGTTTTCCATTAGGATTGACATTTGTATACCAGTCAAGAGTAGCTCAGCTAAAGAGCTTTGTTGTTAGTTTGATTTGCCTTGGGGTGAGTAATTTTTCCCACCAAGGAAGGCTCAATTCCTAGAGTCAATAACAGTTTCTCTTGCACCCAGGATCGCACAACTGCACAAGGGGGGAGGATACTTCTATTATTGAATCAGGGTTACACAAATTGGAGACACTTGTTTATTTTAATTATCAAAATTGTAATGTGGGACAAACATCTCAAAAAAAATTATTTTAAAAATTTAACTCAATGTGAGACCAACAATGTTCATTTTAATCCCATGTCATGAAAATGCATGTTCATTTTAAGCCTTATGAGCTGTAATGCAAAGTTGTGTTCATTTTATCCTCATGAAATGTAAATGCAATTTGTAATTTGTAATGAGGTTTTTGTCTGATTAATATTATGAAAAGAATTAAAACCCAAACAAACAAATGTTAGACTCCTTGCCACATGTTGCAAACAAGATATTAGTAACCCCAAAAACATCTAATCTACTAAACAGAAAAGAGAAAATTTGGAAATTCTATAAAACCCAAAAATAAAATTTTACTAGGAAAATGCGTCTCAATAGAGAAAATGCATCTTGAGGCTAAAAGTTGGAATGTATAGGTAGATGTGTCGTTCAGGCTTGCAAATGCGTCTCAGAGTTGAAAGTTGGAATGCACAGAAAGATGCATCCTTTAGGCTTGCGAATGTGTCATTCAAATTAGAAAATGCGGATTGGTATGGTAGTTGCATCATTATATAGATCAAATGCATCGCGACACAATGATTGTGGCTCAAAAATTTTCAAATGCAACTCTTTGTACTTGTACTTGCAAAAAAGCCAAAAAAAAAATCATATGGAAACTGCAAAAAATGAGTGTTGAGTTCACCAATGTAACTAAGGGTAAATTTTCAGGTTAGTCTTAAATCAAAAACAAAAGTAAAACCCTAGCATAACTATGAAGAACAATGGAGGAAATAAAGAAAAACAAATAACAATGTTACCAAAGCCCTTCAAAACCTCCATGAATCACCTCCATAGCCCTTCTCCATTTACTGCAAATATGTTGTTTGCCTTCAAATTTTTGTGAGCAAGTATGCCTATGACCATGACCTAGCAAATATTGAAGGATTTCTATGAAAAATTCAAGTGAAACTAAATTCCACATGCAATAGAGAAACCTGCAAAATCACAATGTTCGCCTAAAAGCATAAGAGATGTGAAAATGAAGTATGTGTGTATGTCAAGAGATTAAGAGATGTCCAAATGAGGTTGATTTAGGCATTTTATAGAAATTCCAAATTTGAATGGAGGGCCAAGATTGAAAGATGAAAGATGCCCTGAGATCAAAGGTTGTAAATGCATGTGACAACCCCTCATTAGAATTAGGGCAACAATGCAAAAGGAATGGCTAAGATTTGACTTTGAGAAAATCAAATCAAGGGTGAGAATTGCATGTGACAAGAGGATATTGGGAACGAATTTTGAGGTTGCTGGAGGGAATTAAAAATTTGATTTATGAGAGGGAGAGTTGATGTTTTGAATTAAAAATTAATTTAATTCAAAAGTGGTGGGGCCATGTGATAGTAAATAATAAATTAAAATTAAATTTACTTGGAAAGAGGGAAATTGCTAAGTGGAAATTTAAATAAATGATTTTATTTAAATTTAGAAGAAAAGTCAATAGGAAAATTAAATAATTAATTCTAATTATCTAATTGTGGATGAAAGTGACTAGTAATTAAATAAATTATGGGGAATTCATTTAACTATGAGAAGACATTAGAATTAGAGACATATTTAAATAAATAGAGTTTATTTATTTAAATAATCAGGAGGAAATAATGGACTAGTTAAATAAATTTAATAATTTATTTAATTAAAGAGGACATAAGGCATTAGTGGCATATTTAAATAAAATAAATGTAATTTATTTATTTAAATAGTCATGAAGAATAAAACATGTGAATTAATTAAATAATTAAGAATTAATAGATGAATTTGGACAAAAGGACATAATTAAATATTTTAATTATGTTAAGAAGAAATATGGAGAAATTCAAGTTCGTAGGCCTAGGCCAATTTTATGTGTCTACATTAACATTAACTGGCAGACCGATGCGAGGGTTAACAAATAAAGAGTCTATTTGGGATTTTTTTTATTTCAAGATCTTTCACCACTTCGTAAGACAATTCACAGGAGTAATATTCCCTCATTGTTTCTCGCCATGAAAGAATGTCATTATGTTGGGTGGAGAGGGTTTCTATATTTTTAATTATTTCTTTCAATGTGTTTGTCATCTTCCTTAATCGAGGGATTGTCTTATAAACATCATAAATGCCCGTCAATTGCTCCAATTTTTCACCAATTAACTCTTCAATTGATGGGCACAGAGGTGGTGGAGAGTTTGGAATTTGTGGGTTTTGATTCTCAGCCATAATAATTGATTGAAGTTCAAAACTAATTAATCTAATTGAAATTACATAATATAAATGAAATTATTGTAAAAACCCTAGTTTTTAATAAAAATATGTAAAAAACTAGTTAAAATTATACAAAACTAATACAAAAATCGATTAAAACAAAGAAAAACCAAAAACTTACCTTAAAAATTAGATATCAACTTAAATCCGATATTGGATTCACCCTCACCATCGTTGTTATAGTCGTTGCAGGCTTAAAAGGTTTAAAATGATTTTAAAATGACCCTTTTTGGTTTTATATTACCCGACCCAAATCAAATATCTGATACAAATTGGATATCCAATTTGTTTTACTTTGGCTTGGGCATTGCTATGGAACAATGTACTAACACCCAACCCAAAAAAAAATCAACTCAAGATTTTCACATTTTTTGGCGAATGCAAAATGCTACTTTTTCATATCATCACTTTTTGGCCCATCATGATCCTGCACATGCCCATTTCTCTTATATTATAGACTATTAACTTGTTTCTCTTTGGTTCCCATTCCATTAGGAAAATAATAGGTGATGATAGAGTGAGAACAAAACCCCGTTCTTGTCAAGAGTTGTAACACAATAATGAATGATGAAGGATCTTCAAAAAAGGTGGTGTCAATTCATACATTGAATCCATGAGAGGATTCAACTCTTGTATCTCTATAAAATCCACTTCATCTTAGAGAAGTAGCAAGGTTAATATAGGAGGCATCCATTTCAAGGTGATTTAATTTCTCATGAGCATAGCCACTATCCTCTCTATAGGGGGAAAGAAATTAAAACTGATAAGTAGGAGGTATTTTCCATAGCATGCAAAATTATGATATTGCTATCATGCTTCAAGAGTGGTAAATATAAATATCATAACTTCATGTATATCAAAGACTACACAGTTGAATCCTAATAGCAATATCATAACTTCAAGAGTAGTAAAGATAAATATTTACATCCATGGCTTATGGGAGATGAGAAGCTTGTTATTTATTCTAATCCCTTGGAGTGAGGAAAATTACCATATTATAAGATACTTCACACTAGAAGTAATATTTCAATGTGTATATATATTTATTTTTAGAGGATGCTAATGGGAGTGACGAGCGGGAATAGGAGTGGGAGCTCCAATTTGAAATCTGCTATCAAGGGTAATGGTGAACCTAATGTTGAGGATGATGATGTTGATGCAGTACCTCTAGTTGGATTGCTAATGGTGGATGATTTTTTGGGATGCTTCAAGTAGAGATATCATTAGTGGATTTTGATAGCCATTTATGTTTTCTTTCTCCCCTTGTCTCATTTTTTTGGTGTCTTGCACGGATGTTGTTGGAATGTTGACTTCTATTCCAAAACACTAAATTTTATTGGGGCCTTGGTGTTGGGAATAATGAGGATTGGAGAGAGGATTTTTTTATCCCCTTAAGTGGCTGGAGATGTTGTTGTGGTCTCTATGGCTGGTGAGGGTTAGGATTTTTCCTTACGTATTTCAACTGGTGTTTGGTGGAAGGGTTTTTCATTGGTGGGAGTTGTTGGTCTGGGTTGTTGGATATTGATGGCCTTAGCTTGTTGGTATATTCCTTCTACTCCTATTGAGGTGGAGACCTTTCCTTTAGAGGTAGATATAGGTTTTATTGGTGAGGTTGGGCATTTCTAGAAGGGGACTCAATCTTCCTTTTTTTTTTTAATTCTCCTATCGAGGTGGAGAATATCCTTTTTGAGGATGATGTTTTACACCATTTTTGTGCTTCCATTGAAACCCCTCTATGGGGTTAAAAGGCGTTCCTTATTATAATTGTTGCTTTGAGAGCAATCTTGTTTTTTCTATTATGGGTTCTAGATAATTCATGGTTAATATCTTTGGGGAGAGTTTTTTTCCTCTAGTTTGGTTGGCTCATTTAGTCTAGTTTGGATGTAATGGTGGTCGGGTTTGCATATGCCTCAATGCTCTCGATTTGTGATGTCATATTTTTCATTGGTTCTGAGGCTACTATTTTGGAGTTTAATGGTGTGTAATAGGATTGTTGCTTGCCTATTCATGCTCATCCCTTTCTAGCATCTCCTATTGAGGTGGTTTTTCTCCTATTGAGGTGGAGAATGATATTTCTGGAAAGTTTTAGAGGTGTAAGGGGACTTATGCTTCCATTTTTCTATTTCTTCTTTTATTCTCCTATTGAGGTGGAGAGATATGGTGGGGGATGAGATTTTTCATTAGTTTTGGTTCTTGCACTTAGAGGTTATGTTGGCATTGCTAATAGGGAGTTGTTACTGCCCTTTCACAGTATGGTTCTCTTTTCTCTAGTTGTGGTGGAGATCAAGAATAGTGTTGATGATGTATTGTATTTGAATCTTTGGAAGAAAATGTAAAGATTTTGATCTATATTTTGGCTAGTTCTTGTTGTTGTTCCTAGCATAGGATCTGTCTTTGTTGTGCATATTTTCTATTGTAGGTTGGTTGCTATTTGTCTTGGATATGTCTTTGGAAATTTTCTTTGTGGTTTGGGTTTCAATTCCCCTCAAAACTTGGATGTAAAGGGTTTCAAGTTCCTTCAAAAATTATTTTAACCTTAATCAAAAACATTTCAATTTTTATGCACATACCATTTTCCTCTATTGAATCATCTTTATCATAATTTGGTCATAAGCTTCTTGTACTACCTAACATGGTCTTGTAGTCGGGACTCAATTTTATTTGTACTTTTGTGATCTCCCCAAGTATCACTTAAGAGGGGTGTTAGAGTGAATAATTTATCTATTCATTATACTTAAGTGTACTTAGGTTGATGAGATAATAAAATATCTTGTATAATTAAATGTTCAACCTTTAAGCCTCTAGAGGTTACCAAGTTATTTGGTAAAAATCATGTGCTACCTTTTTGAGGTTGGAAGACTTTCCATCTCACCTCAAAGGTCACTCAAACTTGGCATCTAGGTTGATGACTTGGTCAAATGGGTTGTTGGTTTGCACACTCCAAGTGATCCTAAGGTTGAAACCTATAGGACACTTGTCTACCTATTTGTGCCACATTATGGAGCACTTTTCAATCCATATCATAGGTGGATTGCCTCTCTCTTGCCTATATATGCAAGGATTTGTACTGATTGTAATTTGGCTCAACTAAATACAATAGCTCATATTGCTCACTTGTGCTTTTTTCTTATCTCCATAATTTCCTATTTCTTATATGAAAATACCTAAATATTCCCCCAAAAAAAAGATATTTTCCTTAGAAAATAGATCACCATCTTCCTATTAAATTATCAATGGAAGTTAATAAATATTTACTACCCCTTATTGATAGATTCCATATTGATTCATATAATTTAGTGTGAAAAATCTCTAATGTAGTTCTTTCTCTATAATAAATGCATATAGGAAAAAAATCTTCCATTGTTTTTCCAAAAATACAACTATCACATGAAGTAGTTGGTTCCTTAACTAGTGGTAATCCTCTCACGATATTCTTCCACAATAAACTCAATCCTCCAAAATGTAGTTTTTCATACCTTAAATATCGTATTCATATCTAATCTAAATAAGTTTCTTTAAAAATTTATTTAGGTTCTTCTTAGGTTATCTTTTCACTCTTGAGTTATCATGGGAACATTTGGTTCTCAATCATCTCAGCCTTTGCAATCAACTTGTCACTAAAGAATCTATCAAGAATTATGCACACATTATCTTTGAAAGATACTCTAACCTTTTTCTACTAGTTGTCCAACACTCACGAGATTATATTTCAATCCAAGAACAAAATAAATATCAGTTATATGCTTTATCACTATCTTTTCTTACAATATTAATAATTCCTTTACTCAAAATTGACATTTTTATCATTATCCAATTTGACTTCTAATTTCATTGAATTCCCTAAACTTATAAATAAATCCTTGTTTCCTATCGGATGATTACTATATCCATTGCCTAAAAACCAAATATCACTTGAGCTCTCTTGAGCAACACAATGTGATGAAAAGTAACTCCAAATTATTTTATGATACATTTGAAAAGTTTACATTTTTATTACCATCGTATGTTTGTTTCTTTTTGTGCTCATATACATAGTGACCAATTTTTTTGTAAAAATAACATTGATTATTGGACTTATAATCCCTCTAATTTTTATTTGTTCTAAAATTAATTTCACTCTCTAGAGCTATAAGCATTAGAATTCTAATTTTTTAGTTCACCATGATCTGGACTACTCCTTCCAACTTTCTAATTATTTTTTGTCTCTACCTCTAGATCTCGGAATTCCTCTTTCTCAACCTTTGTTGAATGAAATTTGTGATTTAAATGCACTCTATAAGAATGAATTATTGTTTGTGTTCATTTTGAATTAGTAATACAACAATGCTCCCTTCAATTCATCAATAAATAATTGTGTTAGATCTTTAAATTCTTTAATTGTAATAACAATAACATCAAATTTACTTGATAGATTTGTAAGAATCTTTTCTATAACTTTCTAACCAACTAATTATTCACCACCTAATCTAATCTAATTAGCAACATTCATATCTTGACTCACAAACTAGTCTACAACTCTAAATTTCTCATTTATTAAATTTTAAAATTTCTCATAAAAGATTGTAACTTGACTACATTCACTTTAATGGTTCTCTCATAGGTTGTTTCCACTGACCCTTATTCACTCTGCTTTTACCTTTGGCTGGAGTGACTCTCTTCCTTAAGTTTTTTTATTCAATTTCAAAAATGAGTGCAAATTATCTCCGTATATTAATTATTTTATTCTCCTTCTAGAAACAAAGTATGCATTCACTAATTTTCTTTGGAAGAGATTTATAGTCTATTTATTCACTGTATTCCAATAAGACAGATAGTTTATTGTATTCTAATAAGACAGATAATTGCTTTAGACATCTATAAATTTAATTATTTTCTAAGGACCTCTATAAATTTTATTATAATTAAACTTTTCTATTCAGAGATATAAAATTAATATAATTGATTGCTTGATTGATTGTAGAAAATTATAATATTTAAATAAAGTGAATGTTTAACAATGTCAAGTATGTCTAAATACCTCGCTTATTTGGCTGACAGAAGTCATGCTTGGCAGGCAATTTTCAACAACTTCTGGACGTCCATTATTTGCAACGAAATGACACGAGGTGATCATTTTTGACTTCGTTTGTTTGGCTGGCCGGACTTTGCAACCTTTGCTATATTTAAATACCAGATCTCACTCTCCTCCACATGCAGACATTGTTTCCCTTCATACACAATTGCTCCCCATTATTCATTCTCACACAAAATAAGTAGAATTGTAATGGGTTTCATCTTAACTCATTCTTGCTCGATGATGAAAATGGGGTTGATTCTGCTTATTTCCATCACAATAGCATTGAATGCTCAAACTGCAGATGGAAAGAGACTTCTGAAGAGAAGGCCAGTGCAGGATAAGATTTCAGCTAAATTCATTCTAGTGAAAGAAGAGCTGAATACACAGCATACCCAGAGTTTATCCGATTGGAAGCAGAGCCCTTCAGTTGCACATATGAAAATCAGATGCCCGCGTAAGAAGAGTAGATCGTTCAAGAATAAGCTTCCATCTGGCCCAAGCCCTGGATCGGGCAATGCATATACCAACTATGGTGGTGTTAAGAGTAGTTGTAGATCAGCAAGCATATTCAAGATTAAACTTCTTCTCCAAGTTGTGTAGGGCACTAATAAATAAACATCGGCCATGCAAAGGCATGTGAAGCAGCAGCAATACAAACTGTTCCAAAACCTTTGATTACTCTCAATTAAGTTCCTATGACTTCCCTAGGCCACCATAAAATTTCTTGTTGTTTTTTAGCGAAACTGTTCAACTGCAATATAGGCAAACTATGAGACGTTAAATGGATTAATATTGTGTTTTAGTTTATGTATAGATTGTTCAAGCTCGTAATCAATCTGATTGAGAGATATGGGGTTGACGATCAATGTCTTGGATACTGAAAGTCATGGCATTGTTTGTGCCTTCTGTATGGTTTTCTAAGTGTCGGATTTGTTCTTCCTGTATGTGTTGGAGTTTAGGCTTTTCTAAATGTTTGTTTCTTAGAGATATAATCTTGTTATGAGAATTCAATGAAAGTAAATATATTTATAATATTATGATGATAAACATTGTATAGCTTTTAAGCTCACTTTGATTCGTCTTGAAGATATGAAATTTCTAAATTTCATAAAAGATAGAGTTTGTAGATTTTTAGAATAAATGGTGAAAACAATTTTCCTTCATCAACGTTTCAGATCACATTATATGATTCATCATCAAGAAGATAAGTAAGAGAAGAAAAATCAATATTTGCATTCAAATTTTTTCCTCGTCAACTTTTCAGAGCACACTACTTGATCTATTATGAGGATGATAATCAAGAGTAGAGAAAGTAAACATTTTTTTTTCATCAACATTTCAGATCACACTACATGATCCATCATAGGATAATAAGAAAGAGGAGAAATTTATATTCTGTTTCTTATTATCCTATGATGTATTTCTCTTCTCCTATGATGGATCATGCACTGTGATCTGAAATGTCAATGAAGAAATTTTTTGCATAGTTTAATCTAGAAATCTACTAAGAGTTGATAAATATCTAAATTAAATCTACTCTTACACATATTCATTTCAAAGAAACAATTTCATTTTTTAGTTTTATCTATTTTTCATTCAGAGAGTTTTCCCATTTGGTAAGGTTTGATTTTCAAAATGTCATTGACATTTAACAATGGATTTTCCAACTAGTTGATAAAATATTTCACTATAAGGAGGATTTTTCCAATTTGAACCTTGACTATATCATTTTGTATAATTGATAAAACAAAATGTTGAATACTTACATAACACCATTTCCGCCTAGGGTTGAATCCTCAATTTACATGAGTGACCTAAGTTAAATTCACAATATGTTGAAGTAACCCATGACACTTTTAATATCTAAAAATAAATCTTGGTCCCACTTATTTCCATCTACTTAATCAATAATAAAATATTCAATTAGCACCTTGGAGTTATATTTAAATATTAATTATAATCAATGTAATAATCTAGAATCTAGAATATTTCAAGGAACATCTCTTGCACACATTTAGTAGTACCAAAACATCTTCTTGTGGCATCAACATTCTAGGGCATATTCTATGGAGTAGTCTAATCAAGAAAGAACAAATATTCTAGAACAAAAATCTAGAATCTAATGGCTTAAGGAAGGATATTGGAACACCAAGATCTTTGATCAATCTACTTTAAAACATAAAAGAAGAAACAAGATAAGTAATCTTACTCTCAATGATGGTTATGTGGTTTTAGAGGAGTATTACATAATTGATGTTGTTGTTTCATTCTTCAGAGTGAATTTTTCTATGAATAACAAGGATTTGAATGATATCCCTAGGTTTGTGGAAGTTATCCCTTGGATTTTGGATGTTGTTGATAATGTTGGAATGAGCATGGTTGTTTCTTTGGAAGAAGTTAAATCTATTGCTTTCTCATCTAGAGATTTCAAAGCCCCAAGTTTGGATGGATTCCCTCCATCCTTCTTCCAAGATATTTAGAAGATTATCTCTCAAGATCTGCTAACAACTACTAGAGACTTCTTCAAATCAAGTAAGCTCCTTAAACAACTAAATCAAACCTTCATTGTGTTAGTACCAAAAGTGGTGAAAGCTACTACTATGACTGACTTCAAGCCCATTAGTCTTTGCAATATTGTTTATAAAATCTCCTCTAAGGTGTTGGTCAATAGAATAAACCTATTCTTCATTGACTCATTTCCACCAATCAGAAAAGATTTGTCCTAGATAGGAAGATTTTGGATGTTGTACTCACCACCCATGAACTTATTCATTCAATGGAGAACAATGGAAATCCAACTATGCTCTTAAAACTTGAAATATCTAAGGATTATGAAATAAAGCTCTAGCTCTTTATTATGGTATTTTTTGGAAAAAATGGGTTTAAGAGGAAGATACTTAAACTTATTAACACTTGTATTTCTTCTTCTACCCATTCAATTTTGGTGAATGGTATCCCAAGACATTTTTTCTCCTTAGGAAAAGGGCTAAGACAAGGGCACCCCCTCTCCCATTATTCTTGTTGCTAAGGCTCTAGGTAGAAGTTTTCATAGGCTCATTGACTCTAATAAACTCCTTGGGGTCAAATTTTCCTCTTCTTCTTCTCCCTCCTCCCATCAATAATTTGTTGATGGCACTATTTTTTGTGGGGTTTCTTCAATTATGGAAGCCAAACTTTGGAATTATATCTTGGATACCTATGCTAAAGTTGTTGGCCAACACACTAATTATCACAAAATTATGCTCTACTTCTTTAACTTTGAGGACATTCTTAAATACAAGATGTGAGAATTCTTGGATGCCAACATAATAGTTTATCTACCACTAATCCTGGCCTTCCTTTTACCACAAAAATGCTATCTGAAACTTATTGGAATAACATTGTGAAAAGAGTGTAGAGGAATTCAGATAGGTGGAAAGGGAAGGTTTTAAGCCAAGCTAGTAAATACCAGTTTCTAAAAGCTTCCCTCTAGAATATCCATGTTTTCTATTTATCTTTTTGTAAAATTCTTGTTATAATGGTTGAAAGAATTGAAAAGATCCAAAATAAATTTTTATAATTTGGAGTTGAGGATAAGAACATATTATCCTTAGTTAAATGGGAAAAATATGTAAACCTAAAAGTTAGGAAGGTCTAGGGATAAAAATATTGAAGTAATTCAGCAAAGTGTCACTCTCAAAATTGGGTGGCACCTATTGGAAGGGAACAAAGATTGGTCTTACATTTTTAGAGCTAATTACTTTGAGAACAAATACCCTAGATGTTTCCTTTCTTCCTCAAATGTTCCCAATGGTTCTGTTATATGGAATCACTTACTTAAGATTAGAAATGTGATTAAGAAAGCAATATTTTTTAGTGTGGAGAATGACAATGGTTAATTTTTTGAAATACTATTGGATTGAATGTTAGATTTTACCCTCAGTGGAGGGTATCTCCCATGTTAGAGACATGGAAATCCTAATAAATGGTACAAATTTACATGGTTACATCATAGGGATGGCCCCATACCAAGTGGAAATTTTTGTATAGTCAAATGAGTGGAAGAGACTTTAGGAGTAGAAGTCAACAAGCCTAGAAAGAGGAGGTTTATCTTCTCTACAAGCTTATAAATGAATATAGTTTTAAAAGTTTAGAAAAGAAGTATGTATTTCTTTGGCCCGCTAACTATTTAGGAGACTTCTCATTTAGGACTTCTTATTCTCTTGTTGCAGATGATAAGAATGACCCCCTTTGATTGGAACCAAGCATGGAATAAAAAAATGATACCTAAAATTTGTTGTTCCTAGTGGGTTGCTATTCACAATAAGATTCTCACAATTGACAACTTGAATAAGAGGGGTTTCTCTTTGATTAACATATGCAACTTATGTTATAAAGAGGAAGAGATTATTAGCCATTTGTTCTTCCATCGAGATTTTGCTAGATGTGTGTGTGGGGAGTTATTTTCCCACTTATTTCTCTATTGGATCTCCCCTTTGCATCTAAGGGATTTTGTCAACTATTGGAACTATGGTCCACCCTAAAATCATCCTATCATCTACAAAATTTGGAAACAAATTCCTTTTTTGTCATCTGGAAGCTATGGAAAGAGAGGAACAACATGGTGTTCATAGACCAGGTTAGAAACAATAGTGTCATCTTTAGAATTATCAAACATAACTTACAAGATATTATTGTGAATGGTGATGCTAGACCTGCCCAAACACACAATTAGTCGAATATGCAAGTTAGAAACATAATTCCCCATGAAATTCATTTGAAATATGAAAACAAGAAATAATATGAAGAACACAATGAAAAATCTATTAGATCATATTTAAATGCTCAAAATCTCAATCCCATGGGGGAATTGGTGACATTTTGATGTGGAAAATGGCCCTTTCCCAATTCCTTGCAAGCTTGATGATCAATGGTGAAGATTTGATTCTCCTTGGTGAAATTTCTCCATAACCTAGCTATGCCAACATGAAAAATGAATGAAAATGGACAAACATGGATGGAGATTGCTCAAAACTTGAAGATAGTAATGTTGCATGAAGTTGTGAATCAAATGCCTAAGATTATGGATAATGATCTTACATGGATTGAACCTCATAAATCCAAATGAGAGTCTTCTATTTATAGAAGAGAATGATGGAGAAAGTGGAAAAAGGGATGAATGTGGGACTAAACATGAGCCAATGGTAAGGTTCCACTTGCCAACATGTTAGTGGAGGAGGAATGAGAACATTTTGATGAATGTGCAAATAAATGTAGTTAGGTGGATATTTCAAATTGATGAAATGACAAGTTGGAGGGAGAAAGAAATGAAGTTAATGCCATTTGGCTCAAGGAAAAGGACATGTAAGAGACGTTCAATGCCTTGTTGGATGTACACACCCTTTTGGAGGGATTTTTGAATTTGAAGAATATTCCCTCTTTGATGCCATGTTGAGAGAAAATAGGAGATTTAATAAATCAATTAAAATGATTTTCTTGTCCAAGTTGTAAAAGCTAGAGGATTTGAGGGATTAGGATAAGAGTTAATTAGGATTTAATTAACTTAGGTGGAAATTAGTTAATTTTATATTTTGACTTAGATTTTTGGATTTATTTAAATCAAAATGAGAGGAACTAGATTTAATTAAATAAAGTTTGATTTATTTAAATAAAAGGGGTGATGCTAGACTTAATCAAATAAGGGTTAATTTATTCAATTAAAGGAGGGAATATGATTTAACTAAATAAAATGAATTATTTAATTAAAAGTGGAACATTAACATTAAATAACATTGATTTATTTAATCAAAGATGAATATTATGGTTAATTAAATCAAATGATTTATTTTGTGATCCCACAAAGTTGGTTTACAATTGTTGGGAGATTCTAATTTTCACTGAAATCACATATTTTTAGAAAATATAATGATTTAATCTTTTAAAAGTTCCATTTTAAGGATTCCAATTGAAGAGGGTTTCATCAAACCACCTTAGATCAAACCCCTTTGGATATAACCCCACTAGTTTTAAACCATACCTACAACATAGTCTCCTTTACACCTATCAAAATGCTGATAAAAAATCACTTTAGATTTACCTTTTGGGGGATCAAATGAATTCATTTAAATTGTATTTCAAATTATCATGGTATTCCTCACAACGAGCTATCTAATGAATATAATTTTAATATGTTTTGGTTTTATTATGTATTTATTTTTTTAGTTTTATTAAACATAGGTTTTTCACTGAAAATCAAGCTCTATGTTGTGCACATGTGAAAAAATAGCAGATTATCACAAAAATAAAATAAAAATGTTTGGGTTGTGTATTGATGTCCTTGATTCATTAAAAAAGTAATAATTGAATTTTGATACATACAGAAAAATTTATGTTATATATAGTCTGCCTATGTCTGAATTGTAATTGGTCTATCTTCGAAACTTGATTAAGGAAAAAATATTTAATAAAATTTTATAAAACCAAATGAAAGTGCTATATATCGTAGTTAAAAATATAAATTCAAAAAACTTAGAATTTTATCCTTCATACAAAAAAATCTATGTTGTATACGGTGAGTGTCACTTCTTAAAAATGTTATTTTTTTTAAAAAGCAAGTTTTCAAAGGAGATGGGAAAATAAGTGCAATCTAATTTCAAAAATTTTGAAAAAAATATATTTAGGATCTACAAACAAAATTTCACAAATCACTAGTTTGCATCATCTTAAAATTCCTCATGGTTTAGCCGCTATAGGAGCCTGAAAGTGAAGATTTAGTTTTAAAAAAATCAATTTAGTGTCCAGTTTGCCCAAAAATTGTAAACTAGTATTGTGGGATCACTTATTAGTTAATAAAAAAATAAAAGAGAATAATGATTTAATAAAATAGGATGGTTTATTTAATTAAAAGAGGAATTATGATGAATTAATTAAATAAATATTTAATTAATGGGTTAGTGAAGAAGTGATTCTAGAAGAAGTGATCTTAGTAAATCAGGATTAGGTGCACAATATCAATCACGATATTTTAAATGTGACCTACAATTATGTATGCCCATTCTTTTGGTTTCTCAAAAATAATTCCTACTTATGCAAAATTGAGAGTGAAATAATATTGGGGGATCACACAAAATCTAAACAAAATTAATTGGAGTAAAATCATGGCAATAAGTGAGGTCAAATAGAACCCCCCAAAAAATTGGATGGGTGAAGCATAACTTTGATGGGTGCCTAAGGGAAACCCTAGAGAAGCTATAGTTGGTGGAGTAATAAGAGAATAGAAAGTAGATATGATTGAAGGATGCACTAAACCTATTGGCTTCAAGTCCAACAATGAAGCTAAATCCATGGTGGTGTGATGGGGGGTTAAGAGACCAAAGAAGTTTGGATACCAGTCTATGGAGGTTGAAGGTGATTCTCAAATCATTTTTAACCTTTTATAGAATAACAATGATCCCTAATGAAAGATCTAAAAATTTATGTTGAATTGTAGATATGATATTCAGAGTTTTTAATAGGTCAAGATCAAACACATCTACAAGGAAGGTAATGGAGTGGTTAATATTCCTTGCAACCTGTAGTGTAGGAAATTATACTTCTTTCTTGGAAATGGTATAATTTAACACTTACTTTGGACTTATTGTAGCACCCTTTCATTTATGACCCTTTAAATCATCATTAATAGGCCCCTAAGACCCTTTATTTCAGATCTCAAGGCTTATTTTGACTAAAATTCCAGTAAAATTGATAAATACATTCAAATTTCTAACAAACCAATATTTACTCACCCTGAAAAGCTAGGGTGGGACTCATACGCCACCTTGAGCATATAAGTCCCCCTAGGTGGGACCCATATGCCACAAGTAGTGTATGAGTCTCGTGTGGCCATTTTTAGGGTTTGAGCCGTAAATTAAGGTTTTTCAATTCAAATTTTTGGTTGATTTCGGTATTTGAGATCTAATAAATGGTAAATTAGATGAAGTTTCCATATAAAAAAGGTTTCAAATCATTATTTCACCTAAGCAAGCCTAAGCATTGATAATACCAAGTTGAGCACTCAAGCATTCTTTCACAAGAGCATTCAAAATCAATTAGCAAGCAAAGTTGAAGTCTTAGAGCAGCATTATAGTGTTTTTGCATGTATTCAAGCTCACTTTCCATTCAAGATCTAGCATTGTCAATGATTGATGATCTTGGGAAGTGAGTCATCTCTATGTTTCATTCATGCATTTTATTCTAGCACTAGCATAGGCTTTCATTAAATCTTAGATCCCCTAATCTTAGATACACTTAAGATTAGGACTTGAATTAATATTTACTTTCAAGATCTATTATTTATATCAAGGTTTAACTACCAAACTAGGGGTTTGATCGAGGCAAACCCCCGTAAATAAATCAATACTATATTTTGCTTTTTAGGTCTTCTTAGCAAGTTCAAATTCAAAAATTAGGTTTGGAAGGAAGAGCAAAGATAGAACAGATTCAAATACTAATTTTCCAAAAAAGTAGAACGGGAATGATATGCCAGTTGTGGCATATCAATCCTGGTAAAGCACTTTTTTCAGATTTTCGAGGACTCAAACTTGTCACTGTGAAATTCCAGTTTCTGCCCAAAAACCCTAAACTGGGACTAAATCACCCAGCCTGGCATATGAGTCCTAGTGTTCTTTTAAAACCATATTTTCAATATTTCAAACCTTGTCTCGACAATATTCAATTTTCTAGGTGCACCTCTGTAATTTGTCAACTTATTGTTCTAATTTGAGTTTATTTCTAGGTCATTTACTTAAGTTTTGCATATCATTTACATTTCTTGTCTTTCCAAGCCCTTGCTTCATGGTGAACCTCCTTTTAGTCTCTAATCACACCCTTGAACACCTTATTATAGATCTCTCTCCCTCATTCCATCATTGGATTGAGATATATATGGTTTCCTTGAGTGAAACTTGTAGAAAATTGATTGTTCTATGTCCTAAAACATACAAACAACACTATTTTTGAGGTTTCATTTTAGTGAACCTAGCCTTTAGAAAACCTTATTTTCTAATTTGGAGTGCATCATAGTCCTAGATCTAGCTTACATTAACTTTGTATTTGGTTTTGCACTAGTTAATTTGCATCTAGGGTTTCTAAA
>CM021103.1:477828504-477932748 GCA_007115665.2 Sequoiadendron giganteum | reverse complement strand
AAAGTGTTTCTTTGGTGTATATATAGGAAAACTTCTAGGCTTTATAGTATCTCATAGAAGCATTGAGGTGGAAACAAAGAAAATTGATTCTATAATTAACATGCCACCTCCTAGAAACATTTCACAATTGTGCACTTTACAAGGAAGAATTTAGCCTATTCGTCATTTTGTAGCATCCCTAGTGGACCAAACATTACCCCTTTACACATTCTTCTTAAGAAGGAGGTTCAGTTTAACTGGTCTAAGGATTGCAAACAATATTTTGAGAGTTTGAAAGATTACCTTGCTACTCCACTTATTTTACAACCCGCTATGCAAGACAAACCATTCATCCCCTATACAGTAGCATCAAACCATACTCTTGCAACATTGTTGGCTCAACATGCAAAGAACATCTTATTTATATTACATTAGACATTTTTTTATTGATTATGAAACATGATACACAATGATAGAAAAATAATTGACGATTTGATATTATCTACTAGTAAATTGAGAAATTACTTACTAAATGTTGAAATACATGTGATGATGAAATTTTATTCTTTAGAACATATTTTCACTAAAATAGATTTATCAAGACACTTAGCTAAGTGAGTTATGATGCTAACTAAGTCTGATCTTAAATTTATCTAACAAAAAACAATTAAAGGGCAAGCCTTGACCGACCAATTAGTTGATGCCCCTTCTCCCCTAGCATTACCTAATAATTATTCATTCCCTGATGATAATGGGTTGATGATTGAAATGGATACATGGGAGTTATACTTTGATGACTCTAACTGTAGAACTGGATCTGGAACATGGGTTATAATAGTCCCATTTGAAGTAAATCCTATTCCCTTGGCTTATTGCTTAAAATTATTATGCACAAACAACACAACAAATCATAAAACATTAATTGCTCGATTATGTACCGTTTTAACTCTAGGAGCATGAGACATTGAGATATTCAGTGATTCACAATTAGTCATTAAGAAAATAAATGGAACATATCAAGAAAAGCAAGAAAAAATATCAAAATATATAAGGATCTCGCAATGAATTTGTTAGACAATTTTGATTCATACACCATTGATATCATCCAATGAAAAGATAATTGACATGTGGATAAAATGGCAAGTGTGGCTTCCTTAATATCTCCTTAAGATCCTTCAAAATATTTCACATTCATTGTACATACAATTATTAAGCCATCAATAGAATCTAAATTCAAAAAGTGTTATTTACCACCATGGAAATCTCTAGTGAATGGTACACACTGATATTTAATTATTTTAAAGAAGGTACCTTTCATGAGCCGACAATTAAGAATATTCGAGCTCGCATTTATAAACTTGCATATAGATATATAATCCTCGCTAATGTGATGTATAGAAGGTCCTTCAATAGTCTTTTACTTAGATGCCTTGAACAATCTGATATCCCTATAGCACGTATGAAAGCTCATGAAGGTGCTTGTGGAGGCTATTTTGGAGGAAGATCATTAGTTCAAAATTTAATCTACATAGGATATTATTGGATGAATATGGAACAAGATTGCTTTGAATATATTAAGAAATATCACAAATGTCAAGAGCATAGAAATTTGATTCACACTCTTGTTTATGAGCTTTGAGCCCAAGGTCCTATTTGGGCTTTCTTGGTGTGGGGTTTGGATCTTATTGGAAAAATATTACCACCTTCTTCCACTGGACATACATTCATAATTACTGCAACAAATTATTTCATGAAATGGGTAGAATCCATTCCTCTTCATTCAACAATTATCAATGTAATATGTTATTTCATATTGGAACACATTATTGCTTGCTTTGGACTTCCTTCTACATTAGTTTCGGACAATGGGACACCATTTAAGAATAATGATGTGAAGACCTTCTTAGAGACATTCAACATTCAACATCATTTTTCAACACCCTACTACCTGCAATCTAATGGTCAAGTTGAATCGATTAATAAGACTTTTGAAAAAATCTTAAGGAAAATAGTAAGAAATCATAATAAGGACTAGCACACATAGTTGACATATTCTTTATGGGCTTATTGTACTAGTATTAGAACATCAACTGGGAATACTCCTTATAACCTTGTCTATGGTAGTGATGAAATAATGCCCTTGGAGTTAGAGATTCCTTCATTAAGAATTTATCTTCAAGGACTTATTGATGAAAATACATATAAAGAATAACGATTGCATCAGCTTGAAATTCTTGATGAACAATGCATCAATGCTCTTGAGCATCTCCAAGCTTACTCTAGAAAAATGCAACGTAGTTTCAATGATAACATCATCCCTCGTGCATTTACTAAAGGTGATTTGGTGTTATTTGAGAATCAACATAACTGATCCTTGTTTTTAGCTACAACTCAAAACAGGTAGAGTTGAATCGCATTCATCGTTGAAGGTACACAAGTGATTACAAAAATTTTCTACTAAGTATTCATTGATCTTGAATAAAATTGATCACTTTTGAATTTTTGGTATTATTATGCAAGTAATTGTAATAGAAAAATCATAAAATTGCATAATGTTTGTTACTTTATTTATATTGTAAAAAGCAAAGTCCCACACAAGCCGTGAGAATAGATTAATTTGATTTCATAATCAAATAATGAATACAAAATCAAGTTATATACTACACAACTCAAGATAATGTAAATATGAAAAAGGGAGTGATTCATCATTAAATGTAATGACAAATCATTTTTACTCGATGTCTTCAAGTTGTTGTGTCTCCAGTGCCTCTAGGTTGTTTTAGCTCCAAGCTCCATGGTTTCCCGCAAGATTGTGAAAGGTGGTGATAGAGCAATGATAAATCACATCCTTTCTCATGCCTATATTACCAACATAAGTGTAACCTACATCCTATCAAGAATTCATCAAATGATTAATTCATCGAAAAGTAGATGATCAAAGAGCAGAAGTTCAATGGAAGCTTCCAGCTTCAATTATTTTTCTAACATGTTTTTTCACTGTGGAGGAATAGGTTAATTATGTTTGTGATCAATTTTCATCATATATGTGGAGAAAAATGGGCTCCCACAAGGGTTGAGCCCAACATATCAAGAGGACACCATCTCATTCACATCATTCTATGAGAGTCATGAGATATTCAAAACAATCATTAAGAAAAGTTGTTGTAACCAAGAAGAGATTCATAAAGCAACCTTATTTCAACATGGTGAAAACAATTTGAGCAAGTATCTTATTGCTCATCATACTAAAAGAATGATAAAAATATGATAAGGGATCATCAACATTCTTATGTTGTTTCATCTCTACCTTACATTATTTTTCATTTTTAGTGAGGTATTGAGCCCCTTTATATTAAAGGGAGAGCAAGGTATCAATCCTATTTATACTGTTTCTAAACAACTTTTGAAATACATATAAAGTCTTGAGGATGATAAGAGAAATAGGTCTACATCATTAAAACTTCAACATCATACATCAAGTAGACAGTTTATATGACTATAATAAAGGCATCAAAATGCATTAAAAAGAAGTCAAGAGAGCTGATTTTATGATCATTATCTATTATTGCTAACTGTCTGCATAGAGCTAAAGAAATCTCTTTACCTGATGCATGATAAAATGGAGATTTGAAAGGCATAAAGAATGATGACCCTATAAAGGCTTCACAAAATAAACCATACAAGGTGTTTAAATGGGAAGAAATATAGGATGAGGTGACATATGTCCGTCACCATGCCCATAGGGGAGGGATTCAAAGTTGATGAAGCAACCTCAATTAGAATATTTTCAAAATTACTTGAACAACTTTGAGCCATCATACTACATGGAGAAAAAGAAAAGGCCATTGATTTACTTTAATCATGCATAACTTACTTACATAACCAAACTACTAAAGAGGGAACAATCCATATTTCAATAAGCAGAATTGTCATGGTTTAGAGAGCAATCAAACAAATAAGGTGTAGTTTTCCTATGCTTGGAGCCCAATGTAATTATTTTTTGGAAGAAATAGAAGCTTTGGAACACAAATATTCATACCAAAATAGTGAATATAGACTTACAAGATCGAATAATGACAATCATTACTTATGTAGAAGAAACTATGAGCATGTTGATAGGTACAGTCACCTCAAAGGATGAAGACAAATATATCAAAGTATTTTCAAGATAGTTGATAAGTTTTTCCCATGCATATAATATGGGGATATGTTGCCACCTACAAGGAATACATAGTCATCATTGATCAGGAAGCACTTTTCAGATCGGTGGAGAAGCAATTATAATAGAAACAACCTTGGTATCATTCACTACAGCTTCATGATATTTGAAAAGTAATAGAAAAATAAAAAAGGACAACATTACTACATATTGGAATCAAGAGGAATCATTAACATATCAGCTTGATAAGTTATCTTTATCTATGATTGCTTGCAAAAGGACAGGAAAGAACCATGCTTCATGCCTATTAGAGAGAGAATCAAACATAAAATTGCTACAGAAGGTTTATACCATTAAAGAGAGATGTATCTAAAATGTTCAAATACATTAAGAAAAGGTGAAGCATGAGTGTAATTGACAAAGGGGTTTCTTATTTAAATAGATTCAAATTTTCACAGAACAACCATATGACTATGAAATGTGCAAGAGTTTATTCACCTTGGTAGATACATAGTCTAATCAAATGCTACCACGAGCTTGGTTTATGCTAAAAAATAATGGGGGTTTTGCTAACACAAGATTCACGCACTTAGTAGACATTCATAATAGATTTTTGCATCAAATGGATAGTCTCTATAAGCATGTTCAAAAGAGACAATGATGCCAAGAGTGCATTCCAATATGAGGAATGATGATAGTTACAAATCACAGTAATAAAAGGACAAGGAACAAGCATGAAAATATGTCATGAAAGCCTCTAACAATCACTATCATTACAGTTACCAAGAATATTCAATGTCATAAAGGTCAATAACTTTGTATAGGGTGGTTGAAACATCAAGGTACAATAATAAGTTATTTATTGTTTCTTTCACAAAGATAAAGATCATAACAAGAAAGGCAAAGAAATATCCATTTTCATCATTGTATCATAAAGAATAGAAGATACAACCATTTTAAAGGAGAACACTCTTCAAAATACCATTCTTCTATCGGACAAGTTCATGATAATGTTGCAAGGGAAGTGGGATATCATTGATAATGGAGTTGTGATGGTTGAGGATAATTAAGCATAAATGACAGTGGTCATGGAAGAAGGTAATCATAGGACAGTTAACATGAGAAATGATAGAAGTATGATCTAAACAAAGGGTATTTTAGTAGCTATTCTTGGTAGAGGATTAAATAATGATCATGGTTCCATACAAATGATATGACAATATCAAAGGTGTGGGTGCAGTCCTAATGCAGAGATCTCAATCATAGGTGAACAATAACAAATACCCAGAAGGCCACATTCAAGGTGAGGGTTTCTACACAAATAAGAATGTTGAATTTATGGAACACAAGGCCATTGCCTACAAATGAAGAAGGCTCTTTAAGTGTTGTCAAGGCATAGAAAAATAATGCAAAACACCTAAAACTCTACATATATTTTGCAACCTATTGGACTTGAATAGAGCAACAAGAAAAATACTTCATGGCGGCCTCCATTCAAAATATTTGAGGAAACCTCATGTTTTTTAAATAATATATAGAGAAAAGATGGACTTTTCATCATTTAAATCAGAAATGGAAATGAAAATTATAAACTAAGTTGCGTCCATGATCTCTAAGAAGGACACTCGAAAGATTGGAGAAATGAAGGAATGCAATGACACCAAAATATCTATGAGCTAGACTTATTAAAGAGACTTTATAAAATTTTATTTAGAGGTCGACCATGAAAATATAGAGAAACCCCGCATAAGGAAAATGGATGTGATGCCATTTATATCTTTTATTTTGCAGAAAAATATAGATGAAACCCACAACTGGAAAGAATGGGAGCTTCAGAGTTCGAGATATACAAAAAAAATGACAAATAATCATCATTTTTAGCTCAGATGGAGCATGCTTTCCTAAGAGAAAAGAAAGAAATGATGAATGGAGGCCATACCTCGAGCTTACTACCGACTCTTCACAAGTTGGAAGCTTCCAAGACCATGACAAAAGATTTAGAAATCCTTCAGATTTCGGCCACAAAACAAGATACCATCAACAAATCAAAATATATCAAAAATATAGTAATGGTTGTGGCTGAAGGCCAAACATTTGCTTCCAAAATAGAGAATGGGGAATTTAATGTTCAATTTTGTAGCAAAGAATACTTACTTAGGCATATACCTACAAGAAATCTCCATGAAAAGCTCTCGAGACAACAAATAGATCAAAGGGTTCGAGCTCAAACCCTACACAACAACATGGTGGCATAGTAGACCAAACTTCCAAAACACTCAAGCAGAATGAAGAAATGATTTTAGGGTTTTGAGTTTTACCTACTTACCTTCAATTGAATGATGGGTATTTTGATTATGTTTTTAAACATAATCATTTTATTCAAAACTTACCCATGGTCAAGACTTGAAGTCTTTGACCCTAATCATGATGTTACTTTTCCTTTGCTTTTAAACATTATCATGTCACCCTAAGATGCTCATGGTCAGATTAAGTATCGCATGAAGGAGCTAGGTCTTGACTCTAAGTCAATTGACCTCATGATATGAGAAACCGTGAGTTTGGAGTTTCTTTGGGGAGTCATGTAATTAAATATTAAGGTGATATCACTTTATATTTTCCATTCACTTATTCTACATTTTATTGCATGATGTTAGGTATTGGGTATGAGGGTTAATATTTTGTTAAACTCCAAAAATATGTATTTCATGATATTTTTATAAAGTTAATTAATTAAATGATAATCTATAAATAATTTAATTAATTAGACTATTTCAAATGCAAACATAAACATGAAGTTAACCCTCAATAATGCATGGGCGAATTAGGAGTTAAGATGAAGTTTGCATGAGTTCCAATCCAGATTTTGGGAGTTTTTAGTTCAGTTTGAGTGCCCTATGAGTCAACTATGAGTTGACTTTGAGTTTGAGCTTGAGTTCACTCATTTTTGCATGAGTTAGAGCCCCCTTTTCATGGATTTTTATTTCTTCTCATGGATCACTTTTAGAAATGCAAATATTTTCACTTGGAGTTAGCTTACAGTTCCACCTCTTGGATGCTTTATGCATGCCTTTATTGTATATATTAGAAAATTTTATTCTTTTTCCTTTAGTTCTTATTTTTCATCTCTTTTTGCATACCTTTTGTAGAGAGACAAAGGATTTGTAACTCAACTTTTGATATCAATATAGTTTACATTTTTTACAACTTTACAAGTGGCTTTATTTATGCAGAGTCTCTCCTTCATATTGTTCATTGAGATAGAGTTCACCTTTGTAATTTCAGGTGTTTTGTATGTTTGAATGATTTGATGCAAGTTTGATGTGTTTCATTACCAAAACCTTCAAATTTCTATCTTTGTTTTGCATACATATACATAGTTGTTGTTTGTCACAGGTCATTAATTGTGCTTAAAACTTGTACTTTTTTCTTATTCATGAAAACTTAGTTTTTCCTTAGAAGAAAGGGGATAAATGCAATCGTTTAATGAATTAATCATGTGTTTAGAGAGCTCAAATTTCCCCGTGTTAATAATTTTTTCTGAAGATATAGGTTGTGAATCTTCTTCAAGTTCTACCATCATTAGGTGCATCACCATCACATTTTACATTTACATTTTCCAGTAGTTTCATGCAAACCCTTCTTACTCTTTTCCCAAATCAAGTTTTTTAAGAATCTAATTTATTATCAAAAAGGAACTAGCCTAGAATCTGGAGGTCTAATTCCATATAAGATACCAACAACCTGGAATTAGTCCAATGTTACATAGGATTGCAGAGCTTTCTAGCCTTACATGCAGGTGCAAATCCCCATGATAACTTGTGCCATGCTCTTGACCTCGTGATAAGAAAACCATCCTAAGTCATAGTAAATATGTGCAAGCATACTACAACCCC
The DNA here is from genome assembly GCA_007115665.2 of Sequoiadendron giganteum. Classification (NCBI taxonomy): domain Eukaryota; kingdom Viridiplantae; phylum Streptophyta; class Pinopsida; order Cupressales; family Cupressaceae; genus Sequoiadendron; species Sequoiadendron giganteum. Next base: position 477,924,717 of record CM021103.1, on the reverse strand, counting down.
ATGCATAGACAATATTTTGATGCTTTATCTCCTATATCATGTGAACTAGGCCTCCATCCAGGTGATCTTCCCGGCCATTTTGGACTAGTACTAGTGCTATGGTGAAAATAATAATTTATCTCAAAAGTGGTGATCTTGCATAAAGTAGCCATTGTAGCTCAATACGTGGCCCCATTATCTCATCTAGAACTAGTCTTCTAAGATAGTAATATACATCTACCCTCATCTTCCTATAAGTACAATTATTTTTGGAATGGATGGTCTTGCCTTGAATGGGAATTCAAAGGATGCGATGAGCATCCTCTAGAGTGATCGTCATATTGCTCGTAGGTATAAGAAATGTGTAAGCATCTACATCCCATTTCTCTTCTAATGCCATGAGCATGGAATCATGGTACCTCATGGGAGGCATGAGGTATTCCCGATAAATCCCAATAGCCTGTAAAATTTATGTATCCTCCTTTCAAAGTGTCACAACAAGGTCTCATATGCGATAGAAGATTTTATCGTTGAGACGTTGTCATGATCGTGGAGGAATCTAACAAAAAATAAAAAAGATGTCCTATAAGCATTCTAAAATCTTAAATCTATACATCAATAGTCAAAAAGTGTGCTAAAGTTTCTCTAAGGTACTTTTTATGAGTCCTAGACACTTTATTTCTCTTTTGGGACACTTCGTGAAGAAATGGGACACTTTGCAAAAAAAAGGGGTGCTTTGCAACTTTTTCTTCTAGGGTCCTAAACCTATCTAGAAATTCAAAAAACATAAATTAAATGCATAAAAACAAAACTAATGTAGAGAAGAATCCACTCATCAAATGTTTCAAGTCACCTCACTCTACCTCCTCACGTAGGCTATGAATTCTTGAGGGGACGTATGCTCATACACTCAGCATCCTCAATTGTTCTCCAATGAAATAAAACTACAAGAAGGTAAAAGACAAAATGATTACAAATTACTTCACTTTTTACTCATATATGTTCAAATTAAGCCTTTAACATATTAGGGTTAAAAGTGATTTTTCATTCAAACTAGCATATTGGGGGCTAGCGATATTCATTTTCAATGTTGTTTGTTGTGTTGGATTCATGATTTCACTCTTGTTCTCATCAATTTTTTATCACTATGTCGTATGGTACTTGTAAATACACTATGCTATGACTAATGCAATTCGATTCGGTTGTACTGCTACCTTGATTCCACCTCCATAAAGCAAGCAGAATCAAGGAGGTCATACATCTACCCTTGAATTTGATTTCATGAATAAATTAGATTTTTGAACGACTAATGAATTGGTTTTGCAGGATGCAATTCCTAACATTGTGGTTTTACAAATAGCTACAATGGGGGCTTCATTCCCCTATGTTCATGAATAAATACATATGAGTATCTAGTTATGAAATGAAGTTTCTTGTTCATATTCCTTTAGCTTGCATATGCACGTAGAATCATATGGGTGCCAAAGTGGGGGCTAAATGTATTGTAGAAAATTATACTCCCTTCTTGGAGATGGTACAATTTCACACTTACTTTGGACCTATTTTAGCACCCTTTAAATCATCATTTATAGGCCCCTAAGACCCTTTATTTTGGATCTCCAGCCTTGTTTTGACTAAAATCTAGATAAAATCAATAAATACATTCAAATTTCTAATGTAACCCAATATTTACTCACCTTGAAAAGCTAGGGTGGGACTCATATGCCACCTTGGGCATACAAGTCCCTTTAGGTGGGACCCATATGAGTCTCATGTGGCCTCTTTTTAGGGTTTCAACGAGAAATTAAGGTTTTCAATTCAAACTTTTGGTTGATGTTAGCATTTGAGATATAATAAACGGTAAATTAGATGAAGTGCCTATATAAAAAGGTTTCAAATCATTATTTCACCTAAGCAAGATAAAGCATTCATAGTACCAACTTGAGCACTCAAGCATTCTTTCACAATAGTATTCAAGAGCAAGTAAAAAGATAAGTTGAAGTCTTGGAGCAGCATTATAGTGTTTTTGTAGGTCTTCAAGCTCACTTTCCATTCAAGATTTAGCATTTTCAATGATTGATTATGGTTACCTATGGTGAATCATGATAGATTCTAGATTGGGGAGATGCAACTAGCCACTGAGCCAAGCCTAATGACTTGTTTCCTAAGTGATTTCATCCTACATTATCACTCTACTTTCTACCTAAGGGAAGGGACATGCATTATTATGGATTATTAGGGTGATTGGAGATCTCCCAAAGTGATTCATCATCTATGTGTTTCATTCATGCATCTTATTCTAGCACATTAGAATAGGGTTTCATTGCATATTAGATCTCCTAATCTTAGATACATTAAAGATTAGGAATTGCATTCATATTTACTTTCAAGATCTATTATATCTATCAAGGTTTAACTACCAAACTAGGGGTTTGACTGAGGCAAACCCCCCATAAAAAAATTGATACTATATTATGTTTTTCAGGTCTTCTTAGTAGGTTCAAATTTGGAAATCAAGTTTGGAAGGAAGATTAGAGATATGAGAATAGATTCAGATTTTAATTTTTTGGAAAATAAGATCGGTACTAATATGCCACTTGTTGTTTATGAGTTCTGGTCTAGCACTTTTTCAGATTTTGAAGGATTTAGACTTGTCACTATGAAATTCCAACTTCTACCTAGAAACCCTAAACTAGGACTAAATTTTCCAGCCTAGTGTATGAGTCCCAATGTGCTTTGAAAACCATATTTTTAGGATTTTAGACTTTGTCCCGAGCATATTCAGTTTTTCAGGTGCACCTTTGTACTTTCTCAATTTACTATTCTTATTTTAGTTCATTTCTAGGTCATTTACTTAAGTTTTGCATATCATTTACATTTCTTGTCTTTCCAAGCCCTTGCTTGGTGGTGACCCTATTTTTAGTCTCTAATCACACCCTAGGACACCTTATTGCCAATCTATCTCCCTCATTCCATCCTTGGATTGAGATCTCTAGGGTTTCCTTGAGTGAAAGTTGTAGAAAATTGGTTGTTCTATGTCCTAAAACATACAAACATGACTATTTTTGAGGTTTCACAACCTAGGCCTTATATTTGAAGAATGAAATTATAAGATTTTAAATTCAAATATCCTAAGAACTTTAAAGAATATTCTTTTCCAAGAAAGACTCCAAATTCTTCTCACATAGCTTTGTTAGGTGTTGGTTATATATGTTTACGATGGTTATGATTCGAGATGAGGTGGATACTTTCTATGGTCTTAATTAGACATGCACAACTAACAAGGATCTTATGTTAAGGTAGAATTTATTTTATTTTCACCCCATGATGTTTAATAAAAAGAATAAATAAATCAACCACAGTGGCTCTCATGAAGTATTCAATTACAATGTGACAAATGCTATGGTTGACCCTGTTATGTCTCAAAAACGCAAGTTTGAACCACAAGAGGTTGCCAAGCTCTTGACACATTTTTGGCTAACGTACAAGGACAATTAATGTAATTGAACCCTCTACTCTTTAGGCTTTGCTAGAACCAGGCGAGTGTACCTATGTAAATGAGATAGACTTAAACTATGTTTTTCCTCTAAACAATCTATCCACAATGGCAATTGGGAATGGGATAGATGAAATCTTAATAACTACTCCTACTACATAAAATGAAGGTATTTATATATGTTCTTTTTATGAGATTTATTTTATGGGGTATGACAGATTAGTGCTTTCTATCCACATGGGAAATGGAGTCAAAAATAAAAAATGATATGTGTTTCCCTATTTTGGCTTAACTCAAGTTGCTAGGAAATTTGAAAAATGAGGTTCTATGACTGGCATAAAACTTCACTAAATTTATGACTTGCATAAATTTGTTGGAATATTTCTTTATGAGGTTCTTCTTCAATTATCCAAAAGAAATCCTTAATCACTGTGATTCATTCAGAAGAATTTAAATCTGACTTGCAGACACAAATTAATTAAATCACACAAAATGAAAATGCACTTTGATAAATAAAAAATATACTTGATAAACTGATTTAAATGACTGAGAGACCTCAAGTTGGAGACAACGAGATAAAAAATAGAAATAATTGCATAAAAAAATATGAACACCAAAAAAGGATTTCACTAGTTTAAAACATTTTCTCCATTACTTTGCTTTGGAAAATTCTATACATTATATGCATCCCCAATTTTACTTTCTCCTATCTTCCAACTATTCTAACTTCTAACCCTTATTCTATATCAAACTCATGCTTTTATATCTTTAGAAAATCCCTCACGCCTTTTAGTACTAGTTTTTTCACATTCTCATGAGAGGCCAAAAGTCATGAGACCAAAGTTCGTGTCACTTCAGAATAAAACACAACTGAAAAGAACAAGAATAACCTGCACGACATCAACAACCAATTTACTGTGTTACTGCATGCCTTCACTTCTACTGTTGCGGTACTACAGTGACATTTTATGTTCACCTCCATATACCACCCTACCGTGGTCTATCTTTTGCCTCCCCATGGTACCATGATGGCTTGCCCTTCACTGCCATCTCCACCGCTCTACCACGGGAACTGTTCTAACCCTGTGCAATATAGCGGTCTCTTCATTTTATTTCTCCTTTGCATACTACCCTACTGCGGGATCCTTATTGACCCTCAGTGGTATGGCAGTTGTCTTCAATTATACCGCCCAACTATGGGTCATGCTCTATCCCTCCACAGTATGGTGGTGTTTGAATTTTTTCAACACAACATTCCTTCCACCGCTCTACCACAGGATCTTTGATGACCCTCCATGGTATGGCAGTGGCCTTTCACTTCACCGCAAAACCATAGGCTTTGTTCAAACTCCTTATGGTGCAGTGATAAAGGTATGATGTGACTACTCTCAACCATGACACCGCGAGCCATCCTGCAAGGGGCCACAGTAAGGAGGTAAATGGTGTTGGCTAAGAAGGGTGGATGATAAGGCAGCGGTATGCGGTAAAAGGAATTTTTAGCATTATGGATGGCGGTAAAATAATTTTTCATGAAAAAGATAGCAAAATATTCGGTTCAAATGGATAAAATCCTTTAGAGTTTTAATGAAAATTTTGGTTCTAATAGACCTCACTAGTTGGATCAATATCACTACATAGGAGACCCTCTTTATGAAAAAATTACATAAGGAAAAGTATGAGGAGTTGAAGACCACACTCCATACTCATGATGCTTCTTCAATCCTTTTTGGGACTAAATCTATTAATGTTCCATTTATCATGGTTCCTAAATTTGACTTATTTAGGGTAAGACTAGGCATTCCATTGCTAGTCTCCATGAATTCGATTGCTTTATTTTTCCACAAATTCTTAAAATTCCCTCATGTTAACATAGTGCATACTATTCAAGATACTAGATACAAACCACTCATGTCACGTGAGGGCTTCTCTCTAGATCATTTTTGGCTTTCTCTTGTTGGACCTTTATTTCCCTATAGATACTTGTTCTACAAGGCCTACTACAAGTACAAAATAGGAGTCACAACCCCTAATTCTACCTTTTGACCTTCTTCTCAGACCATTCCCATGAAGACCTATATGCATGCATAGCATTGTGCTTCCTCTTGTGCAACTTATTCTTCAAAGGTTGTAGAGAAGCATGCTCCCGTACATGGACCTTCTTCTTATATTAATCTATTTTGTAACCTTCAATAGTCTCCTTCATTCCTTCTACTATTCCTAGCATAAGAAAAGGAAAGGCACCCTTCTTGAAGAAATCTAAACAATTCTTTCAACTCCCAATATTACCGACAATTCTCTAGCCCATCCTATATTGTAAGGGGAAGCACACAATTGAAGTTGGTTCTTCTTCTATTGTTCCTACACCTCAATCATTGAGGCCTCCTCTCATTCCTCCACCTTCTAAATTAGACAAAGGAAATGGGCCCATGGCCAAGATTCCCATATCTATCCATGTGCCTCCTCATGTCCCTCCTCAAGAGTCTACTCTTCCACTGACAATGGTTATGAAGACTACTCCTCTCATGGAACATGATCCCCTAGAGACTTCTCAAGCTATTTTTCTTTGTGGTCATAGCCATTGGAACTAACTTGTGTGTGAGCATAAGCATCACTGATGGGCATTGGTCTGGGACAGTGTGGCTTTGTAAAATATTTCAAAGGGGAGCCATTTGTCTCTAATTCTAATTTTGCTTCTATTCCTTATTTTGTTTTTTTTCTTGTTCATATCTTTATCTCATCTTTCATTCCTATCACTTCAATCTTGCTCTCGACTTCTTCAATGGATCTCAATGAACATTACCCTAAGTGGGTAAACGTGTTCATTTCTCTTTCTTCAGAGCCTCCTTTGATCACATCCTTGCCTAATCATCCTCCTTTTCTTGATCTCATAGATATGACTTACACAAAATTCATGTCTATTTTGGCTCCTTCTACCCCTACCCCTCCTTACACTTCTAACGTGATTATGCCATATCCTCTACTTAAGCACAAGTTAGAGCACAACCTCATTCTGAATGATGGTCACAAAAATTATTTTATCATCTTCATCTTGTTCCACATTGGCTTGTATTGTTCTTGTGATGGATACGTCACCTCCTTCCCTATATTTTTTCAATGCTCCTATTTTGGAGGTCAAAAACAACTCTTTGGTTTCCCATCCTCCTCTTGTTCAATCACTACACTTCAATCTAGAGAAGTGTATGTTCTAGCTCAATGATGTTGAAATCATAGGAGTTTATCGATGGAGTCATTAAGGTAGCCTCCTTAGCCCTTGTTGTAGGTGAGTTGAATGGTATTTCCCTTGCATTCATCCCTTTGTGAACTTGTCCCCCTTCCCCTTATGATGATCTATATTGGGAATAGGATGACTTTTTAAAGGTGTCAGACTAGAGTAGTACCTCTCCTTATCTTTAGATTAGATTTGTGTGTTTGTTTATGTTTCCCCCGTGCTTGTCTATTTATTTTAGTGCTCTTTCTTGGAGGACACTTGATGCCCTTGTAGGTACTTGGACACAAGAGAGAAAACCTATCATAAAAATTCTTCTATATGTTTCATCATTCTTCCATTTGTCAAAATATTTAACTTTTTACATTGGGAACAATGAAAAGCATTGGGGCATTTAGGCCTCTTCCATGTTGACATGAATTTTTAATTGTCTTCATGTGCTCTTCCTCTCGTTCCAATATATTTGGGGGATGATAAAATTTCATATTGTTTATATTATCTATATATATACATCCATTTATGACTAGTTATGACCATGAATAATTAGATCCCCCTGTGATCTTGATTTCTTCATCTCTACTTTCTCTGGATGTTGTGGATTCTATGTTTTGTCCCTTGCATGAAAAAATTCCATGGATATATCTAGTTAAGTATGTCATGACATAATGTCTCTCTATATTTCTTATCCTTAGAATGACTTGTGCTCCTTTGTGTAGAATACATCATTCTAAGGGGGGCTATCATATATGCTTATTATTATCTTTCAAAAATAATATCTTAAAAATAAATATAGATGTCTTATGATCTCATTGTCTAGCTTGGGGGCAACCTAACTAGACTTCTCTTTTATCTTGATCTCATTTTCTCTCTTGGGGGAAACTTGACTAGACTTTTCATTTTTGTGACTATCCTGCAATGTAGTTTGTAGTAGTCATAGGCTTATATGCTTGTCATATGGTCTCTATCATAACACAACTTGTTAGAAATACCTATTAGTGTTGTATTTTTATCTAATCAAATTTTATCATGTCTATTTTTTTCTTTTTTTTCTAACATGTTTGTTTATAGCTATCATGTTTGTGGTGAGAATGTAGTCATCTTTACAAGATAGAAGACTCATGTCCTCTTCATGTCCTAGCTCAACTTCTCAATTTCATATATCGGATTGAAGACCTATGTACTCTTCATCATGGGTATATTATCTTCAGCCTATTTCTCTATCTACTTTAGCTCACATTTGTTAGAATACATAAGCTCACTAAAGTGGGGGAAGAATATAATGACAAAAATTTCATCCTATGGAATTTCACATTCCATAACCTCCCCTTTAGATTAATTAAATTTGATAATGCAATATCCACTTTTCCTACCCTTAATTTTGTCAATAACCATTCGATGTTTGATTTTTAAAGTGATTTTTTTTTTGCAAAAGGTCACACAATGCGTAAACATCTGCATGCCATGCAAATGCCCCAAAAATATTTCTTACTGTATAGTCATTTGGATGTTACACTTCCCACCTGCCCACAAATTGTAATGCCTCTACAAATTGTAGACACATCAAAAAAATCCCTTTGCATGCCTATACCCCTTGCAAACCTCCTATTCTCTCACACATACAGTCTCATTCATTTTATTTACTCTAATCACTTTCTTTTAACCTATCTTTATCATTCTCATTTTCACTCTCTCTTTCTATCAATCTCTCTTGTACTTGAATCTCTATGCTAGCACTTTGGTATTATTGGAACAAGCTCAAACATTGCACACTCTTCCTTTTGGCATTCCTCATTTTTTAAACAAAGGGTAACTCTACGTTTCTTGTTACATTATCACTTAAATTGATAGCATATCGTTTTTCTAGCTTGTTGATCTATTCTCTTTATCTTTTCATTTTATTTTATCTCTATCTATCTAGCTATCTCTGGAGGTGGGAACACCTAAGCAAGGGATTGACCAAGGTAAGCCCCTAAAACAACCCCAACCATTTTCTTGTCTCTTTGTGTGCAAGTTTTGAAGTTGCAGCATTGTGGGAGGCTTCATTTGTGGACCTCTTATGAGTCTCCTTTATTCCTTTTCATTTTTATCATTCCCTTTCCATCTACTTCAATTTTTATTCATTATTTTTTTTAGGATAAGAGATCTATAGCCTATATATATTAAAATATAAATAAGTATTGTCAAACATACCATATTTCCATCAAAACAATTGGAAAAACCATGAGAGAGTATCCATGTAACAATATATTTGAAAGCTATAAAATTATAACTAGTATGAAGGATCCTAACCCATGACTAATAACACAACCATTTATTGACAACTATATAAACAAACCCCTTAAACCCACTGAAATTATCTATGACTAAAACCCTTGGCCCTGATTTATAACAAAAAATTGTAACCTCAAACCCCTAATTGTATCATCTAACCCCGTGACTATATATTGCAGATTATAACTTTGACAAAATTGAGGTGAATAGCCCATAGCAACATCTACTCCTCCATCTTGACCAGTTAATTTTCACCTTTGCTCTCTTGTGAATCATATATTTCAATCACCCTCGATCTCTTTTTCCTTGAAAAAAAATTTACTATTGTGTGATTGTTCATACCCGATTCTACATTTGAATTAAATCCCTCAACAACATTCCCTTGAGCTACATGACGGGCTCTCCCAACATTTATTTTTTTGTAATTTTCTCAATATTTTAGTAATCGAATAGTTAGCTAGTTCTTTGTGTTCTTTCTATGATAAAATTAGTTTTTGGTCTATACGAGACTACAACATGCTACGGGGACATCCACATGTCGCACTATCATCCTTGGCCAATACCCTGTTGGTTTGTCCAAAGAACCTCTGCAACCCACTCTTTTGGTTTTTGAAATTATCTTTTCTTATTCCATCCTACCACCTGAGCTTTGATCCCTAAGGTAGCAAAGGAACATTCGCCCTTCATGATCATGTCATTTCAGGGTGTTGAATTTCCTCCTCTATAGAAGTGAAGACAAATTTATTTCATAGTGATTTAGAGAAGAATATTTTCATGTCATAAATCTAGAGATACATTTTTCAAAGGGTAAGAAAATTATGGTTTGTCAATTGAAAAAATTGCCCTATGGTTTACAATAATCTCGTAAAATATGACATTCTTTTTATTCATATGTTTTGTAGTTGGGATTTATCAATTCTAAGTCAAGTCATTTTTTATTATAAATAAAGTGGTAATTAATTTATCATTATTTATTTGTGTATTGAGGATATGTTTATATTTAGTAACATGATAAGGAAATAATTAGGGACATTAAATCTTAATTTTATTTATATTTTGAAATGAAATAATTAGATGCTAAAAATTACATGTTTGGGATGTAAATTTGATCAGTGAGATCTAACAAAAAAGTTTTGGTTTGGATAGAGGAAGTATGTCAAGTTTATTTTCTAGGTTTTTAGTATTCTTTACCACAAACTAATTAATGCTATTATTTCTATGGGTTTGAGGAATTTAGTTGCGTAGTGTTCTATAAAATATGTAAAGATGGAGGAAATGAGTGCAATGCCCTATATTAGTGCAGTTAGTAGTTTAATGTATGTGGGTCAACCCATAATACTATGCCCAATTTTTTGGTCAAAGTGGGACATTGAAATCAACATTTTTAATCAAATTTTAACTTTCTATCACCCATAGCAACTAAACCATTAATAATTTGAAGATGATGTGAACAAATTATTTTTGAGATATTTTATGTATATTGTACATGCATTTATTTTTTAAAATTAAGAGATGATTTTTGAATTTCTTATGTAAGTTTTAACATCTTTTTTTCTTAGTAAATAGCATTTTTTTAAAGTGGTGTTACTTCAAAAAGACATAATTTTATTTATAGAAAGGATAAATTACAAAATTTAAAATATAGATTCCTAACATCAATATCTAGTGTAGAGATATTTTTTTATATTATTTTGGTGCATATTTTATTTTTTATAATCAACAATAATTCAAACATAGGTTACTTCGGTAACACATTTTTTATTCATATGAATTAACCTTTTTTAATTTTTTTTAAATAAAAATATCAATAGTTACTGCACAAATATTTTTTAAATTATTTTTCTATGTTTTTCTATTTTTCCACATGTGTGAAACAATGATCTTGATGTTTAGTGAAAAACCTACATTCACTAGAAATAGAAAATAAATATAATAATGAAATTAAATATATTCAAAATTTTAATTTTTGGAAAGCTTGTAGTAAGGGATACATACTTACAAAATCATTTTTTCTAAATGACTTCATTTGATCATCTAAAAGGTGAATCAAAAGTGGTTTTTTGTTAGCATTATGATAGGTGTAGAGGAGAATCCATTGATTGTTTGATTTAAGACTAGGTGGGTTATATCCAAGGATATTTGATATAAGGGAGTTTGATCTAACCCTTTTCAACTAAAATCCTTTAGATGGAACTTCTCAAGGCTTAAATCATTAAATTTCCTAAAAATTATGTGATTTCTAACAAAAATGAGGATGACCCACAAAGTGGACACACTATTGTGGCAGCACCCATGTCATGATCTACACTAGACCTTGGAAATTTCCCAAGTATTGGGATCTTTTAGATATTTCTTGGTTAGCCTTGTAGGGCTTATTAAGTGGTAGTGAAGAGGCTCTTTAGATTCTTGTAGGGGAATATGGGGTGTTTAATATGTTATTAGGGTGGTACTTATAATGACTTACAAGGGAGCTACAAACAACCTATAATAGTTCCACATTTCACATGGAGCATAGTTGTGTTAGTGCTACTTGTGAAGGACCTATAAGGGACCTAAAAGAAACATCTATATCTTATAGACGATCTAAAAATATGTAGAGGAAATATGGATGAATTATAGGACTCATTGAATAATCTATGATATAAAAATTAGATTGGGTAGAAGATGTTAACAATAGAGTGTCTATCAATGGGTATTTATTTAGCATAGTGAGTGGTACAATGAATTGGATGAGAAATTAGTAGGGAGTAGTCACTTTGTCCATGATAAAAGGAAAAAAATATGAGAGTTGTTCATGATTATAGCGATGCCATTTGTATTTTAATATTATGTTTAGATGTGGAGTTGAGTCAAAGAAAAATAAAATTTTATTATAATAGTTAAGGTACCATTATTATGGAAAAGAATGCAGTAGTTTCATGAATGGAGAAAGAATATTTATGAGGAAAATATGATTTCTTGGGATATGGTAAAGGATGGTAGGGTGATGGTGGAGAATGTTAGTACTTTGAAAAATATTGTAGATTCATTGATAAAGTTAGTGATCATAGAGAAATTTGGGTGGTACTTTAAGGCCAAGTGATTCTTGGCCCCTAGTACTTACATTGAAGTGTTGGAGTTTCTTGTTTTCTCTTACATGGTGTTTGACAAGTTGCACAATATTGGGAAAAGGTTTCTCAACCTTGCATTCCTAATGTTTCCTATTTATTATAAATGTTATATTTATTTGTTATCTTCGTCCTTACATTAGAAGTGGAGCATCCTATTTTTAGGTGGCATTTTTTGCCACATTTTATTCATCTTAGAATGTGCCTAATAAGTTCTAAGGGGATTTAATATCATCATAATGTAAAAATTTCTCCAAAATAGAAATAAAAATTATTTTATAAATAAGATAAGTAATAAAGTTATCATTATTAAAAGATATTTGGAGTTATATATAAAAGATATATTTAGTACAATTAAATTATCTAAAGATGTTAATTTTTTCCACTACCTTAACATTCATATTGTTGGATGTAATACATATTAATTACTATATTCTTAATCAAATAAAGTCTTAAGCATGTTAAGTTTGATTAAAAAACACTTTTAAGCATTTCTTCTAAATATTACATATATTTTATAATCTTTAAACTCATACAATAACATCATCAATTTTTCTATCAAACTTAATTAATTATCTTTTATCAAATCTTTCCAATTTTATACTCTAGAGGAAAACAGTATTACATTTTGGTATCAAAGATAATATATGTTAGATCTAATACAACGCAATAGTTATATTGATTAATTATTAACAACAAATAATCAAATATTGAAGGGGATACATATATTTACACATTAGACACTTGCATAGTATTTTCTAGTCTAACTCTTTCTCTTTTTATATCGATAAGAAATAGCATATCTCATTATAAGTATACTTTATACCACTCTTATACACAAATTCATTCTCATAATTTTCTCCTATCATATCCTATTATTTTCCATACAATAATAAATTACAAGCATATACTATTAAAGGAACATTTCATTCTTCCAATGTTTTTTTCATGTGTTCCCATAAGATCCTCAACAATAAAAATTAAGTAATACAAATATGAACTTAAAATATAAATTCCATGTGTCTTCTCATAAATGAATGCATTGTGCTTTATTTCAAAGCACACATTTAAAAAGAATTCTCAATAGTTAGTCAATTTATGATTAATACAAATTGGTGGCCTTTGAAATATTATAGCTCTCCAAAGGTTTCAAGAAAGATGAGGACAACCTTCTAATAATTAGTTATTTACTTTTGAATGTCAAAATAATATATTTTTCTTAACAAATTTTATGTTTCATATCATCTTACTTACATACAAAAAAAAACATTTATTAAAAAAAAAGTTCACTCACAAAGTGAATTTATTAAAGGTATCTCTACATTTTCATTAAGAGTAGCATGTTCCAAGTAAAAATTATTTACACAATAGTTAATGAAATTCTACGGTTTTCTACTACTAAAAAATTTCAAATAACATTTCTCACATTTTGGATTTTCAAGGAAAAAACCTCCACCTTCATACAAAAATGGTATTGGCCTTCATTATAGACCTCTCTATATTTTAGAGTATCATATCATCTTGCATCATCTCACATTACTCTATATTTTTGAATGCAACATCTATTGTGTCTTTATACACTAATAATACAAAAGACATGTCTGAGATGCATCTAATCCTAATGAGATGCCTCCGTGTTGTCATGTCCCCACCTTTACCATTTATCAAGCATTGGAAAAAATATTTAAAATTGTCATATAATTCCATTAGGGTCTAAATTCAACAATTGACCTTATCTACCAAACAATTTCTTTTGTAATAATGATTCAGATGAAATTACTTTTTTATTTTAATAAATTATATAAAAAAATTAATATAAATATATGAGAAAATCTTAATAAAAAATGATGTTTATCCAAAATCTCACCTTTCATATATAATACAATTATTTTATTGTATTTCACGACCTCTCCTTGTCCTCATCTAAAATGGAAATAAAAAGAACTTTATCACAAGGAAATGTTAACTTCCTAGGGTTTAAAATTAAATAAAACTCTTCACCATCTTCACTTGAGTACATTCTATAGAGTAATAAATTATTGAAGGATATCTAATTTTAATACATTACGCAATTGACTTTGATAGGTGGTGAATTTGATATTTTATTTTTCAAATTAACAAGAGTATTATAGAAGTGTGTGATCTCAAAAAACTTTATTTCTTACAAATTCAATTTAGAAAAAAAATACTACTTATTGTATGCTGACATGATGCAAATAATATTGTTGAACCCTCAACAAAAGTTTCAAAAATAATTAATAGAGAAAAAAAGAAATGACAATGGTTACTAATTGTGTCCATTTTGATTAATCAAGATAACATTATACATGATTTTTGTATGTGTTTTCCTTGTACTATGTGGATTTGATTAATCATGGTTGAATAAGGTAAGGGTAACATGATCATTATTAGTAGATCTTGAATATCATCCACCTTGAGATTCCACAACTCAAATTATATTCCTAATAACTCCATATATATTCTTAATTTGTTTGTCATATCTTTTTGTAATATGATCAAATCCCTCTCTATGCAATCTCCCACTCAAATGATTAGTAGTAAAAACAAATCCTCTACCCAAAACCTAGAATATGAGGTGATGAGGCTCTAATACCAAATGAAAGGAAGTAGAGTATGTGAAAATATTTCCTACACTAATTTTTTGAGTATATTTTTGTGGAAACTATAATCTTTTAACAAATGTTCTAAAGTAGAAATACTTTTAATCATAAAATTAATTATATAACATAAGATAGTTGTACTTTGAGAAAACCCTTTTAGGTGAAAAACCCCACACTCCAAAGTAGTTCAATTATTTATCAATAAACAATAGTTACAATAAATTTGTAGAGTAAACCTTCATAACATTGTCACCAACTAGAGATATGGATGAATTATTACAACTAATAGTATCTACAAAATTTTGTACATAACCTCCTTCTTAGGAACCTAATATATAGGAGATACAAAACCCAAAATTACCAAATTGTAATTAGAAACTCATGAGCTAGAACAACACAAAAAAGTGGTGCCTAAATCATCCCCCAATGAAAGATGCCTTATTAAATGCATCATAACATTCATGATAAGTTGGTCAATAGATGTAACTCCCCTTTAGAACTATTTTATGCATCCACCCATTTTTTATATTTCCTATACAAAATTTTGAAGGTAATAAACTTTGATATGGTGGGCCAGTAAGGTTTGTTTTTAGAAAAACTAACATAATAAGATATTTATATAATAGGACCCCCCATCAATGGTAGTGAATAACTGGGAATATCTATTTTGGTCAAAAACTAAATCCATAGCTAGAGATTTTTTTTTCATTTCATATTGAAAAATCACACTTTTTTGTATTCTTGAAGTTGGGAGCAAGGTTTAGACACCTTTCTTAACACAATTTTTTTTAGGGGGAGACACAACCTCTAAAATTTAAACAATTTATAAAATATAAAGCTTTTATTTTAATCAAGTTCATCACAAGTTTAATTTTAGTGAACTTTCTAATATAGTTGAACTTCCAAAAAAACATTAGGTTTATTAAAGAAGAAAAATTAGACCTAACATATTTCTATGAAGTCTTTTCTCTATGGGTGGTAATAGTGTGGAAATTTTTTATTAGACTTGAGAAACCTAATAAACTTGTACATATTCCTTATGAAATATTTTATAACCTTCTATATAATATTATATAATTTTTCATATATGAGATGACCAAGCAATTCTCAATATGACAATTTTAGGAACTATAAACATGTTGATTGATGCAAACAAACTTAATTTATATTTGAACTTATTTTGATTTATAATTCTCCAAAATCTCTATTTGAGTGACTATATGAAGTGATATGAACTCTATTTAGGAATATTTGTGAAAAAATTCCATTTAACTTGTATTGATAAAGGAAACAAGAATAATCATGTAGTCTAGAATGTATTATTATCATCATGGAATATACCTTGAGTATATAGATATTGTAATGTCATAAATTGTACTCCCTTTTAGGTGAAAGCATAATTTCATGCTTTGTTTGAAAGTGACTTGAGTGACCTTCTCATCAATGCATTTAAAAATTCATTGATCATTCCCTAATTTCCTAAATTATGTATTCCATGGACCATTTAATCATTTATCGAGAAATCAAATGTACAAAATCAAAAGTAATATTTTACCCTTGACACTTCATACCTCAAAAAATAGGGCCTAGACAAGGGTTCTATAGGCACCTTTGTCCTCTTAATTTGACTCCAAATTTAATATGTTGAGGATGGAAATTTACTATTTAAATTTTAAATACCAAATGTCAGCTATCTAGATCTAATTTTTAAGAAATTAGATTAATTTGGTATATAAATACCTAGTCATTTTGTCATTTAAAAAAAGAGGAAAAAAAGAATAAGAATGAGAATATTGCAACAATTGTATTTTGCACAAATACATTTGAATTTACAAGTTTTCAAGGATGTTTTATTCAATGATTGGATTTTGATGCCAATAGAAGGACATGATGGAATCTAGGTGAAACAAAGAGAAATAGAAGAGGGTGTAGGAATCCCCAATTAAGGAGTGCTAACCCTCTATTTTTCTCCTTATTTCATTAATAAATTGGAAACCAATTAGAGAGCAATGAGGAGATCGTAATTTTCTCAATCATGAAAGTGGGTGAGGATAATTAATTAATTGATTTAAATAATTAATATTTTTGAGTTGAATATGCAAATTATCTTTGACCTTCACAAATAAAGTTGTATTTGTTTGTTTTTACCTTTTTGAATGATGTTTGAAAAATTTATTTAATTATTCAATTTTAGGGTAAAGTGATTTAATTAAACTATTGTGTTTATAATAATTTAATTGATTTAGGGGAATAAGGTAAATTAGCGATTTGAGTTGAATATGCAAATTATGTTTGACCTTCACAAATAAAGCTGTATTTGTCTGTTTTGACCTTTTTGAATGATGTTTGAATAATTTATTTAATTATTCAATTTTAGGGGAAAGTGATTTAATTAAAATATTATGTTTATAATAATTTAATTGATAAAGGGGAATAAGGTAAATTAGTGGCATAATTAAATAATTGATGTTATTTAATTAATCAAGAGGAATAAAGTTAAATTAGGACTTTATTAAATAAATGAAATTGATTTAATTAGTCAAAAATGATTAAAAGGTGAATTAATTAAATAATGTAATACTATTCAATTAATAAAGAAAATTAGGGTTTTTGATACAATTGATGTGAAATGTAGTGATATTAAGTGATAACGATGCCGATGATGAGAAAATGTCATTTAAGATGTGTGATAAGTGCTAGGTCATTTTTACATGTCTACATTTTGCCCCTCTTTAAGATAAAGTAGTGGTTGCTTTGTTTCAAAGATTTTGATGTTAAGATCAAGATTTCAAAAAAATTATATGCCCCACAATGCCTCAACAGTCAACAGAATGATGATAGGACATTGGGCTACCCCCTCAAGAGGTTGGTCAAAAATATCAATTTCCAGGTCAAGCTCACAATAATGTTTTATTTTAGTTCAGATGTGTAGAGGATGAAAAATTAAGCTTATAGGACTCTCGTTGATAGTTCAAATATTCCCAAGAGATCCTAATTTCAACCTAGGAATTTTTCCTAGGTAAAAAATTAGGGTTTGGAGGGTTAAAATATGTAATTACAATTTAATTCTCCTCATTTGCATTATGAGCCTATAGTAATTTCTTGCCTCTAAATTTTGTGATTTTTTTATTATTGAGGAGCAATGGAAAGTATTTGAGGAGCCCCACATCACATGGATGTGGTTCATGAGTTTCGATGGCTTACATGCATCGGTGCCTTGGTATGTACCCTTTCCTTTCATATTTTTGACTTGTCATTTTTGTGTAATTAATGCATGATATTTTTTTAGGCATGTAGGCAATAATTTCATGTTTTTCATGCATTTCAATAGTTTTTACTGCTTTTGTTGTTTATAACTAGACCGCTCTTGCATTTTTTGCTCGCACTTGCCATAGATGTTCATAGTTGACATATTTTTACGCTTTTGTTTTTGCATTTCCTTAAAAGTTTCGCTTTTGAATTTTTTCAAATTAGATGTCTTCTCTTGTGATAAAAGTTCACTTTTGAGATATATGAACTCGCATTTTCTATTATTAGCGATTTTGATATTTTAAATTGCACTTGACAAAACAGTAATTGCTTTTGACTATTTTTAATGCTTTTGACAATAAAGTCACCACTTTTGACAATAAAGTCATCACTTTTTCTTTGCATATAATTTTGAGTCAGTTTATTTGCAATTTGAGGTTTGTTTTGCATTTTTGTTTCAAATTCTTAATGTTGTGGGTTGAATGGTTGTAGGCGGTTCTCACACCAATGTACTCTAGGGAGCGACGACCACACAATTTGTTTAATTTGATCATTTGGTTCCATGATTTGGAGTGAAATTTGCTAGATGTTGTGGGTTTGACATATATGTTACATGTTGACTATCAGATGTCATCGAGCGATGATGACTACTCTTGTTGAGAGGTGGCACTCAAAGACATCATATTTTCACTTACCTACTAGTGAGGCCTCCATTACCTTGGAGGATGTATTGAGGATTCTTTGTGTTATGATCCACAAAGAGCTTGTAACCTATTTTGTATGACAAGGGACACATGCTATGTTTTGAGTCTTTGGTGTGAGGTGTGTTTGGCTTCCAGATTCAAAGATAGACCTATCTCTATTTTTTGATAGTATAGATCCCGTCTCATTGGTTCTATGTGCTTTGGTTTTGAGACTCACCATTCCTAATAGATGAGGTCATCATTTTCCCATTAGTTGGAGTGTATGCATCGAGCATATGTTTGAGCATGGCACTCAGTATGCATGGGGCTTGTGTCTCCTTACACATTTATACAAAGACATGCATGAGGTCAATTATTATGGAGGTAGATCCATTTTTTCTAGTGTGACTTTGCTTCATGTATGGGCATGGGAGCATATCCCAGTTACCAAGAATAATGGTATTTTGGATTGAGATCCAAAGGATCCTTATTTGTATAGATATGGTGATTTTTTGCATTACACTTGGCCCAAGAAGCTACCTTATTGGCATCATATGATAGATGATATGCCTAGATTTTTTTGGAGACCATGGTTGGATGTGAAGCATGGCATGAGAACTAGGAGAAACTCTAATTTTATAGACAAACATGGTGGTTGATCATCCATGTTCATTCTTTCCTTGAGTGGCATCTACTTGAAAGGGTTTTTCGCTAGTTTGGTGAGAGACAAGGCCGGTTCATAGATGATTATCAGGCACGTTTTAGTAGGACTACTTGGGAGGTCCAGGTATGGTGTTTATAGGTTGATCAGGATGCAACTATTGCAGATTTCAAAGCACTTGTTCCATTCAAATGGGGATGGCATGTTGGACTCATAGATCCTGGGACTACCCCGGATTATGACCAGTGGTGGGCTCAGCATATTCCTTTGAGGTTTATAGATCCTACTAGAATTTTTCTAGTAGTGGGTAGAGAAAGGATTAATGGTCCCTATGGTGAGCAACAACGAGTTGAGATTGTTGTCGAGCCGCTTGACAAAGCTAGGCAAGATTGGAAGGACAGTCCTATGTAGAAGGATCAAGCACAGGTTCCAAGTCATCCTCCACCATTGGAGATGGAGCAGTTCAGTTGGCTCAAATGATAGCTACTAGAGACATGGAGGTTGTGTAGTGATAGGCCACTGAGGCATAGGTAGCTATATTGACTATAGAGTGTGATGCGGTTAGCCAAGAGAGAGATGCTATGAGATAGGAGTTCACAATAGAGTGTCAGTAGAGACAGGTTATAGAGATTTCCTTAGCTACATAAATTCTTATGGCTAAGCATTAGGTTGAGTGAGAGGGGCTAGTACAAAAGCTCACATATTATCAGACCCTTTATGAGGATTTTGTACCCAGAGCTCAACGGCAACCATGCTTTGAAGATCCTAGCATAGCTATAGGTTCCAAGTCAAGTGGGAACTTAGTTAGACCTTCTCGTATCATGCCTCAGCCATCCCCCCATCACAACAAGCATCAATCAAGGTCTCCACCTTGAGACAGCCAGTAGGGTTGAGTTATTTTTTATCTTTATGATGTACTTTGTATCAGAGACTTTGTAGACATGTTTTGTATATGCATTCATTAGCCCAACAGAGCCCTTGTATATATGTATTTTTTGTATTATTATATCACACATATTGTTTGATGGTGTACCTCGCATTCTCATTTTTTATGATGATATATATATGAGATATACATGTTTTGATTCAACTTCATTATATGTTATGAGAAGATTATGGATGATGTTGTATGATTATACATGTTTTTGTAATTTTTTGATGTATGCATATGATGTTGATGGATGGATGATGGATATATTTATATAATTAATTTTTTATTATGTATATGATGGATGTGCGAACATACATGATGCACAATGTTTTTATTGCTTTATTATCATCATGATATTTATCGATGAAATTGTGGATGTAGGGTGGATGTGGTACTAATGATATTTTGATGCAGGGTGGAGCTGTTAATTAGAAGAAGTGTTGGATGATGGATAGAAATTTGATGTTTTATAGTTACTGATGAGTTTCTTTTAATTTTCATAGAGGCTTCATATCTTTAACAATCCTTTTTGATGTAGCAAAAAGATACTATGCTAGGGTATTAATAACCAAGATTTTTTTGTATCCATTGTGTGGACTTTGGCTCGACATACAAAGAATATTCTTGCTCATACCAGGCATATGGAAACCCTATTAGGATATATGGTTAATTTGTGTTTAAAAATTTTTGAACCATTTACACAAAGAGGTATGAAATACCTAACATGCAATTGCTACACGAATTGTCTCAAAACAACTTCCATACACTAAACAAAGAAATTATTTGTCGTGTTAGTATCACAAAAACATCTTACAAATAGAACTAACAAAAATAGATAGTTAATATGATGTAAAGAATCTACACAATTTAGGGATACCCAAGACCCAAAACTCAAAGCTTGAAAAGGTCAATCAAAATTTCACCAAATTACCCTTCATAACAACTTGTTTCAATAAGGAAAAAAGACAAAAAATCATCCAATCTTGATCTGGAAACTCTTACTAGACCTCAGTACATATCAAACACCTCTATTTTGACAGGTACAAAAACAAAACACTCCTTCTTACCACTGTTCCATCATAATCTTAGTTTCTTGCATTCATAGTCCAACATTCTAGTAGAAGTCCAATATAGATAAAACGAGTATAACCTTTGATCCAAATTTATTCACATTATACAATATAAATTTTTAGGGACCCATTTTGATCTATTTTAAAATATCAAAAGATAAAGCCTTTTTTTTTAGTAAAGTTTATAAAAACAATTGATTGTCTACTGTAAAAGAGACCCAATTAGGCCTAAAATGCAAATCAACTCACCTTAAAACATCTCCAAAACCACTCTTAACCCAAAAAAATATTATAAAATTCCATAAATCTACCACATTTTCCATTGGTCTCAATAGAATCATTCACTATAGCATCAAATGTTGAAACCCTCATTCTAGCATAACTTTGAATCAAGCAAACAAGGGTTTACTGTAAATAACCTTTACAAACCTCATGCCACCATGAAATTGATTCAAACATGTTGGGATTGGTGTGCGCACACTATCTACACCTTCTCCAAGTCTCTGCCAAAGCCATTTCTTTGAAAACCCTACACTTAACCATCATTCTTTGAACCAAAAAATATTATAAAATGTGGGGGCAGTAACTTAACTTTTATATTTCACTTACACAACACAAATTCCAATATTCACTTTGCCAAACACATTTCAAAATACCTGTACATGCACTAAGAACCTTCTTCTAATCACTTTTGAATGCATTTAAAATATTTTCTATCTTAATCCATCAACCTTCATGGAGAAAACTTAGGAAACCTGAGAGGGAAGCAATAATAAACATGTATTCTCACCTTCCCCTGCACTTATCAACACACACAACATTAAAAAAATTATACTCTAACCTACTCCATCTATCTACATTGCCTAAATCGGTGGAGTAGTCATTTTAATCTAACTAGACTCTCAAACCCCAATTTTGAGGGTTACAAACCAAGCTGCAAATAAGTAGCCCAAACAAATGTTATATTCAATAAATTCCATCCTAAATGGACTTAAGTGAAAAGTAATACATTTTTCTACTTGAAACTACAAATTTTAGGGCCTAATTCTTTAGTACAAGTCATACAAACTGATGAACAACGGAAAGAAACACTGAATTTTTTGAACAGTGTACTTGTATTGATAGAAATTCTTCAAGAATACAATCTTGAATGATTTGTTCACCCTTACAATTCCTTTTAAATGAGTTTCCAAATAGTTAAAAAAAATTTCCCTCAACCTTCATCATTCAAACCTTCCCTCTTCTCAAATGACCCTTCATCTTCCTCTTGCATTTTTGCAATTTCTTGCAATTTTACACTTTTACATCTTTTGTAATTTTTTGATATTTTTGTAAAATTACATTGTTGACCACCTAGAAATCTATCAAAGACTCAATTACATTGGAAATACTTTCACATGGCCTTTTTACATACATTTCATGGTGGACATACAAATTACATGAAATTTCCTATTGGAGGCATACTGTGCACAAGGTGCTCCTGCACCATAATACCACCATTCCTTTTTCTCTAAACCCTTATGGACATCCTCAAGAGATCCTAGGAATGTGGTATTATGATAAATCAAATAAATATAAGACTATAATAAGATAAACAATGTTGCAGTATCACTTGCAATATCTGTTTTGAGGTTTCAGGCTATTATCCGGTGTTGATGATATCTATTATAGGAACGGATCCATTAAGACATATCTTAGGATGTTGTAGGTGAATTTGTCAATAAATACATAGTTAATACTTTTTCCTTGTTTTCACTTGATAGTTGTCTACTTATTTCGATCTTTCTCCTTGGAATTTTTTATTTTGATATTTACTTTGTTTTTTGTTTGTGTTGTCAAAGGGTGAGTGTGGCAATTGTTTATTATGGATGATAAGTTTATTGCGATTGGTGATGATGGGGGTAGCACCTTTTTTATTTTCTGAGTTTTTATGATGCTAATTTTGTTGCTTTCAGGGGACTAACCTAGGGCCTCAGGGGCTCATCAAAGATAATCCTTTCCTATGATGTACATGCAAAGGCTCATAGTTCACTGGTTTGATAAGAACATGTTTTTGATCTTCTTCTTTTTTCGATTGTTTTTTGGTTTTTTATTTTATTTTTTGAATTTTTTGACTAAAATGAAAGAAAGCATGATATATACCTAAGGGGGCTGACCTAAGGCCTCGGGAGCTAATAAGCCTTTCCCATGTTATACATGCAAAGACCACATAGTTCGACCGATGTTGACTCACAAAGCATAATGCATTTTGGGGATTTTTTGTGTTTTACGAATTTGTTTTGATTTTTTTGTTTTTGGATGTTTTTAATTTTTGATAGTCTATGACCATGATAGGATGCACAAGGATCCAATTTTCTATCATTTTTGGCATGTTTCCCCCATTTCAAGACATGACTACCCTCTCTAAGGGAGATGGATGTTGATGGTGTAGCAAGGTTCAATACTTAATCAATCATCAAGCCATGGTTGGACACACATTTTATTATGGGACGAATGGGTAGGTCCTTTAGATAAAACCAATAGATAATGATGCAAGTCTTATTCAATCATAGTTCATTTTTTTCAGGTTTCCACTGTGGTACCTATTCTAGAAGCGCCACAAAGTGGTTTCCAATTAAAGAATGTTGTATTTTCTCTTTACTATTTTCTTTCTTTTTTTATTTTTTTTCTTTTTTATCCTTTCAATTTTTTTGGATTTTTACCCTTTTTCCTAGGGTATTATGAGTTGTTCAAGTATATAACTTCTTAAGGTGGATTTTGTTCAGGGGTGAACCCACAAAAGTGGTTTACAATTCGAGTGAGGGAGGAAAACTTCCAAAAAATGACCCCAAACAAAAAAAAATCATTTTGGGGGGTTCAAGCGAACCCAACCCATTAGATTTGGGAACCTGCACTTTCCCATTGTGGAAAGGGGGTTCACTCAAACCCCCCTTTTCCCACCTTCCCACCCTTCAACACAAAAAAACTCCATATTTTTTCCCTTCAAATCTCAAGTTGAGGATGAAAATGGAGGAGATTTCATAGACCCAACTGGAAGATGGTAGTCCTCAGAACAAGCTATCCAATGAATATAATTTTAATATGTTTTGGTTTTATTTTGTATTTAGTTTTTTAGTTTTAGTAAACATAGGTTTTTCACCAAAAAATCAAGCTCTTTGTTCTACACATGTGGAAAAATAGCAGATTATCAAAAAAAAATTGAATTTGGATACATACAGAAAAATTTATGTTGTATATAGTCCGCCTATGTTTGAATTATAATTGGTTTTACTTTGAAACTTGATTAAGGGAAAAATATTCAATAAAACACTATGAAACCAAATGAAAGTGCTATATATCATAATTACAAATCTAAATTTGAAAAAAAAAAAAAAAATTATCCTTCATACAAAAAAATGTATGTTGTATACGGTGAGCGTCACTCCTTGAAAATGTTGTTTTTAAAAAAAAGCTAGTTTTCAAAGGAGATGGAAAAAGAAGTGCAATCTGATTCTAAAAAATTAGAAAAAACTATATTTATAGTCCATAGACAAAACGTCACAAATCACTAGTTTACATCATCTTCATATTCATCATGGTTTAGCCGCTATAGGAACCCAAAAGTGGAGATTTAGTTTTAAAAAATCAGTTTCGTGTCCAGTTTGCCCAAAAATTGTAAACCAGTATTGTGGGATCACCCTTAGTGGTTCAGCTAAAGCTTCTCCTTCAGGAGTACCCAATTGATAAGCTCCAGATTCGTACCTTGTTGTGATGATGAATGGGCCTAACTAGTTGGGTTCAAACTTGCATTTTCCATCTTGATTTAGTTGTACCTTCTAATTCTCTTTGAGTACCAAGACACCAATCTGAAATTTTATGTTTTTAATCTTTTTATTGTAGCTCTGTTTGAGCCGATTCTGATAAAATCGAAGATGGTTTAACATGCTCAAACACCTTTCATCTATGAGTTCCAACTCATTTACTCTAGACACCTAATACTCTTCATTGTTGACCATTCCTTTAAGTGATATTTGTAGTGATGGGATTTCAACTTCAATAGGTAAGACAACTTTGGATCTATAGACCAAGGAAAAAGGTGTGGCCCCTATAGGTGTTTAAATGCTTTTTTGGTAAGCCTGTAAGGATAGGTTTATTTGTAGATGCCAATCACGGTCGGTGTCTTTAACAGTATTTTTTAGTATCTTTCGAATGGTTTTATTAGACGCTTCAACTTGACCATTTCCTTGGGGGTAATAGGGTGTGGAGAATTTTTGTTGGATAGAGAACTTGGAATAGATCTCTTTGACATCTTTGTTTTTAAATGGTGTCCTAGTGTTCGTTATGATGATTTAGGGAATTCCATATCGACATATCAAATAATTCAAGATAAACTTGGATATCTATTTCCCTATGATGTATGTTAATGGAATGGCTTCTATCCATTTTGTGAAGTATTATGTTGCAATAATAATAAAATTATGCCCATTTGAAGAGGTAGGACATATCTTACCGACCAAGTCTAATCCCCACTAAAAAAAGGCCATAGTGTTGTGATAGGTCTTATCTCTTGTGTTGGTGGATGAATGAGGTCACTGTGTTGTTGACATTTGTGACATTTTCTTGTGTAGGCAACAACTTCTTGCTCCACTGATGGCCAGTAGTATCCTATTCTTAGTAACTTTTGTGTTAGGTTATGTCCATTATAGTGGGACCCACAAATGCCTTTGTGTACCTCCTATAGGGTGGTTTGTGCTTCTTCTGCATAAATAAATTGGGTACCCTCTAGAATTTGATGATATAGGGTGTCTCTTAGGATTGTGAAGATTGGGAAGCCCTATGGGTAAAGGTTTTCTTTTGGCTAGTTGTCAAGTGAGGGGGTATGATGCCATGTTGGATATAGTCAAATGTGTCATGGTATCACAGTGATTTAGGACCAACAATAACACACACTAGTTCTGATTTTTGGATATTGAATGTTGGTACGAGTAGTTGCTCCACAAGGAATTCATACTTAGAAATATTTTATGGGATGTCAAGGAACGAACCTATCATTTCCATAGTGTTGGTTGTTTTTTTGTTGATCCAGGGAATCTCTTCAAAGGTGATAGCAAAAAAATAGTGTGAAACTATCCACCATCCTTTTATATGGCATCAACTTGTCATCCTTTGTTTGATACTAATTGTTTATTTTCCTGATCACTAGTTGAGAGTCTCCATACACCTACAATTCTTTTATCCTCCATTCGATGGCCATTTTGAGTCTTGTGATTAGTGTTTCATACTCTGAGATGTTATTTGTGCATGAGAAAACAATTCTATAAGCCTTAGGTATACTATCTTCCTGTGGTGTGAGAAGTAATATACTTGCTCTTGAGTTGTGTTGAGTGTGGGACCTATCAAAATACAAGGTCCAATGGCTTGTTTATTTTTTTATCAGAATTCTTTCATCTTGGAAGTCCATTGTGAGAGGCTGGCGATTTTCCATTGGTTCTTATGCTAGTTGGTCTACTATTATATGTCCTTTTATGCCTTTCCTATCTATGTACTCTATGTCAAACTCAACATCATTGCCCATTTATCAATCCTATTTGTTAGAGCTACTTTTGCTAATAGGTACTTTAGTGGATCTACTTTTGAGACCAATTTTACTTGTTTGTTTAAAATATAGTGTCTCAAATTTTGAGTCACAAAGACAACAGAGAGATGTTCTCTTTCTATGGGTGTATATCTCAATTCATATCCCACCAATGTCTAATTAATTTAGTAGACCGCTCTTTCCTTATTACTATCATCTAGTTATGCTAGGAGAGCTCCTACTGTTGCTTGTGTTGTAGAGACATAGAGTATCATTGCTTTATCTGGAATGGGCAACATTAATACTAGAGGAGTGAGTAGATACTCCTTGACCTATTTTAATTCTTGATCACATCTCCCATCCCACTTGAATGTGATGTCTTTGTATAGGAGATGGGTGAACGGGTGACACTTGTCTACCAACTACGCGATGAATCGCCTGATGGACTATAGTTTCCCTATAGACTTCTCAGTTGCTTCAACATCTTCAGAGGAGGAATTTCTAATATAGCCTTTACCTTTTCTATATCTACTTCAATGCCTCCTTGATACTATGTATCCTAGTATTTTTCTAGGTGTTACTCTGAATACACACTTTTTTGGATTGAGCCTCAAGTTATATTGTTCGAGCCTGTCAAACACTTTTGAAATTTTTTTTAAATGGTCTTCCCTTTTGATGGACTTTTCTAGTATATCATCCACATAATCTTCCATGATTGTATGTAGCATATCATGAAATACTGTATTCATTTCTCGTTGATAGGTCGCTCCTGCATTCTTTAGACCAAAGGGCATTACATTCCAACAGAAATTCCCCCATGCACAAGTAAATGGTATTTTATGTTGATCATCAAGGTATATCTTAATCTAATTATATCCAAATAAGTCATCCATTAGTGACAATATTTCATGCCATGTCATTAGATCTATGATCATGTCAATTCTTGGAAGAGGGAATTCATCTTTTGGGAAATATTTATTTAGATCTCAGAAGTCTGTGCAAATTTGTATGCCCCCAATGGGCTTTGATACTGGTACCAAACTCGATATCCATTCTAAATAATAGATTGGTCTAATGAATCCTACATTTAGTTGTTTCTTTAGTTCTACTTTTACCAAAAGTGTTATCTTGGGATGCATATTTTGCAGTTTCTTCTTGATAGGTTTAGCTCCAGGAAATATGACTAGGTGGTGTACGACCAATTTTGGATCTATCCTTGGCTGTCTACATATGTCCACATGAATTTTATCTTCCTTTCATTGATGAGCGTTGATAAGTTCACTTTCTCTTCAGGATCAAGTGATGTTGCATGGTATGTGATTTTTGGTTTCTCTATCATTCTAACATTGATGGGTTTAGCTTCTTCAACTAGCAATGTTGACTTCTCTTAGATTCATCCTTTATTTTTCTCTTTTTAGGATCCGATAGAGCCACATCGTTGTTTTCCCTATGGGATCTCTTTTTGATTTTTACATTGTCTTTCTCAATTTTGTGACTAGAGGACACAATATTCCCTCTAAAATATGCTCCCTATTTGAGTTCCATGACAAACCCTACTTTAAGATCTCCTGATGGTATATCGATTCAAATTCCCATAAACTCTGCAATAGCTTCATCATTTTGGAATTGATCCAAAACAGGCATTGGTGTTGTTGGTCCCAATCTATTAATTGTGGGTAGCAAAGGGATAGGATATCATCATTATCTGTAAAGCTTATAGAAGTTTCTGAAATGGTCAATATGGCTCTCGCATCATTCTCCCATTGGGTATCTAGGTCATCATCACTAAAGGTGATAAAGGAAAGAGAATCCCATTCATACTCATTAGAGTCTTTGAATGTAGGTTTAGTAAGCTGGGTAGGGAATATACTTATGCTAAAGCTTTCAAAAAAAAATTCAATGGGTAAATCGTTGTCCATAAGATGGTAGATATCCGATGTCTTGACATCAGTAGAAGGAGCTCATTTCTTAAAAGAGGTATTTCCAGTGTTTGGAGTAACCACGTCTATTGAACCATAGTCTAGTCCCGTGTTCTTCTTTCTTTGTTCCAATATAATAGGTTTCCATCTACCGTATTTATGTCACCCAAGGCCACATTTTCAATTTTATCCCATTTTTTTAGCTAGCAAATACCCTTTATTGCTAGGATCAATTAGAAAGGGTTGTAGTTGTTCTAGTTCTTTTTTATCTTCTTTGTAGATCAGTGACAAAAGGTCCTCTTTAAATATTTCATCATCCTTCATATCTCCCTACTTGGTAAAAATCATGGGTTTGGATACCATTGTTATTGCTTTTTGATCTCCTTAGGC
Organism: Sequoiadendron giganteum; assembly: GCA_007115665.2. Lineage (NCBI taxonomy): Eukaryota > Viridiplantae > Streptophyta > Pinopsida > Cupressales > Cupressaceae > Sequoiadendron > Sequoiadendron giganteum. The sequence continues at coordinate 477,895,560 of CM021103.1, read as the reverse complement.
CCTCCATAAACCTTTGGTGTTGGGGGGAGCATTCCAATGCAAAAGGCTTGATTGAAATGATATTTCCCATTACCTTTGTCAATTACTTGAATCTTGGAATCAGATTTTGGTTTCTCAATTGATGGGTATTTAGTTGAGGTTGATGGTAGTGTTGATGGGTCAACATATGAGGAGTGAAATGATATATCATTACTAGGTATTCTCTAGATTTTGTTGTATTTCTCTAATTTTGAACAATAGTGGAAGGGTTTAGGATCAGCATATAATGTAACCTCCTTTCCTTCATGAGGAAATTTTAGACACTAGTGAATTTCAAAGGAACAGCTTGTAGTGCATGAATCCATGGGCGTCCTAGAAGAAGATTATATGGTAGCTTAAGGTTTAGTACCTGACATGTTTTTGTTTTTGTTGGTCCTATATGTACAAGAACCCTAATAGTTCCTTTTAAATTACTTTTGAGATCATCATAAGCCCTTATAGTGATGTTTTTTCCCTTGTCAATTACATCATCAGAATACCCTAGTTGTTTAACAAATTTCAAGGTACAAATTTTTAAACCTGCATCGTTATCTATCAATACTATTTTGACCATATGTTGTGTACACCAACCTCTATATAGAGAGCTTGGTTGTGGAATGGCTTCTATGGAATGTATTTCTTGAAAAACACTAAATGATGATTGGCCATGATTTTTCCAACCATGGCTTGAAACTAATCAAGATTGAGGTCATTAGGGACCAATGCTTCCAAATCTCTTTCTAGGATTTCCCTATGCATGGGTGACAATTTCAATAGCTCTAGGATGGATATCAAATTGTGAGTCTTCTTTAGTTGTTCCATAATACTATAGTCATTGGATGACTTAGATGTGGGTTTAGGTGGGGATCCTTGTATTGTGACTTCCCCTCGACAAGTAGTTACATTACATTTGAGGTCCCTACCTCGTATAGTTAACACATTGACCCTATTGTCATCCACTTGGGAGAGGGTACCTAGGATGGTGTCATCATAGGTGTAGTTGGCATTGTGATAGTCTTGTTCTTTCCCTTTGTCATTTTTGTTAGCATGGTTAGGAATTGGATTCATGTAGATTTGGAGGTCTTTTTTTCCAAGACGGTGTTTGATATCCACTTCTCCCTTGTCAATTAAGTCTTGCACTATATGTTTAAGTCCCATGCAGTTATTCATTGTATGCCCCTTAATCTTGTGGAACTCACATAAGTCCTTTTCATTGTACCATGGTGTTTTAAAACTTGGCTCTTCATAGTTTGGGTGCTCGTTGACTTTGATGAGATTTTTTTGAACTAATTTGTGCATGATTATCTCAAGTGTTTCTCCTAATTGAGTAAATTTTCTCCTTGGTTGGTTATATTGTCTTTTTTGTCCTCCTTGACTTGTCTGTTGGTTATTTGATTGATTATTTTGGGGATAGTTGAGTTGATTATTTTGTCAATTGTTGGGTGTGTAGCTCATTTGTGCAGCTTGGGGTTTTTTTTGTGGTGCATTGGGAATTTTTACATTCCATACAGCTCTAGCATCAACTACTCCATCATGGAAAACATTTTTTTTCTTGGCTCAAATCTTTGGTTTTTCATTCAAACTAGAAGGGTTTTCTTTTGCATTATTAAGTTTGAGGAATCCCCTAGCGATGAGAGCTCTTTTAATTGCAATCCCTTTTTAATAGTCTCATCTAAGTTAGTGGGACACAACATGGTGAGTTGGTAATTGATTTTCGCTTGGATATTGGAAACAAAGATATCCACCAGTTCTTTGTTGGGAATAGGCCTCTTGTATCTACTAGCTTTGTGTCTCCACCTTTGTAGGTAAGATGTAAAGGATTCTCCTTGGCCTTGTTTAATCTTGTAGAATTCTATGATGGTGGCATCATGTTCTATGTTAAATGAGAAGTGATTCACAAACTTGTTAGTCAATTCATCAAAACTCTTAATACTTGGTAGTAGATGGGAGAACCATTCCATAGTGTGACCAATAAGATATCATGGAAAAAGTATCATTAGATAGGAATCATTGATTTTCACTTCCATGCAAGCTACCAATAAATCTCACACATACTCTACCGAATCACCCTTTCCCTTGTACTTTTCAATCTTTAGTATTTCAAAAAAAATTGGGAAGGGTAGAATAGTGATAGAGTGATCAAAGGGGAATGGACATATATCCTATAGAGTGTAGGTCTTCTTTGGTTTTCCAATTTGGATGTCCAATATCTTTTGATTTAGGGCTTGTAGTTGCATGATCATGTGTGTGTCTGGTACATTTCTTTTTGGACCTTGTGTGTAGTAGCCTTGTTGTCCCATGATGTCCATTTGGTCATAGATTGGGTATTATGGGGGTATAGGACCTTGGTAACCATGTGGGGTGGAAGGAGGGTTAAGTCTTTGTTGAACGAAAGGAGGATTAAGTCCTTGTTGATTTTAAGGAGGGTTAAGTCCTTGTTGATTGTAAGGAGGGTTAATTCCTTGTTTTAGAGAAGGAGGATTAAGTTCTTGTTGAATGTAAGAAGGGTTAAGTCCTTGTTGTGGAGAAGGAGGATTAATTCCTCATTGAAGGTAAGGAGGGTTCAGTCCTTGTTATGTGGAAAGAGGGTTAAGTCCTTGTTGAATGGAAGGAGGGTTAATTTCTTGTTATTGAGAAGGAAGATTAAGTCCTTGTTGATTTTTTTGAAAATGGGTACCTTGATAGTGCATTGGTGGTACACCTTGTTGTGGTTGATTTTTTTGAAGTGTACCCTTGTAGTGCATTGGTGGCACACCTTGTTGTTGGGACGAATTGTTTCGAAGGTTACCCTGGTAGTGCATTAGTAGTACACCTTGTTGTTGGTATGAATTTTGTTGAAGGTTACACTGATAGTGTGTTGGTGGTACACCTTCTTGAACTGGCATGTTGGTTGAAGGATCAGATACATTTTGTGTTACATATTGTCCTTGTCGGGGGTTGTTACCTTGTGGTATGTATTGAGATGGACCTCCTTGATATTTTGGGCCACTGTTGCTTGTTTTATTTGGGTTGGTTTCCTAAACAAAGGATTGTCCATTAGTTATTTTTTAGGTTGATCATTGCTTTGTGAGAACATTGATGGCATGTTTGGAATCTTCATTGGTTTGGGTATTTTTCTCACAATTGAGTTATCCCCTAAGGGAATCAAGTTAGGATTTTTAAGGCCTTCCACATTAAATTCAATAGGTAACTTAGTGCCACTTTGTGATAATTTGGTGAAGTAAGTATTTGGATCCTTTCTCAATAGTTTTTCCATCATTTTTTAAGCACCTTGGGATTGTTGGAGTGTTGAAAGAATTCTTCCTCATCTATTTCTTCCTCATTATCCACTTCTTCTATGACCACATCCTTTGGGTTTTGGTTTGACTTATCCATCATTTCTTGTTATCTATAGATTACCTTATCCTCACTTGGTGGTTGGTTTGATGTTGTGTTAAATTTTGGTTCCTTTCGAGGAGTCACAAGGTCATTTGGTTTATAACCCCATGGGTCACTTCTATCATTTGTGGTGTTTTTTGGAGGTATACTAGAGCTACATTTTTTTTCCTTCATGTTTTTCCTATATTTTAATCTCATAATTTTCATAAACAAGTGCCAAGATTTTGTAGAAGTTGGTGATTTCTAACTATGGAATAAAAGAATGCTTTGTTTTTGGGTTTTCTTTCTATTTTTTTGAGTGTTTTGGGATTTTTTTTAAAGGATGGTATCTATTTCCATGCAAGAGGTCATAAAACGGGCCTTCTAACCACAAGATCTACTTTTGATTCCTCTTTGTCTAAGATATTGGTTGTGTTTCTCCAATGGGTTGGTGTTTCATTTTTCTTGAATACAAAGCTTCTTAAACTATTGATGATATATATATTTTTTACCCTCAATTTTTGTGAGACTTAGTTGTATGATAGGTGTCGTAAGATTTAGTTGTTGAACTGGATCAATTGGATGCCAAATGGTCATAGAGTGAGTGGTGTTTTGATATGTTCTTGTGATACTCAAGACTCTAAAGTTTCAGTGATGTTTTGAATGATGCTATTTTTGGGACTTAAAATGTTAAAGGACTTGGATCGATATTTCACTTCATTTTTCTAGAGGATATGTTGCAGGAAATCTACTTGAACTAGCCTTGAGGTTCAAGAAAATTTTGATATCTTAGAAGTTTGAGTGAAGGAATGATCCAACTTGTTTGTTTTGAATTTGAATCTAAAAAGTAGGTTGGATTGGTTTTTTTTTGCAAATGGATGATGGACTGATGTAATTTATGTCATATTTTGGGAGTCTAACTATTTTTTTCTCACAAGTTTTAATAAATTTTAAGATCAGATTATGACTTTCACCAAAAAACTAGGTAAAAGTGGTAATCTTAGGGCGGTAGCAATTATCTATGTCAAAATCGATCAGTTTCAAGTCAACTATGGCCAAGTCTAGAAAGTAACTGTGGCTGGATTTTTTAAAAGTGACTTTTGTTTTGTAAATTTTATGACTGTCGAATGGTGCATGCAAAAGTGGTGATTTTTGGCAAAAGTGTCCAGTTTTAATTCGACTGTGATTCAGATAATAGATCAAGTGTGGTAATATTAAGATCAATTGTGAAAAATTTGAGGTCAACTGCATTTAGTTTTGTAAAAGTGACAGGTTTTTATCATTGACTATCAAAATCCAGAGAGCAAAAGCGGCCTGTTTTTGGTCAACTACGGAAATTTTATGTCAATAGCGGCAGAAACAAAAGCAATAACGGTATTTTGTGTAGTTTTTTTTCTAGTTTTCTATTTTGGCAGAAACTTGGATAAATTTGGAAATTTGATGTCTCAATTTGATTTGATTTGTCTTTTGAGAGTTTTTTGGCAAGTGATACAATGCAACACAACAATCAAAAACTATTTGACCTTAAATGTATATAACTTTAAGCATGTGTCTTTCCATAAAACCTCAAAGTTTGTAGAAAGCGAAATACTAAAGCCATGGGTTGATACAAGAAGTTGGGTCCACAAAAAGCTCAAAAAGTGGAAGTGTTTTTGTTGTTTTCAGAATGTGTCACACTTGGAATGAAAATTTGAGGCACTTACACAAAAGAATCTTAGAAAAATTCAATAATATGAAATTTATCATTTTGAATCTATTTTCCAAATATGTAATTTATTCAAATACTGAGATGATAAAAATTAAATTTTGATAGGGATGTATAAAAACCACTTTTTAAAAGTCCCTATTTTTTTACCATACCATGCATGTGTACGGACACCAATTTTTGACTCAAATAAAAGTATTTTTATAATTCATTTTGGGGAAAGAGATCTAACAACATGAAGATTGATGAGGAATTTTTTTTGTAATTTGTTTTTGAATATTTTTTTTATTGAATTTTTATTGGCCTTAATTGTTGTTTTTAAAAATCAATGTGTACTACAACATAATTGGACCTAAACTAAAAAAAAATTGAATTTATTTTTTATTATGTAAAGAATTATCTGAAGATTGATGCATATAATAATTTTTTTTACAAGAAACTTAACCAAAAAAAGTTATTGAAAAAACAAAAAAACCCTGATATTTCAAGTTTAAGGACTAGTTTGCTTATAAATTAATTAAAAAATAACAAATATAATCCAATATTGATAAAAATTATATATTTGGAAACTAGACATCATTTTCTCTAATGGGTTTTAATTTTATAGATTGATTCAGAAAAAAAGTTTGTCAACCATATTGGCAAAGTTAGACATTCTTCTTAAATTTGTATTAGTTTTTAGTCGCAAGTCAAAGGCTAAGGGTCGGATTGCCAAGCCTTTCGTGAGGCTAAAACCAAGGTTTCATGTGGGTTGTGGATTCCACTTTTAAATAATTTCTATCCCTTATTAAAATTTGTACGCGTTATTTAAACAAAACGCATACACATTATGTATTTACCCATTGGGTAAAAGAAATGTGTATGCATTATATAACGTCTATGCATTTATAAAATGTGTACGTGTTTTTGATATATCCGTTTACTCTCAATCTGAAAAATACTAATAGAGTACATTTTTTCTGCAACATTCTTTTTCTACAATGCGATCTGAAAGCGCCATTTTCTGCATTTTTTATTGCAATTTTGTCTTGTGCAGGGTATATTCTATTCAAATTGTTGGAAGAGAAAACTGCAAGTTGAATTTTTTGAAGTGGAATCAAGTACAAGAACATTTTACAAGAAGATTTAGAAAAAGGGAACTTTTAGATGTATTCATGATGTTTTTGTACTTCAAAGTTTATAGAAGAAAGGATCTTCATAGTACGTAATTTTATTTGAATATTTGAAGGAGATGGAAATTTTAAAATAGGTTAAGAATCATTTTTTTTTTATCAAATATGGTTTGGTAACCATGGGATCAAAGCAAAGGCAAAGAAAAAGATGTAGAAAGTTAATGACACTTGAGGAAATTCAAGCAAATAAAGAAATGGAGGCAAAAAGACAAAGGGATAAAAGAGAAAGGATTCATCAAATGAAAATTTTGGAAGCATATATTTCCATGAATGTTGAAGATGAAACCATGAAGGATGAAATGAATGTAGATGATTCAAATGTGAAGATGGTGAATTTGGGAAAAAATGCAATTATGGAGACAAACCCAACTATGCCTTCAACTTCAACTTTGAATGATATGGAAATAGCACCCATGCAAATAACTTCAGGCATGTCTTCAAATCCACCTAAGCCCAATGATATGGAAAATTCACCTATTCAAACAATATATCTAGGCATGTCTTCAAACCCAAGTCTTGATAATATTGATCTTAGTATTTTAGATGAAGCTAGATACACCATTGATGGTATCAATAATTCTAGGGTTGAAACAATACAAAAAAAAATGATGAAATATCCTATAAGAATGCAAATGAGAATGAAACCTGTCATATTGATGAAAATGAGAATGAAATCCGTTGTATTTTTGAAAATAAAAATGAAACCCCTTGTATGGATGAAGATGAAAACTTTTTTTACAATTGAAAAAGATGTACTAGATAACCTTCATGGTAAATTTTCTTGGAGACAAATGAAAACTTATGAAAATAAAATATATAGAATGTTTTTTATAAAAATAAATTAGGATTTCAATGTCAGTTCATGTTGCAATTGATGAGAATGTCACAAATGAGAAATGTGATGAAAAAATTAGGTATTTTTGTAAAACCAAAAAAAAATGATTCAATAGAACAAGTCATATGTAGTGTTGCTAATGCTATTGATTTTATGGGTAGGAAAATTTTATCTAAAGATAAGAATGCAGCTCATTGTGCAATAACAACTGCTCTAGTTAATAAATCAATTTCAAATAAAATAATTTCAAGTAAGATTAGTAAATGTATAAAAGTAAATCCTAAAACTTTGATAAGAGCTAATAAAAGAAGAGAAAGTATTGAAAATGATCTAATTAATCAATGTTGGATTATTAGTGGTAGACTACCAAGATCATACATGAAATTAACTAATGAAATTAAATCTTAATAAAAAAAATTGGCATGATAATACAAGAGTATCACCTAACATTAGAGATGTCTTAAAATTAAGGATGGGTTCAAAAATTCGTGAACCTCATCCAAAGCATCTCTTAGATATGACTCAAACTAAATTATATAAACAAAAAATAGATGATTCAATCTTACCATTTAATATTAGCATAAGTCAAAGATCATTTGAAAAGTGTAAACCTTGGTATGTTAGAATTAATAAACAACGAATCTCTTGTTGTTGTAAGACTCATGTACAATTTCATTATTATTATGATATTTTTTGATATATAGGATGCACTTTGCATGCTAACCAAATTATGCAATACAATTGTGGTATTAATATGCCACCTGAAACAATCAAAGATTTTATAACAGGTTTTATTTGTGAACCCTCTAATGAAAACTTATTCTATTTAAAAGTATGTATTTATGGATAATGTGATAGATGTGGTTACTTTTCATTATTAGGAGAATGTATGCATTAAATTAGTTTACATGAATTTGGGAAACAATCAGTGGATGTAAAAAAAAATTTAAAAATGTTGAATATTCTTTAAAAGATGGAAAATTTGGAAAACGTTGTGAGCTCATTGTGGAATAATTTAGTGTGCATGCATTTATTAAATAATTTAAAGATAATATTGTACCTAAATATGTTAAACACTCTCATTATACTCATTGGCTTGATAATCAATTTTGTTTATGTAAAAACACATTCTCAATTGGAACTATATTGTCAGTTGTTGATTTTGCTAAAAATTATACTCTTGCTCCCCAAGAAGAAATTTAATTACAGTATTATAATTCAGTGCAAGTAGCTATATTTTTTCATATTCTTTATAGACATGAAGATTATAGTAGAGAAGATAATAGAAAAAAATTGAGAGAGTACCATTTTTATGTAAGTGATAATCGATTACACTCATCTGAGTTTGTTCAATATTGTTTTGATATATTTTATAAAAATTTAAAAGAGAGGAATTCAAATGAGAGAACATCTCATATGGATAGATAATTGCATGGGTTAATTCAAGAATACTAGAATTTTTTATTGGTTATGTAGAGTTTATAATGAAATCAATATCCAACAAATGTGGAGTTTTTTTGAAGCTGGACATGGTAAGGGAGAACACGATGGAGCAGGTGCATGTGTGAAAAGAGCTCTTGCTAGAGAGCAACTAAAATTTGAGGATGTCATGAAAATCAGAGATGCACATGCAATTATAGATTGGTGCAATACCAAATTATCTACAAGAACAAGTGAGAACTCAATAATTCAACGCTTCTTTTGGTTAGTTGAAGAAAAAGATATTTTTCCTCAACAAGATTGTGAAACAATTAATGGATCTGCAAAATGGCATTCTTTTAAGAGTTTGAATGCAAACACAAGGACAATATGGACAAGGAATTTGGCATGATTTTTTCAATTTTATATTGTAGGTGATTGGTAAGCATGTGAAAATAAGGAATGGGTCAAACAATGGAAACAAAGAGCATTAACACCTACATCAACACATGTTCAACATGGGACGGCAATTGAAGATAATCAAGTGTTCGCATCAAATGATTATGATCATGTTTTAGATCTTGTACAAGAAGGTACATTAAATTGAATTGAATTTTATATGTATGCATTTTTATATGTGTTAAAATATAAGTCGCTCTTTATTGAATATTTTATTTATTTTTGTAGCACATTTGTATGTTGTTGTTACACCTGAGGGGAATGAAGAGGAAACAGAGTATTGGTTGACTAGATATGTTGAGATAAAACATAAGTTGGTACATCCTATAGTGGATGATGACAACTCTGAGTATCCAACTGGTTTGGTGGTGGTTGTTGGCACCTGGCTTCAAAAATATTTGATAAGAAAGAATGGCTTGCCTGTATTTGAAGATTATGAAAGACACAATAAGATTATACATTATTCACATTTGATTTTGGCAACCAATATAAAACTACTTAGATATCAAGGGAGGCCTACTAATAAATTTTTATGGACACTTTCAATGGATGAGCATGAGACAATCATAGATGCATAACAAAAAAGAGAGGATGCAGATGGTACAATAGAGTAAATAAATATCGATAAGTATATAGCATATATATTTGATTGATAGTTGATATGTAGCTAAATATTTAGCACATATACATGTCTATATATATATATATATATATATATATATATATATATATTTTTAGTCATTTCCTAATTAAATTTTTATATCATTTTTTGTTTCAAGTCTCCCAAAACTAGATGCATTACAAAAAAGAGAGGACATGCATATATATTACAATGGAATTCAAATGTAAAAACAGGTAAGTATATATAGTTCTAGATACATTTAATTGATAGTATAAATATAAAACTTAATAGTTAAATTTCATTTTATAAAGATTTTATAATCGATTTCATATCCCCTTAAGCAATTCTCTTAAGACCCCTTAATTCATCCTCTTATGTACCATTAATCCATCCCCTTGCATCCCATTAATTCTCTCTATTAATTCCCCTTCAGTTATCCTTTTAGGAACCCTTAATCCATATCCTTGTATATCTACCCTTAGTCCATCCTCTTTCATCATGTTAAGTCACTCTCTCAACACCCCTTAAGCCATCCTCTTAGGACCCCTTAAGACATGTCCACATATATCAACCCTTAATCCATCCACTTGCATCCCCTTAAGTCACTCTCTCAACACTCCTTAATCCATCCTCTTAGGACCCTTTAATCCATATCCACATATATAAACCCTTAATCCATCCACTTTCATCCCCTTAAGTCACTCTCTCAATACCCCTTAATCCATCCTCTTAGGACCCCTTAAGGCATATCCACATATATCAAACTTTAGTCCATCCACTTGCGTCCCATTAAGTCACTCTCCCAACACCCCTTAAGCCATCCTCTTAGGACCCCTTAAGCCATATCCACATATATCAACCCTTAATACATCCACTTGCATCATCTTAAGTCATTATCTCAACACCCCTTAATCCATCCTCTTAGGACCCCTTAAGCCATATCAACATATATCAACCCTTAATCCATCCACTTGCATCCCCTTAAGCAACAAATCTATATGGGTTAATGGTTTAGGGTTCATCTCCTAGCCTTTAGGTCATATGGTTTAGGGTTCATCTCCTAGTCTTTAGGTCATATCATATAGGTTCCATCTCCTAGGCTTTAGGTCATATGGTTTAGGCGTTATGTATTTACCCATTGGGTTTCTATGGTTCATGAGATTCTTAGAATAAAAAATCTATATGGGTTATGGTTTAAGGTTCATCTCCTAGACTTTAGGTCCTATGGTTTAGGATTTAGGGTTTCTATGGTTCATGAGATGCTTAGAATAAAAATTATATATGTGTTAATGGTTTATAGTTCATCTCCTAGGCTTTAGGTCATATGGTTTAGGGTTTAGGGTTTCTAAGCTTCATGAGATGCCTAGAATAACAAATCTATATGGGTTAATGGTTTAGGGTTCCTCTCCTAGGCTTTAGGTCATATGGTTTAGGGTTTCTAGGGTTCATGAGATGCTGAGAATAACAAATATATATGGTTTAATAGTTTAGGGTTCATATCCTAGGCTTTAGGTCCTACTATTTATGGTTTAGGGTTTCTAGGGTTCATGACTAGATACTTAAAATAACAAATCTATATGGGTTAATGGTTTAGGGTTCATATCCTAGGCTTTAGGTCATATGGTTTAGGTTTTAGGGTTTCTAGGGTTCATGAGATGCTTAAAATAACAAATATATATGGGTTAATAGTTTAGGGTTCTTCTCCTAGGATTTAGGTCATATGGTCTAGGGTTTAGGGTTTTTAGGGTTCATGAGATGCTTAGAATAACAAATCTATATGGGTTAATGGTTTAGGGTTCATCTCCTAGGTTTTAGGTCATATGGTTTAGGTTTTAGGGTTTCTAGGGTTCATTACATGCTTATAATAACAAATCTATATGGGTTAATGGTCTAGGGTTAATCTCCTAGGCTTTAGGTCATATGGTTTAGGGTTTAGGGTTTCTAGGGTTCATGAGATGCTCAGAATAACAAATCTATATGGGATAATGATTTGGGGTTCATCTCCTAGGCTTTAGGTCATATGGTTTAGGGTTTAGGGTTTCTAAGGTTCATGACTAGATGCTTCGAATAATAAATCTATGGGTTAATGGTTTAGGTTTCATATCCTAGGCTTTAGTTCATATGGTTTAGGGTTTAGGGTTTCTAGGGTTCATGAGATGCTCAAAATAACAAATCTATATGGGCTAATGGTTTAGGGTTCATCTCCTAGGCTTTAGGTCATATGGTTTAGGGTTCATCTCCTAGGCTTTAGATCCTATGGTTTAGGTTTTAGGGTTTCTAGGGTTCATGAGATGCTTAGAATAACAAATATATATGGGTTAATGGTTTAGGGTTCATCTCCTAGGATTTAGGTCATATGGTTTAGGGTTTAGTGTTTCTAGGATTCATGAGATGCTTAGAATGAAAAATCTATATGCTTTAATGGTTTAGGGTTCATCTCCTAGGCTTTAGGTCATATGGTTTAGGGTTTAGATTTTCTAGGTTTCATGAGATGCTGAGAATAATAAATCTATATGGGTTAATGGTTTATGGTTCATATCCTAGGCTTTAGGTCCTACTATTTATGGTTTAGGGTTTCTAAGGTTCATGACTAGATGCTTAGAATTAAAAATCTATATGGGTTAATGGTTTAGGGTACATATCCTATGTTTTAGTTCATATGGTTTAGGATTTAGGGTTTCTAGGGTTCATGAGATGCTCAAAATAACAAATCTATTTAGGTTAATGGTTTAGGGTTCATCTCCTAGGCTTTAGGTCCTATTTTTTATGGTTTAAGGTTCATCTCCTAGGCTTTATGTCCTATTATCTATGATGACCCTTAAGTAATATCCTCTTAGATCCCCTTAATCAGCCCTCTTTCATTCCTTAATTCACTCTCATAATTGACCTTAAGCCATCCTCTTAAGACTCGTTAAGCCATATCCTAGGGTTCATGACATGCATCCCTTTAATCCACCCTCTTACATCCCTTTAATTCATTCTATCAACTCCCCTTAATCCACCCTCTTGCATCCCCTTAAGCCATCCTCTTAAAGGACCCTTAAGTCATATCCTCTTACATCCCCTTAATTGGCCCTCTTTCATTCCTTAAGTCACTCTCATAATTCCCCTTAAGCCATCCTCTTAGGACCCATTAAGCCATATCTCAGGGTTCATGACATGCATCCCCTTAATCCACCCTTTGAGATCCATTTAATTCATTATATCATCTCCCCTTAATCCACCCTCTTGCATCCCCTTAATCCATCATCTTAAAGGACCCTTAAGTCATATCCTCTTACATCCCCTTAATTGGCCCTCTTGCATTCCTTAAGTCACTCTCATGATTCCCCTTAAGCCATCCTCTTAGGACCCATTAAGTCATATCCTATGGTTCATGGCATGCATCCCCTCAATCCACCCTCTTACATCCCTTTAATTCATTCTATCAATTCCCCTTAATCCACCCTCTTGAATACCCTTAAGCCATCCTCTTAAAGGACCCTTAATTCATATCCTCTTACATCCCCTTAATCGTCCCTCTTGCATTCCTTAATTCACTCTTATAATTCCCCTTAATCCATCCTATTAGGACTCATTAAGCCATATCCTAGGGTTCATGATATGCATCCCCTTAATCTATCCTCTTACATCCCTTTAAGTCATTCTATCAACTCCCCTTAATCCACCCTCTTGCATCCCCTTAATGCATCCTCTTAAAGGATCCTTAAGTCATATCCTCTTACATCCCCTTAATTGGCCCTCTTGCAATCCTTAAGTCACTCTCATAATTCCCCTTAAGCCATCCTCTTAGGACCCATTAAGCCATATCATAGGTTTCATGACATGCATCCCCTTAATCCACCCTCTTACATCCCTTTAAGTAATACTATCAACTCCCCTTAATCCACCCTCTTTCATCCCCTTAATCCATCCTCTTAAAGGACCCTTAAGTCATATCCTCTTACATCCCTTTAATCGACCCTCTTGAATTCCTTAAGTCACTCGCATAATTCCCCTTAAGCCATCCTCTTAGGACCCATTAAGCCATATCCTAGGGTTCATGACATGCATCCCCTTAATCCACTCTTTTAGATCCATTTTAGTCATTCTATCAACTCCCCTTAATCCACCCTCATGCATCCCCTTAATCCATCCTCTTAAAGTACACGTAAGTCATATCCTCTTACATCCCCTTAATCGACCCTCTTGCATTCCTTAAGTCACTCTCATAGTTAACCTTTAGCCATCCTCTTAGGACCCATTAAGCCATATACTAGGGTTCATGACATGCATCCCTTTAATCTACCCTCTTACATCCCTTTAAGTCATTCTATCAACTCCCCTTAATCAACCCTCTTGCATCCCCTTAATCCATCCTCTTCAAGGACCCTTAAGTCATATCCTCTTGCATCCCCTTAATTGGCCCTATTGCATTCCTTAAGTCACTCTCATAATTCCCCTTAAGCCATCCTCTTAGGACACATTAAGCCATATCCTAGGGTTCATGACATCCATCCCCTTAATCCACCCTCTTACATCCATTTAAGTCATTCTATAAACTCCCCTTAATTTACCCTCTTGCATCCCTTTAAGTCATTCTATTAACTCCCCTTAATCCACCCTCTTGCATCCCCTTAAGTCATTCTCTTAACTCCCATTAAGGTATTCTCTTACTACTCCTTCAGCTATATCCTCTTAGGTCCCCTTAATCCATCCTATGGAAAACATCACTTGAATTTGTAAGGAATTTATAAGATCCAATTTTCTAACTTTTACTATATATTGTTCTTTTCTCGGATGAATTATTTAATTACTTTACTTAAACATTAATTATTTTTCTAGGTTCTCATCAAGTCGGTCTACCATGTGATTGTCACTGTAATTTTTTTTTATCAAGAGACTATGTAAATATCAATTTGTGGTCTTGACCTAAAATTTGATAAGGTTTAATTGTATCTACATACACATATATGTTTCATCATGTTATATATTTGTATTAAACATCAATATACATTATGTGTGTTTGTTTGATATATGAACTTCAATGAACTTATTAGTCACTTTTTAAATATATTGTTCCAATTTTATCTTATATAAATCATGTCTTGTATTTACCAAATTTTATATAATTGTTCAATTGTATATAGATTATACATTTTATACATACAAGGAGATAGATTTTTGTTCAGTGATTCAAATATTTGCTAGAACTAGAAAATAGTTAAAATTACCTACCCTTAATTTATTATGAATATTATCTAAATTATTTAAGGAATGTTTTAATTTTTCACCTAACCATGTGATCAATTATATATATGAAATTTGATTCTATATAAGAATTTTTATAGTGTGTATTACTTGAAAATTAGATAAAATATCTATACATGTACACATGAGTGCATATAATCATCAAAATGAACATAGCATTATCATAATTGAGTGCATATATATAATTATCATATTAAAGTCAACTGATATAAGTAAACACAAACATGATCATAATAATTGATATAATGTATGTGAAATAGTTCATGAAATAACATGTTCAAAATGTATATGTCAAGTCCAGCACATATATTTAAATAAAACTAGAGATCTATAGTCCATAAAATTTAAAACCATCTAACTATCAGAGCGATCAGTCAAATCAAGTCTCCTCTTTGCTCCACGTGGACTAGATGTACCCATATCATGTCGTAAAAGAGTCCAAGAAACTTGAAATTAGATTTAAAGTTAATTTAAAAAAATTTATATAATTTAACATATAAACTTGAAAAATTTAATATAATTATTAAATATCTAGTAATACAATAAAAATTAATTTTAGTATGCATAAATTACCATATGATCATGTGAATCTACTGGCACATTTTGTTCAACGAGTAGCATAACTATCAATTGAGAAGGTCCAAATGTTTGATCTACTATATCTTGCATATTCATATAAAGCAAACAATATGTTAAAACCTCGAATATATATTTAAAAGTTCCCGAAAAATTGTATAGGATATTTAGTAAATTTTACAACCTTGGATGATATGACCTCATGATCATGCACCTGATATTTCCCATGCATAAATTTTGATGATGTCTCAGGTGTGACCACCATGGGTATCACATGAAATCCCTACATATAGATATGTAACAATGTATAGATCATTCACACATGTGTACAAATGCAAATTAAATTAGATATATGATGTGTATTTACTTTAATCTTAACAAAATTTTGAAAGCACGCACCTGAGTTTATGATGACTTAAAAGAGCTCACCACAACTTGCGGTTGGTCAGTACTCAATAAAGCATGACCTCCCTACATCTAGATATAATATATCATTTCATAGATGTGTACAAATTAAAATTAAATTAGATGTTTCCACATAAATTAAAATATATATATTGGTTTGTACCTGACCAAAATTTGAGCCCACTTCTATAGCACTTGAAATACAGACACGGTCATATTGAGATACAAGCATCATGTCATCATGCATCTACATCGAACACTTCTTGAATTAATATTATATTATATATAATTTGATGTTAAATTATTTACATTAAATTGAAACATTTCAAATAAATTATTTAAATGTCCCTAAGTTCAAAATATGAACATACATGTGTAGGATGATCCTCATGTTATAGTAAATCCATTTATGACTCTATCCTAGATGCATGTGGGTCACCTAAAGTGGATGCCTAAGTATGCCCATAGCCTGAGCCTCCATGCTCGATATTGCCTAATTTAGTTGTTGCATGTGTAGTCTAATGAGTGAGTGAACCACCAAAAATATGATATCCTAAAAGGAAAAAGGATTCCCTAATAGACTCCTAGGAGCAAGGTTAGGAAATGAACTCTCTTTCACCTAATGATATACTTTTTGGGTGAGTTCATTCAAATTATTAAGGGTTGTGAGGTGTGTGTGATGTGTCTAAATGCAATAAACTAAAAATAGAATGATTTATTGAATGCTAAACTATTGAAATGCAAAGTGTTGGAAAACACAATGTTGTATGCAAACATATACAAAATGGCCTAGAAATGTACACTAAACTAAATAGAAATGAAGGAAATAGAATGTGTGCACCTAGAATTTGAAGAAGGATCTGATGGAGGTCTGGGATGTTGATGAAAATTGTGCAGAAGCTGAAAGGGACACTTGTGCCAATTTGGGCGACCTAGTCCCAGATTTGAGAAAACTGGTCTAGAACCCATTTCTGCCAAATGGGTGTTTGAAAATGTAAAAATCACTTAAAATAATATCCAGTGGGACTAGGTCACCATTGTTGGCAACTTAGTCCTCTTCTGAATTTTTAGAATTTCTAAAGGGGAGACGGAAGTCCTAGGTCTGCACTTCAGTTCTTCACAGTTATCTCCTTCTGAAACTCCAACTTTCAGGCCTAAAAGTGACTTTTGGCGGATGTTTGTACTTTTCAAGCAAGGAGAAGTTTTCAAAAAGTCTTCAAAGTCTTCAATGATCTCCAATGTACCTAAATCTGAAAACATACAAGGAGAGAAAGAGAAAATGTTGATTGTTAGCGAATGGGGGTTTGCCTTGGTCAAACCCCTTTTAGATAGTTAAATAAAATGAAGAGATAATTAAATAAAGCATGAAACAATGGAGCTAGTTACCATGCCTTGATGAGATATCTTGTGTTTTTGTAGCAATCAACCCTTGAATGCTTTAGAAAAGATGTCATGTTGACTTGGAATGCTAAAACCCTAGCTTGCTTGAGAAGAAGGAGAGAGAGAGGAGAGCTAGGAAGAATAGAGGTGAGTTAGAATATTGGATATTAGGATATTAGGGTGAAAAAGATGAGAAAATCCCTTATTTATACAAGTTATTCCCTAATTTTCCTAAAATAACACCATATAGGCTGACCTTAGGGTTTTAGAGATAAAATCCCAGAAGAATATTAAGTTAAATTTGAATTTTATGTCACATGGGACTAGGTCGCCCAAGGTGGCGACCTAGTCTACCTGGGCAATTTTCATTAGTTGTCGGGGATTTAAGCATGATTATTATTGCTTGTTGGGATTATCTTCTAAAACACATTAAGGTATGACTTATATGTGCATTAAGGGGTCATTATAGCATAAGAAAGGGTTGATTTAGTGATGACAAACCTAGGAAAGTGTGAAAATGTATTACAACACTTTGGCACAAGGCTTAGAAAGAGGTAAAAAGAGGTTGAAAAAGCTCCAAAATCCATAGGCAAGAATCCAAATGAGTGAAAAGTGTCAAGGCTACACTTTTTTGCATCCATAATGAGATATCCTGGAAGAGAACTCAATGCGCCTAATGTTGAAAACATCGTCTATTGCTGAAATGCAGGGGGAACACCAAGAGAAGGAGGAGCAACAATTGGAGAAATCATAGCACATCGTTGAGGATCAACACTTGCTCATAATCTATGTTGGGGCATGCCACCCTCAGCTCCCTAAAATTACCTCATATCAAAATAGTTTGGTTTTAAATCCAACTCAAACTCAACCCATAACTTTCTCAAAAAATATAGGGGCACCTCACAATTGCCATGTGGTGGAGTATCAAACACCATCCACCATTTATCCCAAAAATTTACAGCTATCTGGAGGTGCCTACATCATTTAATTGAAATTCATTTTTTGGTGGGTGGAATTGGTTCATTTGTTTGGTGGCTAAAGAAGTGTTGGAAAATAGCTTCTTTGGTTATTTTAAGGCCATTTATTTCTTTATAGGACAATCCATCTACATAAAATTGTCTCCACACTTCTCTTCATTGATGGAACCTATCTAGGTCCACATCAATAGATCACATAGAATTGACAACAGATTGCATCGAAGATGCAAACCATGTGAGATGGGGGGGATATTATGTAATACCCCTCCATTTTGATTCTTGTTCAAGTTGCTTCATGCTATGTTTGGTTGCAATTACTTTGCTACTGGATACATTTTGTTATGATATTTTGATCGCTACCATTCAGCGCAACTATTATTGTGGGATGTAGTTATCTGATTATTGTTTCACATGCATTATAGATTAATGTTGTTGTAAAGTTAACATGAGATATTATTATGAGATTACTGGATTATGATGGAAGTGTCAGTTTCGATGAGTGTATTGGTGAAGAGGACGAGTTCGCATCGTTAGTGTTTCTTAGATCAAATTAGATAATCAATTCACAAAAGAAATGCAACACATAAGACAATGAACACAACAAGATACCCTGGGAAAACCCTCCTCTTGAGGGAGAAAAACCCAGCAAATATATCTCTTATATATTGAAGGAATAAGAGCAGAAATCTGCTTGAACTCAGGCCCAACACAATACCAAATTTGATACAATGAATAATAGCACCTCTCCTAGATGCAAAGATACAAATGAATATGTTTCTCCTTAAAATCAGTCTGCTGCTACAAAGTGATGATCTGCTGATTAAGTATGAACTTCTTCTAAGACTGCGAATTCTGCTCTGCCAAAAGTGCGAACTTGTTTATCTTCGAATTGTAGTTTAATGACCAAAAGTAACCTTGTATATATATCTTCTTGGTGCCTCTTCATTTAGGTCGGCCTTTATACAAATAATAATAAATGAATAAATATAACTTAAGTCGGCCAGTCAACAAGTAGATGATATAACTCAAAATAGGGTCGGCCCATGCTCTAGTTGATATTTGATATGAGTCTTAGTGAAGACCGACGCTGTATTAACATCAACACTCCCTCTCAGCTAGGGATGAACTTCCATCTGCACAAGACACATTATTTTAGAATGAAGAAAAAATAAAATATCACCTCAACGTGATATTAACCATTATGGCTACTCCCATAGATGGTAAAAACTCATCATGGATTCTCTCATGTGATGTTGTCATGGAGTTGCACACATGACATCCACCATAGCTTCTCCTAGAGGGTGGAAACAAGGGCTTTCACCTCAACTCTCTCTAATCAGAGAATTGCATTATCAAGGACTTACACCTCAACTCTCTCTCAGCAAAGAATTGTATTAACAAGGGCTTGCACCTCAACTCTCTCTCAGCAGAGAGTTGCATTCTCAATCAAGGATCACTGATTACTGAGACTCTTTCTCAGTCAAGGCTGCATTCTCCACCATACCAAGTTTCTCTCGGAAGTATACAAACTTCATCCTGGCGAGAGGCTTGGTGAGAATGTCTGTCGTTTGCTCTTCAGTGCTGATATACCTCAACTGTATAGCTTTCCTTTTCACCATATCTCTAATATAGTGGTACTTGATCTCAACATGTTTTGTTCTGTCATTAAACACAGGATTGACAGAAAGCTTCACACAGCTTTGATTATCACAGTGTATGATAGTAGGCTCCATTGATTGACCAAACAATCCTGCAAGGAGCTTACGAAGCCACACTGCCTCACGAGCTGCCACACAAGCTGCAATATACTCTGCTTCAGTTGTACTCAAGGCCACTGAAGACTGTTTCCTGCTACACCAGGAGATCATAGCAATCCCCAAACTAAAGCAACAACCAGAAGTACTCTTCCGATCTGAGACACATCCTGCCCAATCAGAATCAATAAAACCATGCAGCTCCAAATCCACATTTGAAGAATATCTCAACCCATATCCAATTGTGCCACATAAATATCTCAGGATATGTTTAGCTGCTACAAGATGTATTTGCTTTGGTTCACACATAAACTGGCTAAGTGCACTCACTGCATAGCAGATATTAGGTCTAGTGTTAACTAGATACATCAATGAACCAATCAACTGTCTATACATCGTAGAATCCACTGGTTCTGAACTAGCTGCAGCTTCTTTCAACTTATCTAAATTAGACTCCATGGGTGTAGACATAGGTTTGCAGTCAAGCATACCAAACCTTTTGAGAATGTCAACAGTATACTTGCCTTGACTTAGAATCATCTCATCTGGCTTTTGCCAAACTTCTAAGCCAAGAAAGTAATGCATAAGACCTAGATTCTTCATCTCAAACTCTGAAGCTAATTCCTTCTTGCATTTTAGTATTAGATGTTCTTCACCAGTAATGATCAAGTCATCAACATATAAAACTAAAATCAATGCTTCACCATTTACTACCTTGAAGTAGAGGTTAGAATCTGCATCATTCTTTGAGAAACCCAGACTTGAAAGGTACTGATCAATTCTTTCATACCAAGCACGAGGAGCTTGTTTAAGACCATACAAGGCCTTCTTCAGCTTGCAGACATGAGATTCTTTCCTATGTACCTCAAATCCTTCTGGTTGCTCAATGTAAACTTCTTCCTCTATTATGCCATTCAGAAAAGTTGTCTTTACATCCATTTGGTGAATCTTCCATCCTCTAGATGCGGCAATAGCAATGATGGTTCTAACAGACGTGTAACGAGCCACAGGAGAAAAAGTTTCTTCATAGTCAACTCCCTCTTTTTGTGAGAACCCTCTAGCCACAAATCTAGCCTTGTGTTTCTCAATGCTCCCATCAGCTGCATGCTTGATCTTGAAGAGCCACTTAGAAGACACCACAGATTTGTCTTTGGGTCTAGGGACTATATCCCAAACATCGTTCTTAAGTATAGACTGATACTCCTCAATCATGGCATCTTTCCATACTTGTTGACTAGAAGCTTCTTCAACATTTGAAGGCTCTGACTCAATAATCTGACTCATCAAGGCAACATAGCTAGAGAACTTGTGAGGTCTCTTGCTTTCTCTGAAGGCTCCTCTTGGAGCTGCAAACCTTTCTGCTTCCTGCATTGTCCTGCGAGCCCAAAGAGGTCTTTTCTTTCCAATCACAATGTCTAGAGGCCCATCAGTAGGATCCAAAGGCTCAGCTGGATCAATATCTTCTTTAGGTTCTGTATCCTCCTTCAGATTCTCTGGGATATGGTCAACTTCCATATCTTGAGGAGGTTCTTCTTCATCGACCTCCATAGGAGTGCCTTTGGACTTTCTATAAGCAACATCTTCCTCAAATGTGGCGTCTCTACTAATCACAATAGACTTTTGTCCTGGAATGTAGATCCTGTAAGCTTTTGATGTCTCACTGTAGCCTACAAGAATTCCTTTCTTCCCAGAAGGTTCTAGCTTTGTTCTCTTTTCCTTTGGAATATGAACATAGACTGGACAGCCAAAGATCCTCAAATGACTAACTTCAGGCTTCACGCCTGAGAATGCTTCTTCAGGAGTTTTATTCTCTAAGATCCTGTGGGGACTCCTGTTTTGAACATAGACGGCTGTTCTTGATGCTTCAGCCCAAAGAGAGATTTGTAAGTCTTGATCATGGATCATAGCTTTCACTGCTTCCACAATAGACCTATTCTTCCTTTCAACAATACCATTTTGTTGTGGATTATAGGGAACACTGAACTCCCTCTTAATCCCTGCTTCAATACAAAAGTCTCGAAAAGTGCCAGAAGTGTATTCTCCACCATTATCATATCTCAATACTTTGATCTTCTTCCCGGACAGATTTTCAATCTGCGCTTTGAATTCTCTGAATCTTACTAATACTTCTTCTGATTCTTTCGATCTCAATAAATAAATCCAAGTCTTTCTAGAGTAATCATCAATGAAAATAATATAATACAAGAAACCACTAGATGATGCAATAGACATTGGACCACACAAATCAGAATGAATGAGATCAAGAATACATTTAGATCTACTTTCACTGGAATGAAACGTACCTTTTGTGTTCTTGCCTAGGGCACATCCCTTACATGTACCTTCATGTTCTTGATCGAATTTCGGAAGATCGGTGACCATCTTCTCCATGATAGGTAGAGCACGAAAGTGAATGTGAGCCAATCTTTGATGCCAAAGATCACACATGCTGGTACTGTTATGCACAAGTGCTTGAAGAGGACGAGTGCACAGCGTGTAGAGACATTCATGTCTAACTCCAATCACTTGAGCAGTTTTGAAGCTGGAGTTCTTTGCCCATATAAGAACTTTCCCTTTAGAGAAGGCAACTTGATAACCTTTGTCTTCTAATGCTGAAATTGAAACAAGGTTCCTCTTTATCCCTGGTACGAACAGTACATCATTCAACTCCAAAGAAATTCCAGAATCCAAGTGAAGAGTGGAATTTCCAAACCCTTTTACAGAATATCTAGCATCATCTCCAATAACAACTTGATCACTAGAGTTGCTTTCCATTAAGTTTGAAAGGTGACTTCTGAATCCGGTGATGTGTCTAGAAGCACCACTGTCAATCAACCAAGTGTAAGAGTCCGTAGAAACATTGCTAGACAAGGCTGAATAAAATAGATAATTACTGGAGTCCTTTTGTGGAGTGACTTCTTCAACATCTGCAGTGGCAACTTGAAGCTTAGGTCGTTGAGGGCACACCCTCGCAAAGTGACCATACTTATCACAACGAAAACATTGAATCTTGGACATGTCTCGTTTTCTTTTGAAGGTAGGAGCATCATCATTTCCATCTTCTCGATTCCTTTTGAAGAATCCTTTCTTAAGGCCTTTTCCTTTGTTTGATGAATGAGAGGTAAGAACTTGTAATTCTTCATTCTTTGAGCTTTGACCAATCCCCCTTGCTGTTAGTCTTGACTCTTCTTGAATGCAATCAATCCTCAATCGATCAAACTTAGGAAGTTCGGATCTTGCACTGATTCCTTGGATGAATGCCTCCCATGAAAGCGGAAGACCATTGAGAGCAAGCATAGTCAGTTCTTTATCATCAATCATGTGTCCAATAGTGGAGAGCTGATCTTTTATCTCTGAAATCCTCATGAAGTATGTAATAACAGATTCTCCTTTCTCCATTTTCACATGATGAAGTTGTTGCTTCAGAGCAAGGGCACGACTGGTGTTGTTGATTTCGTACATCTCTTCCAAGGTTGTAAACATCTCTCTTGCTGTATCCAACTTGAAGATAATTGGTACAATATGATCTTTGACGGAATCAACCAATGCTTTCTTTGCCCTAGTGTCTTTCTTCCTCCATTGCAGCTTCTCTTCTTCCCCCTCAGGTTCGGGAACTTTTGTTTTCACAAACTCAGCCAAATCATTCTCTTCCAAGGTTAGCATGAACCTGAATCTCCATGATATGTAGTTCGAGATCCCTTCGAGTCTATCCTCGATTTTCAGACCGTTCACCATCTTGAGAAATTTGGAAGATAGACTGAAAAAAAATAAGTGTTGCGAACTAAATCTGATCATGATCTTTTTTCACACCCGCTCTGATACCATGTTAGTGTTTCTTAGATCAGATTAGATAATCAATTCACAAAAGAAATGCAACACATAAGACAATGAACACAACAAGATACCCTGGGAAAACCCTCCTCTTGAGGGAGAAAAACCCAGCAAATATATCTCTTATATATTGAAGGAATAAGAGCAGAAATCTGCTTGAACTCAGGCCCAACACAATACCAAATTTGATACAATGAATAATAGCACCTCTCCTAGATGCAAAGATACAAATGAATATGTTTCTCCTTGAAATCAGTCTGCTACTACAAAGTGATGATCTGCTGCTACAAGATGATGATCTGCTGATTAAGTATGAACTTCTTCTAAGACTGCGAATTCTGCTCTGCCAAAAGTGCGAACTTGTTTATCTTCGAATTGTAGTTTAATGACCAAAAGTAACCTTGTATATATATCTTCTTGGCGCCTCTTCATTTAGGTCGGCCTTTATACAAATAATAATAAATGAATAAATATAACTTAAGTCGGCCAGTCAACAAGTAGATGATATAACTCAAAATAGGGTCGGCCCATGCTCTAGTTGATATTTGATATGAGTCTTAGTGAAGACCGACGCTGTATTAACATCAACACGCATCACTCGCTTGCGAGCGCCCTGCGAATCCATAATTCCTTCTTCACGGTGTGTATTATATGCTGGATATATTGTATGATGTTGTTTATTTGGTTGTAGGATTGCAGGTACATGACATCGAATCCACCTGGTTTCACAGGTTTGAGCGTGTCGATCCAACGGTTAAGTTGAATGGGAGATAGTAGCTAGGTAACATGTGTCAAGTTTACACCCTAGCCTTAGTGTGTCGAGTCTTTGTTTGTCTTGCTTTGATGTTATTTAATCCTGAAGAATTCTTGATGTGGAAATAGATATTTAGAATAATTGCATTTAAATCATGTTGATGGTTATTTAATTTAAATAATACAATGTGGATAAAAGTTTATACTTAAATTAATTAATTATATTTAGTTTATTTAATTAATTAAATTTAATCCAAGGGGGTTGAATTTAGTTATTAAATAATTTAATTAATTAATTAAATGTGATTCAAGAGAATGAAAGAAAAAATAAAAGAATTAGAATTAATTTTGGAATTTAATTCCAACGTGTGAGAATTAAATTAGAAATTGTAATTAAATGTTTATTTGGGAAATTGGTTGCAACTTTGGAAATTAATTTATTATTTCAAATTGCATTTTAAATTGAAAGTGGGTTTTTGAAAAGTGAAATTGAAATTGAAATTCAAATTTGAAATTCAAATTTGAAATTGAAATTGAAATATCTAATTTGCATGTAATGTGAATTAGGGTTGAATTAGGTATTTTTGATTTATAAGACTATATGTTTTAATTTAGGGCAAGAGAGTCTTTAGAAAAATACATTTTTACAGTAGGGAAGAAATTTTGGAAAATTTGCACAAGGGTTTGAAGAAAGTTTGATTGTAGAATTGATTGAAGGAAAGATTGCTTGCATTTGTTGGATTTTGGATTGGATTCATTGGAGGATTGAAGAAAATTCAGGAAATCATTGAAGGATTGAAGAAAATTCAGGAAATCATTGGAGGAGGCTTGCATCAAAAATTCATCTCTTCCTGTAGCTTCTTATACCAGGTTTTCCTCTTTGTGTTTTATTGTTCTTGATTGTTTTCTTTAAAATAGTAATGATTAAAGATTTGTTTGTTAAATTTGTTTTAGAAAACAAATTTGATATTAGAAGAAAAGAATTAAACAAAGTTACAGCCTTTGCTTGTGAAAATTCTTGAGTGAAAATTGTGAAAATTTTAGTTGAATTTAAATTATTTGGAGAAATTGATTTTATTGTTATTGAAATCAAACATAGAGATTGAACAATGCATTTAGAATGTTTTTAGAAAATGAAACCTTTTGTTTATTATCAAAAAAAACGGATTTTAAAATCTGCAGTATAGTTATATTTTCATGGTAAAATGGTCTGGTTGCGCCACCTATAACTTCACTTTTACAAACTGGGTTTTCAAGAAATTTAAAGAGTTTTTGAATTTTGCAATTTTCTTACCCTTGTCCAAAAATCTCAAATACCCAGATCGTAGTTTTTGATTTATGCTTGAAACATGATACTGCTGTTAAATTATTTTCCCATGGCTGTTCTGAAAATAAAATAATAATAAATTGATATTTATAAATATTAATATTTTAGGTATTGTTATTATAATATTAAAATATTATTTAATAATATTTTATATTATAATTTATAATACTAAAGTATTACATTTATTTATATTATTTTAAATAAAATTTGTATATTTGATTAGTGGAATTAATATTATAAACGTATGGGGAAATTATTGTTTATTTTAAAATGGCATATTAAAGTTTAATTGAAAGAGTTAAATATTTGATTTAGATAATGCATAATTTAAAATTTAATTGTGGAATTTAAATTCATGTGTGAAAGGTCCAATTATTAATTTGATTTAATTGGAAAAATATATATTTATATTTTAGAAAATTAGTGATAAAGGATATTTTATTTTGAATTAAACAAATTGATATTATGCAAAGGATAGAAGATATGTTAATGATTAAATATATTTAAATATATTAATTTATGTTTAGTATATATATAGTGAAGGTATATATCCATTTGAGAGAATAAATAATATTTTATCTTATTTTATTCTGTTGTTTGCAAATTGGGTATTATTAGTGTTTTAAAAGAGATAATTAGTATGTGTAGAAAATGTATAGAGAAAGATATTTTTTTAATAAAAATAATTACTTGATTTAAAAAGGAAATGATTGTTTTGTTAATATGATTGAAGAAAATATATTGAGATGAATATATATATCCATGAGTATTTTCAATCAGTATTTACCTTGTTTTATTTGAGTGCGTGTAATTTAGCTTTGCATGAAGAATTTAAATGATAAGTTTTGAATGTATGGTCAAAATTGATAAGAAAAAGGATATTTAAATATATTGAAGAATTATAGAAATATTCATATTTAAATGTTTGTTTTAATTATGAGATTTAATTATAAACAATATGAATGTGTGGCCAAATAGACAAGCCAAAAGATATTTTTATACATTGATGAAATTTCATATTTTTAAATGGATGGTTGATGAGACATAGACTCTGGATAGAAAATTGGAAAAGATTGTTTGCAATAGTGTTAGTTGCATTATAAGTAAATTTAGGAACTAACTACATTGAAAAAGGCAAATAGTTATTGTGTTCTATTTAGTTCCATAGAGAAATCTAGTCATTGTGAATGGAATATTAATGGTGTCTATATAATATGGAGCATATATATATATATATATTCAGTGTAAAATTCATTATCGTATTTTATTTTAATGAGATGCATGCAATGTATTATTGAATAGAGATTTAAAAATGGATTGATTAGTGTATATGGAAAATGGATAGAGAAACAATATTTTATTATAGTAAAGTAATTGAATGTTTTAAATAGAAAATTGAATGAGATGTAAGATTTGGTTAGGAAATGGAAAAAATTTACTTGCATGGATTTGTGTCGATTTAAAAGTAAATTAAGAAGTTGTTTTATTGATGAGGCAATCAATTATGTTATTTATTAATTTCTACTTAGATTAATTGAATCATTGTGATTGGGTTATGAAAGAGATATGGATTTAGTATATCCAAAAGTAGTATCTTCCTCATGATTATCTTAAAGGATTTAATTCTTTGTATTCAGTAAAGGGAAGTAAGTTTAATTGTTTTAGATTTTCAATAATGAAAAGGGAAATAGGGGTTATGATTATTTCAGATGATCTAATTATCATGTCTTTGACTTTCTCAACACTACCTATTGAATAAGTATGGATTTAGGAAATCCAAATATTAGATTTGATTGATGACTTGAATGCTTTTGTTGCTATGTCGTAAAGTTGCATTGTTGGTTTTGGGATTTAATGTTAGTCCTAAATTATAAGTCTTCTAGAAGAACTTAGAGGATAAGGGTTGTTGAATCTTTGTGCCATCCAGTTGTTTCCCCTTGGGTAGTGCATGACATCTTTTCAGTTTTACCCGATTTTCACGAACGGGGATGTTTGCACCTCCTTGGTTTAGGAGCGGATTATGGGATCCATGTCTCCTTGTATGGAGTGATCTTGTTAGGTGGTTTCATCTTGTTGCCTCCTGTGAAAGGAGTGGACTATGTGTTATTGCCTCTAGGATGTTTGGAGTGAGTTTCTATTATTTGTATCCTCTTTATGTTGGAGTGGATTATGATGCCTAGTTGGTATGCACTTGTGGTTCCCTTGGTGGATTGTTTGGGTGTGTGTTGTCAAATAGAAGAGTGGGTTCTGTTAGGCGCCAGAGCCCAAAGTGGTAAACTAGATAACCTTCAGGAGTGATTTAAACAAGTGATAATTAAAATAATGTACTTAGAAGATTAGGACTAACTTTTTACATTAATCAAGATAATTTAATCCTCACTCATAGACACAAGGGCTTGTTTAGACTTGGGATGAGTGAGAAGGCCTGGAATGGCAAGATCAACTATCTTGCTCTTGCGAGAGGTAGTTGATTCTGCATGAGTGAGTATGAGTGCCGGGATTCGGTTGAGGCCACCAGGATTACTTGTGCCAGAGCCTATGAAGAATGCCCAGAGGAGATCTCATGACAAACCTTGCGATGACATTCTATCTATGACAACTGTTGTTAAATATTTTATGTGTATGGTTATTTGTACATACTTGATCTACTTTATATCTGGAAGCAATGTGACCTATGTCAGTGATGTTGGAGTTGTACTTGTATTGTACTTGATTTGTACTTGTATTGTACTTGAGTTGCACTTGATTCATACTTGTATGGTGAATGAGTTGTACTTGTTAATTCATTTGGATGGTTATGTCAGTTTGAGTCAGTATGAGTCTGCCTTTGGTTAGAGGTAGTAGATCTTTGTCCATGTTACTTTGTTACTATCTCCTAGCATGGGGGGTGGGCCTTCGGGTACCACATTGGTAGGGTGGAACATGCACCAAAACCATTGGGTCACCATCGATCTTCAGTACTTGGTGGCGAGACATCTAGATGGACAGCTCGCGGTTCTTGTTGTATTATCTTACATTGTAATATTTTAATTTGCATAAGTTATTTTATCCCTCTTATGATTATGAGGTGGAGTTATGTAATTGTAATCTTATGTACTATTGCCTCATTCTAGGAATGAGTGATGTATCTATTGGATTAAGATAATGTTTATGAGATTGTATCTTGGTTGATTATCTTATTATGTTATGTGGTATTCTTATGATGTATGATGTTTATATCATAAAGTTCATAATGCTATGGTTATATGTAATATGTATGTGTGGGTTTAAGTAATCCTAACCTTGTAGCCTTAGAGGTTGTTGTTAACTAGTAAGTGAAGGTGTATGTTAAATGCACTTTATAAAAAAAAATTAGTTCGCTTAAGACGCTAATTGCAACTTTCTTTAAGGTTACTTGACGGGGCATTACATATTAGGCTCCTTTTTTATCAAATCTATATTCTCGTGAATCACATTGAGGTTTTCTCTAATTCTCTCTCTTAATTGAGCCCGATCTACTATGGGGTGTGGGGGGTTACGAGGTGGAGAGTGTTGAGGTGTGGGGTTTTGTTGTGGTGGCAGATTTGGATGTATGCAATCTTGAGGTTCTACATCAGGTATAAAATCCTCTAGGTTGAATTCAAGCTCCATATGAACAATGAAATGGCAATTGCATGTTAAACAATTATAGCATATATATCAACAAACTATTCAACAAATACATACACAATTTGAAAGTTATTTAAATCACATTTGAAACATGCACAAATTCAAAATACATTTCATTTGAAGACACATTCAATTTATAACATTAAAAAATCCATAACATGAAAATCCATAGCATGTACACATTAAATTATACAATTAAATTCATACATACATGTACCCTCAAGGTTAAATTCGAGCACTTTATCTTCTAGTAACCATATGGTTTCATTGTCCTTGCAAGGTTAAAATTGAGTCTAGTGTGTGGTTGTTAATTTCAAATTATTTGAATCATTCTATCTTGGACTAATGAATGTCATTCCTTAGTGATTCTTTTAGATGATTCTACATGTATGCCCTAACCTATGCATTGATTGTCAAGGAAAGATGCCTCCTAGGCATCATGTCACTCGTCAAAACAGGAATGAGGGGAAGGCTAAGAGCCCACCTATGAATCATATGAACATGGTCCTCAAGTTATTGATCTCCTTCAAGATATAATATAGTAAGGGGCCCTCATCAAGAGACATCTATGTGTGATCTAATTTGTAAATTAATGTAATAAAGTTCAGGTGGATGTGAATCTATGTGTAGATTGAATGCATTTTTAAAGGTATTGTAATGACCTAGAAATTGAGAGATTAGATTAAAATGTATTTGTGGGAAACTACAAAGTATTATATTTTCTAGCAAAGAAGTATTGTAGGACACTTGCAATAAATTGGCAGTATTACTACAAATCACTTGCAACATAAAGGTAATGTAATTTCTTGTAAAAAGTACAACACGTGACTTATATCATACAAAGGTTAGAGGCACTTGCCATTTTATTTCAGATTTAGACATTTATTATCTTAGATTTATTATGAGATGTAAATAGTAGGAGGTCATCTAGTGTTTTTGTTTAGTTTTTTTAGTGGTGAGGATGGGAGAGCAATGTTAGATAAATTTAATAATATGAAGAATGTTGCAAACATGTTAAAAAAGCTAATAAAAATAATTAGGTTTAGATAGTGCAATGAAACTATTAGTCTCACATCCCCTACTAAATAGTTCACAAAAATGATTGTCAATGATCTTATTGTGTCAAAGACCTATAATATGAAGGGTTTGTTGTTACTACCAACTCTAATGCAACTAAAAATGGAGATAATTTTCACACCAAGGTCATACAATTTTAATAAAATCCTACCTACATTACCTAAAACTAATTATTGAACACCTTTTAGTACTTTTGCAACCAGGTTCCAAGAAGAATCATCAAGTATATATCTAAAAAATTTACACTATAATTTAGATCAATATGTATACTATAACCAAGATGCCTAAAATATCTAAGGATGCAAGTTATTACATTTTGTGTACATGTGGAAAGGGTTCATATGTTGAGTTGTATAAGTGCTTATACATCAAAACTTTCTAAAGGATGACATATTTGTCATAATTCATCTAGGTATTTTATGTTATTTACCTTTAATAAATGGGGTGGAAATTATAAATAGTTTTGAGTTAGATCTATATGTCATTGGTTTATTAAGTGAATCCCCTGAAGGAAGGTCATAAACTTATTTTTCTGGCTCTATCACTCGATAACTAAACTATAGCCAAATTTGATTCAATATACATTAATTGAAACATGATCAATACTAAGGGGGAAAAAAACAAGATTCAAGATAGCTACTATTACCTAGGGTTTTAGGTTTTAGGTTTAGGGTTTTAGGTTTAGGTTTTAGGGTTTAGGTCCTAGGATTAAGGGTTTTAGTTTTTAGGTCTATTTTTTTGGAACCTAGGGTTAAGGTTTTGATTTCTAAGTTAAATGTGTCCAATTTAGGTTAAATTCTAATTAATTTAGGTTTAGTTTTTATGCTTTTCAATTTACAATGTAACATTTTTGGTTTCGTTGATGTTTTTGATTTTTAAATACATTTTTAAAACTATAAAATATTGAATGTAAAACAAACAAAATAGACAAAAACTAAATAACATTTACAAAATATAAAGCAAAAAAAAGCAAAATTCAACCAACCTAGAGGTCGTTGAGGTCGGTTGTATTGACGAAAGGTGGTGGCAGTGAAAAAAATTTGAAATTGGCCCTCTGAAACGCATATGTGATCTCTACTTTCCCTCAGGCATGGCCAAATGAACTGTAAAAATGAATTACACAATTCGTTAATTTAAATAATTAAATAGTTTTACAAAACATGTACGCATTTCAAAATGCATAGGCAATTTTGGCTGCGTGCCCAAATCTAAATGCATACGTGTTCGGATTCAAGCTCGAGTACTCGAACCAAAGCGTATACGCGTTTTTCAAAAACAAATACATGTTTTTTGCGAATTTTTTTGTTTTGGCCAAAACTTCCCCTCTTCGTAGACCCAACTTCTTGCTTTTACCCCCATAGTTTCCAATGTTGACTTTATTCTTAGTGTGACTTGAAATGTGAGCCTAAATATTCGAAAAGATTAAAGATATTGTTTTAAGCTATCTTTTTAAGAGTGCAAATGTAGGGCTCTTTTTAAATTATTTCCACTAAGTCTAAATATTTTGAAGTTTGATAACCATGTTTAATGCTTGTTTGGATGTGTTCATTTTAATTCAATAAAAAATTTGATGTCAATAAAATAACCTTGGCATGCATCATTCAAGTCACCCTAGGTAGGTACACTCTTTTAGGTAGGCTTATCTCAATGCCCCAAAGGGATGATTTTACATGCAGTTTACAAAAGAGTGTAGAGGTATGTTAAGAATGAACTCTTAAGCTCTATGCCTCAACCAAAAATTGGACTTGGTAAGTAACTTCTTGAAAGAAAAGTTTTGATGCACTACTTTCAAAGAATATTTCAAAAAACATGGATGGCTTCTAAAACAGTGTCCTTAATGAAAAATTGTGAACAACATATGTACACTACCATCCGTTGGTCACTTAAGACTCTTTAACCATTCTCATTCCACTTAAGGCATGGGATTAGGTGCAGTATGTTGTCTCCCGGGATTGAAGCTACTTTCTTATGATTTTGTAACCTTTAATATATCCCGCTAGTAAACAAGCTTTGAGACCTTGCTTATGAGTTCTCTATCGTGAGAAGTGTCTCATAGCAAGCCCCCTCTTTAAGGTAAAATTGAAATAAACAAAGCAAAAAACTCAAAAATTCTTTTAGTCACCCAAGATCGCAAAAAGACACGAGGGGAGAGGATAGATTCTTTAGTTTTCCACACATGGAAGACACGATATTACACTTCATTGCAATATTCTTTTTAAGCCCCTTGAGTGGTGCTATCCAAAAAAAAGGAAATGAAATCGTGTACAAAATAGCAATTTGTTTTTATGTGCACCAAATTGAAGTATTCTATATTTCAAGCAATTAAATATCAATTTCCAAATTAGAAAGTATTTGTTTAGTTTTAAGCCTAAAATTGAGTGTTTCTAACAATCCTTGTCTTAATTGGTCAACAAAAATGAAATCGTTCGTTTCGTCAACATATTGAAAGTGTTTGGTCAAAAGCAAACATTTTTTAGAGCACCAAAACAAAATGTTATTCTAATCTAGAAAACCTTTAAAAAATTCTTTTTAGAACACCAAAACAAAAGTATGTGAGTTTGTGGAGTTCAATTTTATAGCACCAATTTCAAAGTGTTTTCCTAAACTAGAAAGCTTCTTGAAATTTTCCTTTTAAAGCACCAAATTAAAATCCTGTTCTAAACTTAGAAATATTTTTTAGCATTCCATTTAGAGCACCAAATCAAAGGCGTGCAAGTTGTGGGGTTCATTTTAAGCACTAAATTGAAAATTTCCTAAACTATGAAATCTTTTGAAAAGTTCTTTTAAAAGCACCAAATTGAAGCCTTATTCTAAACTAGAAAATAAAATTGAATGTTATTTTTAAAGCACCAAATCAAAGGCATCCAAGTTGTGGGGTTAATTTTGAGAACCAAATTGACATTTTTTTCCTAAAATATGAAAGCTTAAGAAAAATTCTTTATAAATCCCCAAATTGAAATATTAATCTAAACTAGAAAGTTTTTTTGAATGTTCTTTTTAGAGCACCAAATTGAAATCATGCAAGTTGTGGGATTCATTTTAAGCACCAAATCGACAATTATTTTTGTAAACTATGAAAGCTTCTGAAAAATTTAGACTTTGACCATTTTCCTTATCTACAATAAAAATGTTAGTTATTCTTCATGTAACGTGTACCATATCTTGCAATATTTGCACAAACAAAGTTAGCAAACACAAACATAAACAAGTACCTATTAGTGTTAGAAAATGAAAAAATTATTTTCAGATTTCGGATCAAAAAAACCAACTAAGCAAAAGAAAAATTTTAATCAAAAGCGACCTTGTTAAAAGCAATTGTGGCTGAAAAATTAAAAAGAGGCCTCTGTTTTTCAAGCAGAAACAGCTGGAAAAAGAAACTACGACCTTGTCAATTTAGCAAATGTGGTTGAAATGATAGAAGCAATCGAAAAAATAGCGGCTGTGGTTGAAACAACAAAGCGACCACGTGAATTTTTTGTAGCTTTTGCGTGAATATTTTTCAAATGTGTTTCTTAAACCTGCAACTACTCAAAAACTCATACAAACGTTAGTGTTAAAGATCAAGGTCCCACTAAGCATGGCAGAATGTGTAAGGGGGAAATTGGGAAGTGTAAGATCGTGAATGTTAAACGAATTAAATACTAATCTAATTCAAAACAAGGATTTAGATTCATACCCATTACTCACAAAATGAACAATACAAAATATTGAATTCAAGAAAGCAATTGAAAAACAAGAACAATGAATTCAATAAAACATAAAGTTACACATCTCGTGTCGAAGTGTATTCACAATGATGTTGAATCGTTGTTGTATCAATCTAAGTAGTTCCAAGATATAGGTTGTTGATTGAACTCTCTACCATCAAGAGTATCTCCTCTAAACTCAAGAATAACTTGGCCCTATCTTAGAGATAGATATGGAAAAATAGGAATATCAACATCAATTTGAGTGCATGTTCACCAAAGGGGACTTTTTCTTTCTACATCTCCAACCATATAAATAGAAATCCCTCAAGCTTCAAATAAGATGACAAAAGATAATGCCAAAATTCTATAGAACCCTTTTGCATACCATAATGAGAGCGTGAAGTGGCCCAGAATTTGAGTCTCTTTTCATCCTCTAAAATGGATCACATTTGATATGTTTCATATTTAAGAAATATTCTTATCCACTAATGTTTCCCAAACTTGATAGCGAAGAATCCATTATCCTCTAACTAGAAAATATTTTGAACCAAAGAATACACCAACTCTATAACTACACAATTATAGAAGTTTCAGTCTAGAGATAGAGAATTGCAACTCAAAAATACTACTTGAAAGCCCCTCCACTAGCTTCAACATCAAATTCCATAGTTAGAGCCTTGACAACAAGACTTTTGGAAGGGGAAGGGCATGTTAGGAGCCTTATTCCCCTCAAAAGTTGGTCCCCTTCGACTTATACAGCACGCCCAATTCAAGTTTTGAAGTTTGAAAAAGAAAGTTAGCTTCCAAATCAAGCTAACGATAATGCTTGCGGTCGGTAAACGAATTCTCTCGTGATGTTGAACAGAGAAAAGCAAGAGAGGTGACCAAAATACACGTTGCCATTAGATCACCTACTTCTCCGCACTTTATGAAAAAACTGTAGACAACCGTCATCTGTCCCAATGTAAAACACCCAAGTCGCAACTCTTAACGAAGTCAAGCATGTTCGTCATTTGTACAGAGCAATGAATGTCAAACTCCCAAATCCCAATTGTCGACTCAGCTTTTCTCTATTCAAAATCAGAACTGACTGAACATTAAAATTTAAGGCAGACACTTTTATTCACTTTTCTTGAGCCAACAAAGAATTTCTAATGTTAGACTCTTATAAAATAAGAGACATTCTATACATTTACAAATCCAACAGATAGACTTGTTTGAAACGACTGGATGCGGAAAATACGGTGGGAATTTAAAACTGCGAAACCGATGACTTTCTCTGTATTGACCTTGAATGTCGGGAATGGTGGGAGTTTATCAACGCTTACAAAGCACAACTATTGGAAAGAATTAGTCGTGTTTGAATTGTGTGAATAGCAGACAATTCAACCTTGTGAAATCACTGCGCACGCTGTCTGCGTTTGAATGCCAATAAAACTAGGGTTGATCTCTTCAACGCAATTGATAGTCAACCACGACATGTCATTTCACACCGGTAGTCACATAACGAAAAATCCAAAACCAATCTTAAAACTTTTTAAGACTCGCTTTCTATAAATATCTATGTATATTCATTGTTTATATCCAACAAGGGAGCTCAAACAAGTTCTACTTTTTGTTTCTATTTGAAGTTCTCGTTGAAGCGATCGATATATTCGTAATCATACAGCTGATCACTGTGTTATAATGGGGTACAATTGTTTTGAAATCATGAAGAAGATGGCCTTGCTGCTGCTGCTCATTTCTCTCACATTCATAGCATTCAGTATTGAAAGCGCCGATGCAGGGAGAATCCTCAACGCAAAATCCATGGAGAAAAGCTATTCCGGTGGGCTTCAAGAAGAGATTGATGTTGGTAATTCTGCGTCAAAGTTGAATTTAGATGTTTACCAACGCCTATCCAGATCGAAGCACAGCCCTGCAGTGGGTCACCTGCAAGTCAGAGCTACTCATAAGAAAAATAGTATATTGAAGAATAAATTGCCATCAGGGCCAAGTCCTGGTGTTGGTCACGCATATATCAACACCAGCCCTGTAAAAACTAACGGGGGATTGAAGAATAAGCTTCCTTCTGGCCCGAGTCCAGGTGTCGGTCATGCATATATCAATGAAAGCCCTGTAAAAACTAATGGGGGATCATCAAGGCCTATATTGAAGAATAAGCTTCCTTCTGGTCCAAGTCCAGCTGTTGGTCATGCCTATATTAATGTCAGCCCTGTAAAAGTTGATGGGGGATCAGCGAGGTTTATATTGAAGAATAAGCTTTCTGGTGGTCCGAGTCCAGGTGTTGGTCATGCATATATCAACGCCAGCCCTATCAAAATTAATGGAAGATCAACAGAATTCATATTGAAGAATAAGCTTCCTTCTGGTCCGAGTCCAGGTGTTGGTCATGCATATATCAATGCCAGCCCTGTAAAAGTTGATGGGGGATTAGCAAGGCTTATATTGAAGAATAAACTTCCTTCTGGTCCGAGTTCAGGTGTTGGTCATGCATATATCAATGCCAGCCCTGTAAAAGTTGATGGGGGATCAGCAAAGCTTATATTGAAGAATAAACTTCCTTCTGGTCCGAGTCCAGGTGTTGGTCACGCATTTATCAATACCAGCCCTGTCAAAGCTAATGGAGAATCAACAAAGCTTATATTGAAGAATAAGCTTCCTTCTGGTCCAAGTCCAGGTGTTGGTCATGCATATATCAACGCCAGCCCTGTAAAAGTTAATGGACGATCAACAAGACTTACACTGAAGAATAAGCTTCCTTCTGGTCCGAGTCCAGGTGTTGATCATGCATATATCAATGCCAGCCCTATAAAAGTTGATGGAGGATCAACAAAACTTATATTGAAGAATAAACTTCCTTCTGGTCCAAGTCCAGGTGTTGGTCACGCATTTATCAATAACAGCCCTCTTAAGACTGCTAAAGCAGTGCCAACACATTTGATTGCTTTGAAGGAAGTGGGTTGTGATCACCTGCAAAAGATATAGTTTCCTGGCCACCCACAAAAGATGGTAGCACAGCATACTAGGCTAAATGTATTCAATTGACACAAATTCTTTCAAACAGAGATTGCAAGAAAATATAGTTGTAATAATCTGTGAACCCCCTTGTAAAAATCCAGGGCCCATTTTTATTTATGAATAAGATAGTTTCCTTAGATTTATTTCATTCAACGGATTGTGGTATAATGTGATAAGGGAGGCACATTTGGGTTCCAAATTTTAATTTCCCGCAGCAAAATGGCATTTTCTTAAATAGATGGATTAAAAAAAATTTAAAAATATTACCACACAGGGCCTAAATTTGACAGTAGAATATATATATATATTCTTTCATATGTTATCTAGTCTTTCAAAAAAGTCAATTATATTTTACGAGAATAATGTTTAATATGATCGTATAACCATCAAATATAAATTTTATCAACATGTAAGGATGACTAGCACAAACAACTCTTAATCAAAAATAAGTTTTTTTTCCTAACTATAATTATGGTAGAAGTTGCAATGGTGGCATTGAGACTCAAATTTGTAATGTCAATTTTTGCTTGAGTCTTTTTTTTGTGTCTTAGTAATATTTGATCCATTGTTGATAACTGATATGAAATATCTTAATTGGGTTAGGGCCTAGATGCCAATTAAATTCTCGAATCCATATAAGTTTTAAAATATGGGTAACACTATAGTTTTCCTTGGTTTATATGTGTTTGTCACTTTTTTGAAGTCTCAAGATTGTTCATTCTAGTATACCTTCTTTACCAATCCCAACTCCTTGCTCTATTCCTTCCAAAAAATTGGCTAAGTATTGTTTGTCACCTTGTCAGAGTTTCAGGGGTATCCATCCTTGCATGCCTTCCCTATTGACCCTAAAACACTACCTAAAATCCTTGTGAAAGTGGATAACTATTGAGTTGTCCAACTTTTGGACTATTAGGGCTTCCCTTACACTTATACCTCTTTTAGGCATGCTTGATCCCCAAAGTCCAAAAGTCTATTAAAAAAACATAAGTCCTTTATGTTTGTCAAACTTTTAAGCTTCCTCCTCCATCCATCCTTCGGTCCCTGTCTCCCAAATTCCTTGACACCTAGATCCTTGGAATATGGTATGATTTCCTCCTACCCTCTGACAGTTTAATACTCCACTCATTTCTCTTTATATCTCATTTAGGTTGGACTTTTGGTTGTTCCCTATTTGATCACTTCCTTCCATCGACCCCTGATAGTTTGAAACTCCACTAAAGACTTCTAAAAATTACCTGTGTTTATCGACCTTTTAGATTTTTGGATCCCTCTGTCCTCGTCAAACTTGTCATCTCATTCATGCTTCCCTCAAAATGACAACATCCCTTCATCCCTAGCAAGCATTTTACTCCAAGCCTTATTTTAGGATTTCAAAGTTTCTCATACTATTGGCATTGCCCTTATTGGACTTGTCATCCCAGCCTTGAATTTATTGAAAGTTTGATACCATTACATTTCCCCTATTCCATTCAAAAATTTCTCCAATTCTTCCAAACTTTTATGGCCTCACATTCATTCATCCTTTTCCCTCTATTCACAATACACTAAGGGTCTACCTTTCCTCTACTAACATCATCATACTTCAAGATTGATGTAGTATCACATCCCCTCATTCCATTGGTAGATTGTTTGACGGAGACCTAATGCCTAATGATAAGGTGGTTTATCAAGATATTATATTTGTCCATGCCCACATTCTTGGTCTGATAAGTATGCAAATCAAAGGTAGCTTGATGGCCTGGTGTCCAAACAAATGTTTATGTCGAGACTTCGAAGGATTTTATGCTTCTCTCTAGTAGGCATGATGGTATGGTTTGGCCTAATGGTTTGATGGCTCAACAAGAGATGATTTTTTAAAGGCTCATTTTTTATTGGAGGTTCAAGAATATTAATGCTTGATCATCCAAAGGTTTGGTAAAGCATAATAAAATAATTTTAAAGGTTGTGAAGACCTGATGGAGCCTAGGGTGCATTCTTTTGGAATGCATTTGGGTGCCAAGGTTAAATATCTAGGGTTTGTTACCAACTATTGCCATTAATGTTGAAGTTTTCTCAACTAACAAAAATCAATTCTCAAATAATAATTTGATTTGAGATGCCTATTTTGGGTATGATTCATCCTTCACTATAAATTTGACATGTGTCTATTATATTACAACCTAGGGTTTCACTAGGTGGCACTTTATTTTTGAATTTTCGTTCTCATTTTGATGATTGAATAGTACTAGGGCACATGAATAGCAAAGGAATAATTCGAAAGGAAAAATATACATAGAAAATTAATTTCAAATTAGTTTTAAGGGGGGAAAGATAATGTCAAATCATTAAAATGTTATTGTAAACTTATTGTTTATTTTTGTGTCTCTATTGATGTATGGGAAAATTTAGAAAACATATCAATTTTGGAATGTTCTCTTCAATACACTTGTTGTGAATGTAAGCACCATTTGATGAATATGATAAGATTCTAAAACTATTACAACATTTTGTAATAGATCATCTTGTGTTTGCACGTGAACTTGTTTGACTCATTAATGAATAACTAAGAAAATAGAAATGGAAATAATATTTTTTGATTGCATTTAGTTGTTAGATCAAGTTAGTTTTATTATTATCTCTCGTAGCTCTCCTTATCAAATATCACAATGTTACCCTTGGATTGGAACTAATCTCTCAAGTAATTTCTCTAGTCACACAAAATTAAAATGAATTTGTAAATCCCTCTTTTTAGATTTAGTTTAAGTTTGTGCAATTTACGATATCGTGCAATATATACGTGGAGTAGTATTTAGCAATTTCTATGTCATGTATCGTGCCCCCAGATTATACTCACTTCAATGGTGTTGAATCATC
Organism: Sequoiadendron giganteum; assembly: GCA_007115665.2. Lineage (NCBI taxonomy): Eukaryota > Viridiplantae > Streptophyta > Pinopsida > Cupressales > Cupressaceae > Sequoiadendron > Sequoiadendron giganteum. The sequence continues at coordinate 477,855,432 of CM021103.1, read as the reverse complement.
TATATAAAGGCAATAAGGTAGTTATTTTCTCTCATCCTAGTAGTGACAAATTTTGGGGTTGAATCAATAGTTTGGGTACAACCACCAATTTCATTTCTTTGTTTTATACTCTAGAACCTCTAGGACTACCCTCCTAATTTTAACTTGAGTTCCAAGTGTAGGAGAGAAAAATCACTCTTTTAGAGTTGACCTTAAACATTTCATTGTTCTCTTGATTAACCAATTTTATTCACTTGATGACAATCTTGGCCTTGTGAGTGAGATAGGTTCTAGGAATTGGAGCAATGGTTTTGGGAGCTAGAAATGAGTACTTCCTATCTTTACTAGTGTTTACAAAGAAATTGGTGCACATCAAGACCTTGCAATGACATGGTGGTTATTTTGACCTATCACAAATATATATTTTTCTTACAACTTAACATTTTCATGATTCTATTGATGACATCACATTTCCTAAAAACATACATAAATGCAATTTTACAATCACATGCTACAACTATCTAGTGTATGATGATTTTTTAATATTATAATTTAGTAGCTACAAGTGTTAAATGTGTTAGAAGGTAATGTAAGGCTTACCATTAACTATATGAAATATGCTCAACTTGACTCATCTTAGCATTATTTCTTCCACCAATGGAACTTCATCATTCTCTTCATCACCAATCTTTGGTCTCTATACCCTATTTCTTCTACATAATTATTATCGTTGGACAAACCTCATGTTATTTGGGAGTTTTAAACCCCCTCTAATATTGTAGATGTTGGCATTGATTGTTGGAATTGGTTGTCATTGATTTCAACACCTTTTTTAGGAGGTTTTTGCACATATGTTTGGCATTGTGTGTCATTGATGTATGATGTTGTGCTAACAGTAATGTTGTTGATGGTTGGATATCATGCCTTGTTTAATGACAATCAAAGTTGTATTAACTATGGTTGTTGTCAGCAAAGGATGTATCATGATAATATATTAAGATGAGGATTATAAGTGCACTAAGATGAGGATTATAAGTAATTTTGATGTTGGGGAGATGTTTTTTATGGTCTCTAGTATGTTGTATGCTCTCTCCTATTGTCCCTAAGAAAGTACATGTTGCTACAAGAAGGATCTAGCCTCCGATTGTTGGTAAATATTTTTATTGTAGGAAGTTGCTTTTGAAGACTATTTGGGTGAATGCTTTGCATTCCTCCACTATTGAATATATTCTTGTATTTTAGGATTTATTGTTTGTGCTTTGTAGATTTTTTACTCCTATCTTTTCAACTCACCTGTGTTCCCAAGAAAGTTTTTGGTAATTGCAATGAGTTAGGAGTTTTGTTGGTTGTCTAGATTGGTCTAGAAAATGCTCTACATTTCTTCGCATTGATGTTTCTTCTCCTACGGCTTGGTGAATTTTCTCACAATACTTTTTCAATGTCTCAATTCAATTTTCATACAATTAAGTGTTCTACAATATGGTCTAATAATGTTTTTTCTTAATTCAATATCATGTTCTTTTGGATGAAGTGTTATGTTTATGTTTGGTTTGTGGTGGTTGTCTGTGACATGACTATGTGAAATAAAATTTTGGAAGAGTTGTTGGATTTTCATGGAATGTCTCTTATGGTTTGCACATCAAGGATTAATCTTTTTGGTACTACATATTTTTTTGAGTTAGATTTTTGGTAATTTGTGAATATCTGGTTGTTGCTTGTTCTCTTGCTTGTGTTATGTGATTAAGGGTTTGTACCATCTTTGGAGGTTATGTTAAGTTGTGTTTGAGTCCTGCCTTATCTTTTGGAAGTTGTGTTTTGGGGTTGACTAGTAATGTGCTACATGTTTCTTTCATGCCGACTTGGAATACTGTGCACCAACATGTGTGGTGTTTGAGATCACTTTGGAAGATGTAATAAGCTATTTTTGGTCCTCTCTATCTCTTGGATAGGACCACTTTGCATCGCATTTATGTTTTGTGGTCGAATTGTTGAATTATTGTTTATCTCTTGTTCTAGCTGGCCTAATTGATGTTTTGAGACCTTGCAAAGGATATAAATGAAAGAATAAATCAATTACAATATGTATGATCAATTGAGTGTGTGGAATAATTCAAATATAGTGACAAAGGGTGTGAAATATATATTAGATGTGCTTGAATAACTCATTCAGCAAATTTTATTATTGGCACATGTAATATTCTAAATATTTATGTATCTTGCTTTGAGATAGTGTGTCTCATCACCTGTCCTTGTATCTTTCCCCGGGGTTGTGAACCTTTGTCTACAAGTCCTTTGTATCTTTCCCTAAGTTTTTGCACCTTATTGTAATTTCTTTGTAAGCAATGAGCTTCATATATTGTGAGTTAATTCGCACTGTGGTTTTTCCCTCCGTAGGTTTTCCATGTAAATCTGGTGTTATCTTTTGTGTGTGTGTTTATTGGCTTATCTTTCATTTTTGTTGATTTTATTAAGTATTGGTGATCTATTTATAAGTTGTTGATCCTATTAAAGCTCTGAATTTGAGTATTGTTGAAGGGTTCAAGATCTAAAGGGGTTAAGTTTTTTTTAGATATTGATTCACCCCCTATCAACATCTAGGTATATTCAACGATTGATATTAGAGACAAATTCCTTTGAAGAAGCTTAACTACTTGAGGAAATTTTTGGGATGGCACATGATGGATCTTACAAGGGTTCTAGGTTTCATGGGACAAACTACACCTTTTTTAAAGTAAGAATGAAAGGCCATCTAGACTCTCATGGGTTTAGTTATTCGCAATCAATAAAGGATGGTTACACTTCTCCTTCTACTCCTCCAGTAGATCCAACTGAGATTAGGCTATATGAGAACAATGCCAAGGAAAAAAAATATATCTTGTGTGGGTTAGTTGATTAAGAACTTCTAAAGGTGATGAGTTCCAATTTTGCTAAGGATGTATAGTAAAAGTTGAGCAGCATTTATGGAGACAATAAAGTAAAGAAAGCTCAAATACAAATCTTTAAGAGTAGATTTCAGACCCTAAGGATGATAGAGGATGAAGATATTTCTAGTTATATGCTCCAAGTGGATGAATTAGTTACTAACATTAAAGGTCTTCGTGGAGAATTCAAAGATGATGAGATTGTGAAGAAGGTTTTGAGATCTATCCCTAAAGATTATAACTTCATATAATGTATCTTCTATTAAAGAATCTAAGGAATTGGATAAATATTTAGTAGATGAAATTTTTGGTGCTCTCATAGCCTTTTAAAAGAGATAATTTGACAAAAATTCTCCAAATAAGGAAGCAACATTCAATGTTAATAAGAAAATAGAAGAAGATATTGTTGATCAAGATGGTGACTTTGATGAGGTAGAAGCAATTTTTTTGAGAATATCAAAGAAAGGGGCTTGTAGATACAAAGCTAAGTTACCTTTCAAATGTTTCAATTGTGGAAGATTTGGTCATTTCACCTCTAAATGTCCTTATAAAGAATTAGTGGATGGTAACAAAAAGAGAAAAGTTTAAAATTAGTCTATTTTCCAAAGAGAGTAGTTTTTCTTCAAAAGATGAGGATAACGATTCAAATGATGAAACACTTGTCATGGTCTTGAAATTTTGTGACAAAAAGAGTCATATTAGAGAATGTGAGAGGTATAGTACCTTGAAGGATGACAAAGATAATAGAAAATCCATGGTTGTGTGGACTACCTTTCATACAAAAGAAGAATCAAATGCTTGGGCAATTGACAATGGTTGCTCTAAGAACATGACTGGTGAGAAGGGGATGTTCATTAGCATTCAAAAGTAGGATGGTGGAGCCATCAATTTTGGTGGTGATGATTCAACACAAATTTTTGGAAAGTGTATTATAACTATTGATGGAAAGAGCAAGATCGAGGATGTCCTCTATGTCAAAGGGTTGAATCATAATCTCCTTAGTGTCAGTTAGATGTGCAACAAAGGATACAATATTACATTTCATACCAGAGGTTATGAGATCAAGAAGGTAGGATCCGAAAGATTAGATGTATATAAGGAACTAGGACATATCGAAATGGCTATCATCTAAAGGAAGAAAATGGAAGAACTTGTTTATTAGCTCATCCAGGAGAGAGTTGGTTGTGGCACAAGAGGATGGGACACATCAACTTTGGCAATATTGTAAAGATCGGTTCTACTCATGCAATGAGATACATGCCTAAGATAATCAAGCCAGAAAACACATTATGCAAGGAGTGTTAATGGGAAAGAAGAATAGGAAAATTTTCAAAAGAAAGGATTGTTCTTCTACAATGCCATGTTGGAGCTAATTCACACTGAACTATGTGGACCTACAAGAACAAGGAGAAAGGTATTTTATGTTTCTTATTGATGATTACTCTAGAATGACTTGGGTTGCCTTTCTAAGTGAAAAATTAGAAGCTCTTGATAAGTTTAATATTTTCAAAGAAATGGTTGAGAATGAAGTGAATGCTAAGATCAAATGCCTAAGATTTGATAGAGGAGGTGAATTTACTTCAAATGAATTTGAAAAGTTTTGTGAGAATCATGGTATTTAAAGACATTTGTCTACTCCTAGAACCCCTTGGCTGAATGGAGTAGTGGAGAGAAAGAATTGGACTATGTAAGAGATGGCTAGGACATTGTTGAAAGATGAAATTCTATCTGATATATATTGGAAGGAATAAATTCTCACTGCTTTCTATTTTCTTAATAGAGTACAACTAAGGGTCAATATCTCTAAGAGCCCTTATGAGATATGGTATAGAAGACCTCATATTATTAGGGACTTCAGGATCTTTGGTAGTAAATTCTATATTAGGAGAGATGAATAAGACCTTGAAAATTTTGATTCAAGGGTTGATGAAGGAATATTTCTTGGTAACTCAACCAGGAGTAAGGCCTACAAATGCTACAACAAAAGACTGGGAAAGATGATTGAAAGCACTAATGTTAAGTTATATAAATATGTGTGTCGGATCTCACAAGAACCAGAGGTTTGTGAGCCTAATAGACCTCCCTACATTAAAGAAGAAGAAGAGGAGGAGGATAAATAATATAAGGAAAAAGAATTAGAAAAGACCCCTAAAACTCCAGCAAAGTATGTTTAGAGGAATCATTTAGAAAATCAAATAATTGGGGATAAGAATGAAGGTGTATTAATCAAGAGAAGACTTGCAAAAGAAAGTGAGCAAGTCAACTTATGCTTACTATCAAATGTTAAGCCCAAAAAATTTACCGATGCTAGCAAATATGAAGGATGGATGAAGGCAATGGAAGAAGAATTTGATTAGATAGAAAAGAACTACACATGGGATTCAGTTCCCAAACTTGTTGACAAGAACATTATAAGAACAAAGTGGATGTTTTGAAACAAGTTGAATGAATATTGTGGAGTTACAAGGAACAAAGCAATATTAGTGTGTAAGGGTTACTCACAAGGCGAAGGTATTGATTTTGACGAGACTTTTTCTCCAGTAGCTAGAATGAAATAAATCAGGATGTTTCTTCCCTTTACAACTCACAAGGATTTCAAAGTCTATCAAATGGATGTCAAGTCAGCCTTCTTTAATGGTGATTTAGAGGAAGAAGTCTAAATTAAGAAACCATATGATTTCCAGTTATCAAAATATTCGTACATGGTGTGTAGATGAAGAAAGCTTTGTGGACTCAAGTAAGCTCCTAGGGCTTGGTATGCTCGGTTAGATAAGTACTTGCTTCAGCAAGGTTTCAAGAAAGGTACTGCAGATAGTAATCTTTACATTAAGGTAAAGGAAGATAAGATTTTGATAGTTGTTGTATATGTTGATGACATCATCTTTGGTGGAGATGATGGTATGTGTAAGAGGTTTGCAAAATAAATACAAAAAGAGTTTGAGATGTCTATGATTGATGAGTTTTATTTCTTCCTTGGGCTTTAAATTGTTTAGCTAGATGATGGTATCTTTATATCTCAGGCTAAGTATGTCAAAGAGATGTTGAAAAAATTTGGCATGGAAAATTCCAAACCAGTAAGTACTCCTATGGTTGTTGGTTGTCACTTGAGCGAGGATGATAATTCTCCATAGGTTGATCAAAATATTTATAGATCTATGATTGGAGGATTACTATATTTGGCTACTTCTAGACCTGATCTTATGCATGCAGTAGTTTGGTTGCTAGATATCAAGCTAATCCTAAGCAAACTCATGAGAAGGTAGTAAAAGGAATATTCATATATTTGAAGGGACTCTAGATTATGGTTTGTGTTATAAAAAGGATGATAAATTTTCTTTGAGTTCTTATACTGATGATGATTGGGTAGGATGTGTGGATGATCGGAGATGTACCAGTGAAAGTGAATTCCTCTTGGGAGACAAATTGGTCTCTTGGTTCAGTAAAAAGTAGGAATCAATGTCCTTATCCACAGCAGAAGCTGAGTATATTAATGTAGCATCTTGTTGCACCCAAGACCTTTGGATGAAGAATACTTGTAAGGACATAACTTAGGTGGTGTATGATGAGCCCATTCCTATATTATGTGATAATACCAGTGCAATAAACATTTCCAAGAATCTAGTGATGCATTCAAGGACCAAACATATTTCTATCTGGTATCACTTTCTAAGAGAGAAGGTTGCAAAGAAATAAGTCAATTATAGTATGTGCCTACTAAGGATTAGATTGAAAATATCTTTACTAAGGTTCTTTCAAAGATACTTTTGAGTATCTCTGGTAGAAGTTAGGGGTTATCACCCCTCCTTTCTCTATCTAGATGCATAAATGATGCGTCTATCCAGGGGGATAATTCAAACCATATATTTTTCTCTTGGATTGATGTGGGCTACCTCTTAGGGGGTAGGTAGTTGGTTGGTTGCTGCTAATAGGGGGGGCATATACAATGACTTGAAGATGTGCAGCTATTGAGCTTGTGCATATGCTGGAGGAGAATATTTTATTGTTTTAAATGAAGACATTGGCCCTTTGTCCTTGATGTCAAAGGGGGAGAATGAGCATATGTGTGTTGCCATCTATGCCAAAGGGGGAGATTGTTGGCATTTATTGTTGGCATTGATTGTCATTGATGTCAACACCTTGTTTGGGAGTTTGTTGTGCATATGTTTGGAACTGTGTGTCATTGATGAATGATGTTATGCTAATAGTAATGTTGTTGATGGTTGGATTCCATGCCTTGTTCAATGAAAATTAAAGTTGTATTGATTATGGTTGTTGTCAGTAGAGGATGTATCATGATAATATATTAAGATGAGGATTAGAAGTAATTTTGATGTTGGGGAGATGTTTTTGATGGTCTCTAGTATGTTGTATTCTCTCTCCTATTTTTCCTAAGGAAGTACATGTTGCTACAAGAAGGATCTAGCCTTCGATTGTTGCTAAAAACATTTGTTGTGATAAATTGCTTTTGAAGACTGTTTAGGAGAATTCTTTGCATTCCTCCACTATTGAATATATGATCTTGTTGGAAAAACAAGGATAGACAACTGAGAGGGGGGGTGAATCAGTTGTTACCAAAATCAAACGTATACAACATTAATCAACCTTATGTCACAGATCTGATAATTAATAGTGCAAGCATTAAATCAGCAACATATCAAAGACACATGAACACCAAGATTTTATACGCGGAAACCCTGTTAGGGGAAAAACCATGATGGATATTAGTCCACAAGATTATACCCTGTTAGAAGTATAATGAAGAATAAAAAGGGAATGCAATTGCATTTAGGCGCACTACCTAGAGCACACTACTCAAAGGGAAGGCTCACTACCTTACATACAGTAATCAGATTAAATCCATCTGATGAAGTTGAACTGAGAAATTAGCTTCTACAAAAGCTTGATTATAGTTTCGGTTAGGAGCACAAAAAAAAACTCTTAAAACTCTTCTACCCTCTACTCAAACTCTTCCACACTCTACTCTGAATGATTTGACATTTATTCACATATGTACATCACTTGTACACTTGACCACTTCTATCTAAATGAGGAAAACAATCTCATATATATATATATATATATATATATATATATATATATATATATATATATATATATATATATATCTGCTACATGGATTTACAACCACTATTCAGTCAGCCACAAATAAAGAATGAATTACAATTGTCTGCCTCAATACATGAATAAAATTCTATGTGCACCAAGATAAGTCAGCCACAACATAGTGAGGACCCAAATAAACACCTCCAAACATTCCAATAAATAAAATATTAATCCTTATAGATCCGTAACACGCTAACATCATCATGTCGGCCAAGAACATGAGAACTCGGGTACACATCAGATAAATCTTCGATCACGAACACTCCAATCAATGCGGACGTACAGAAAGGATAGAGAACAATCTAGACTCATCCATGAATGTCATAGGTACATGCGCAACACATGAAATTACCAGAATTTCATCTACTTCAACCAAGAACACCATCTACAAAAACTGAATAATTGTAGGCACACAGATCTTCATAACTTCTGCAAGACTTGATGCGAACCTCTGAAACTTTTGAACAACATACTAGAAAGCTTCAGCAACAAACCCTTTGAAGCGCACCTTCAGATCTTTCCAACATTCTAACCTTTTCAACACCACTGGCTTCTTGTACTATATTTTTTACAATTTTCTCAATATCCTCGACATATACAGCCTTAAGCAGATTTAATGCTAATAGTGTTGACATCAATGACAACCACATATCAGAAACACAACCACAACATCCAACAGATCTCATAGTTTAGGATTTATTGTTTGTGCTCTGTGGATGTTGCACTCCTATCTTTTCAAATCACATGTGTTCCCGAGGAATTTTTTGGTAATTACAGTGAGTTGGAAGTTTTTTTGGTTGTCTAGACTGGTCAAAAAAATGCTCTGCATTTCTTCGCATTGATTTTTCTGCTCTTGTGGCTTGGTGAACATGATCTCAATGCTTGTGAAGTGTCTCAATTTATTTTTCATACAATGAAGTGTTCCACAAGATGGTCTGATAAAGTTTTATCTGTTAATTGAGTATTGTGTGCTTCTAAATGAAGTGTTCTATTTTTTTTTTGGTTTGTGGTGGCTATCTGTGGCATGAATGTGTAAAATAAAATCTTGGAAGTATTTTTGGATGTTCATGGAATTTCTCTTTTTGGTCCACACATCAAGGATTAATATTTTTGGTATTGTATATTGTTTTGAGTTGGATTTTTGGTATTTTACGAATATCTAGCTAACATGGCTTGTTCTCTTACTTGTGCTATGTTATTTTAAGGGTATGTGCTAGCTTTTGAGGTTATGTTAAGTTATTTTTTGGTCCTTCCCTATCTTTTTGTGAGTCGCATTATGTAAATTCAAGTGGAAGTTGTGTTTTGGGGCCGATTGGCAATGTCCTAGACGTTTCTTTGATGCCAACTTGGGATTTTGTTTGTTAGAATGTGTGGTGTTTGAGATCACATTGGAAGATGCAATGAGTTAATTTTAGTCCTTCCTATCTCCTAGATAGGACCACTTTGTACCACATTTATGTTTTGTGGTCGACTTGTTGAATTATTATTTACCTCTTGTTCTAGCCAACCTAATTGATATTTTGAAAACTCATGGAGGATATAAATGAAATAACAAATTAGTTGCAAGATGGATGAGTGAGTGAGTGTGTGGAGTAATGCAAATATAATGTGAAAAGGGTGTGAAAGATATATCAAATGCACTTGAACGTCTCAATGAGGAGAGTGTATTGTTGGTCCATATGTTGTAATTTTCTAAATCTTTATGTATCTTTCTCTGAGATAGTGTGTCTCATCAGGTCCTTGTATCTTTCCCTAGGGTTGTGCTCAATAGTCTGCAAGTCCTTTGTATCTTTCCCTAACCTGTTGGGCGCCTTAGCCTACAAGTCTTGAGGCAGTGTGCCTTATTGTAATTTCTTTGTAAGCAGTGAGCTTCATATATTATGATTTAATTCTCACCATGGTTTTTTCCTCCTTAGGTTTTCCATGTAAATTTGGTGTTATCTTGTGCATGTGTGTTCATTGGCGTATCTTTCATTATTTTTGATTTGATTAAGTATTACTAATCAATGTAGTGTAGTAAAATGCATACCCTTGCATTTTCACACTTGTTTGGGCTTGCCTTGCTTTATTTATCCTTCTTTATGGCTTAATTAGTCCTATTTTGTGTCCACAAGCCCTATGAATGGCATATTTTTTTGGCTAATCCTGGCATTCTCCAATCCATAAATGATATCTGAATGATTTTGATTGGTGTGTCCTTGATTTTTGGTCAGAACTGAAACGCCACTTAGGGCATCTTTGTCCCCCCAAGGTTTTGGGACCCTGATTTTGAGGCATCTTAATTGGGCCCCTTTTTGGTGTATGTGCCCCAAGTTTCATCACTTGGTACTAAGACGCCACCTAGGGCATCTTAGTCCTCCTTGAGTCATTTTCGATATTTAATTTCAAATTCTGGCAGGGTTTAGCCTCCTTCATTTAATGAATTCATATGTTAGCTTGGTGTGATATAATTTTGAGATATTAAGCATAGACAAGTATAAATACCAGGTTCATTCACTCATTTTCATCTAAGAAAGTTGTGAGGGCATCTATTCTAGCAAAATTGGGTCCACAAGAGCATTCAAGAGCAATTCATCAAGCATTTTGAGCCATCATCAATAATCAAGCATCATGTATGTGTTGTTGTGCTAACATTTGTGATGTAGGGTTTTGATTCAAGCAAGCAAGCAATTCAAGATCTATCAAGTATTTCAAGATCCATATCCATTTCACACAAGATTACAGATTTTACAAGGGTTTGGTGAGTTGTAGCATTTCATGTTGTTCATTCCCCATTTCCTTTATTATCTCTATTTTGTTTCAAGGTTTAATTACCAACAAGGGGTTTGACCAAGGTAAACCCCCATTCACTAACAATCAACAAGTTTTTCCCATCTTGTTTATTTGTGTTTGCAGATCTAGGTTGAAGACTTGAAGATCACGTGGAGTGCAAAATTGTAAAAGTTGCAAAGTTGCATTGCAAATTTTTCATCTTCATGGAAACTCACCTACAGGTCATATCCGAAAGTTTCAAAACCTGAGATCTGAAAAGAAGCAAGTGCAGACCTTGGAGCTCAGGACCACATTCAAAAAAAATTTAAAATTAAGAGAGGGGCTAATACGCCACCTTGGTCATCTTAGTCCTCCCAAGCATATCTTTCAGAGATTCTTTCAGATCTGGTTCCAACATTCGAAGATTTTGTATTTGCCCCAAAAAATAGCAGCTGAATTAATACACCATCTTGGGCGTCTTAGTCCTCCAAGGCATATTCTAGCAGCTTATTTTTATTTCCATAATCCTCACATCATCTCCAGACTTCCCAGGTACACATACCCTAACTTGGTGTTACATATTTTCATTATTTGCATCTCTCATTTAAGCTTATTTTAGGTTATTTTGTATATCACTTTTTTTTTCCAACATTTATCTTTTCCAAGCATTGGTAAATCCCCCTTAAGCTAAAAATAACCCCCTCCTAGGTCCTCCTAATTATGAATTGACTCACCTTGTGAGGTTGATATTCAATCCAATTAGGGTTCTTAGGAAAACATTGAATGACCTAGATAGAATAGGAGGTAATCATCCTACCTTCCCTATTTTATTTACGGTTCAATCTATTTATAATTTTTTGATCCTATTAAAGGTGTGAATTTGAGTATTGTTGAAGGGTTCAAGATCTAAAGAGGTTAAGTTTTTTATAGATATTGATTCACCCCCTATCAATATTCGGGTATATTCAATAGTACACAACATGGAAACATTATGTTGTAAAGATAGTTCCATGAAGGAGGAGCATGGAACATTGTGTTACATGGGAATAGTGTCTTATGAGAGACTTTGTATCCCATTTTTGGCCTATAAAATAACCAGTTTTGAGCCATTTATTTTAAAGAAAACAACCTTGTATAGGTTTTACAAGAATGGTTTGCTAAGGAGAGGTCCCATAATAATAATGTATAGTATTTACTTGTTATTTCATAGTTAATTACTAGATTTGAGGATTAAGATGTGTATGAAGCTACTATGCATTACTATCATGCATGACCAAATATAAATCTTCTATTAAATATATAACTTCATTCACAATATATATTTTTCTTGAAATTTTGCTTGTAAGTTGAAACCACTTAAAGTAGAAAATAAAAGTTGATAGCCATTTAATATATGCATATATTTTCATTGTTAAGAAGAAAATAGAATTTGAGTGTTGTCAAATGATAATTTTCATTCAAGAAAAAAAAAATTAAAAGTCGTGACAAATAAAGTACACACGTGTGTGTACTGTCATTGTCAACTAGCACGTAAAAGATGAAATCTTTCAAATGATAATGTTCATTCACAAATAAAATATTTAAGGTGTTACAAATTAAATATATATGTATGTATGTATATATGTGTATGTATATATGTATGTATGTATATATGTATGTATGTATGTATGTCTATACATATGTATATATGCATATACATATTTATACTTATATATACATATGCATACATATACATATACATATATGCATATGCATGTACATAGACATGTATATATACATATATATATATATATATGTATGTATTCATTGTTAGGAAAATGGTGTCTTAGCCTTGCAATGGCACAAGGTTACTATTTGTCACTATGGATTTTCCTGCAAGATTAAATGGTTAGCAACACACATTCATATTATATTAATCCACAATATCCAATGGAATGGAGACCTGAATAAATAAAGAACAAAAGGAGAGATCTCACCCAAGTTCTTCATCCTCCATGGTTGCTTCCATTGTACCTTCTAGTTTTTTGAAATAATGAAGTGTGCCCTCAGATTTTTATGAGCAACTCTATATTATGGACTAGCCCTAAGCAAGTGTTGAAAGATTTAATATGAAATGCAAGAGAAGATTAATCCTACATGCAATGATCTAAGTAGATAAATGACTAAAACAAGACAATATTAAAACTCAAGAGTTTGCAAGAGATTAAAAGATTAAGAGATATCCAAGATGTAAGAGATGTTGAAAATGAGGATAAAATTGGCATTTTATAGAAAATGCAATTTTGGATGGACATATGAGATTAAATATTGAGAAATGCCCTAGAATCAATGGTCAAGATTCAAAATGGAAAATCTCAATTAGGGTTAGGGTAAGATTTCAAAATGAGTGGAGAAGATTTAATTTAAGAAACTAAATCAAGGATGAAGAATAGATGTGATAGTGAAATGAAAATTAGTAAAATCAAGGGGCGGGTGCATGGAAATGGGTAGCAATTCCGTGGACACCCCCTAAAAAAATATTTGAGAAAACATAACGCAAGCGCATTATAACATGAGCGCGTTATAATGCATTCACGTTATTGACTGCTAAAAGCAAAAAAAGAAATGCAAATCTCTCATTCCGATTTCGACTAGTTTTTTTTTGCAGCCACGGCCAAAACCACCACAATTTCGCGCTCATGTTCTAAGAGGAGAATTTCAACAAATTTCTTCACCAATAATCCTTATTTCTTCATAACAATGGCGCCACGATGACGAGGAGCTGTGAGAGGTAAGGATTCTATGGTTTTTGTTTTAAATTAGTTAGTTTTAGGTTGAATTTGTTAGTTTTAGGTTGAATTTGATATCTATTTGTTTGAATTTTTAGGAGATGCAAATCAACCTGAAAACCCTCAAAATCCTCAACAAGAAGACCAATCAAATCCGCAAGATCAAAATCAACCACAACATAAACCTCCTCCAATGACTCAACCGCCTCCTGGCACTCAACAAAATTTAATGAGTGAAATTGAGAACAAAAAAAAGAGAATTGATGATTTGATCAGTAGGTTGAGTAATCCAAATGGTTCAACCGCAGAAAGAATGACCCTAGCAAATTCATTAAAAGATATATTAAAAAATGTAGATTCAATTAGCAAACAAATAACTGGATGGCAAGATAGGAGGCAGGCGGCCATGGATTATTATGCAAATAAGCTATCATATAAGGATGTAAAATATTTAAAAATTACAAAAGGTGATTTGTGCTCATTATTCACCGACACACACACAAATCAAAATCTTACCCTCAATGTGAAGAGGTTTCCTATCCATTGGTGCCACCACCAACAGATTAGGGAGAATTTTTATGATAGGTGGTACATGGTCTTCGATTACCCACCGTGCAACAATTACAAGGTCCCGCAATATTTCCTTAGAAAACTATACAGTGAGTTCATATTGAACAAAATCCCAAATTATTTTGATATGAGGAATTTCCAAAGGAGAGGTGGGGGGTATGCTCGGGATAGACCTGGTGCACAGTCGAATCCTATGCAGCAAGGTAGATGAGCTCTTGCTAGGCGACCTCGTGAGCACGTTGTTATGCCTTCTGTCGTGAAGGAAAGTGCTGACATAGAGACATTGTAGGCAATCAGCACTTTGATCCAGAGTGTCATCCATCATACTATCTCTATTCTACAGTGCCATCCAGGGGAGTCTTCGAGTGGTGGCCTTCGAACACATGTGTGTCAATCTTGTGGGGCTACTTGTTCATATGACCCCACCAACACTCGAGAGACCGGTACGCAGGATCTGTCTGCAACTATGGAAATGGAGAGGGCAGCTAACATTTTGCATGAGGCATATGGCATTGACAGTCAAGTAAAAGTTAGTGCATGTGTTCATTGAATTTAATTTATTAAACTTCAATTTTGAAATGCAAGATTAACTAAAAATGTTTTATGATTTTAATAAAATTGTAGGGTCACAATGTTGAGACTAGATACACCGGGCCCCCACCAACCTATTTTTATAGTACACCTATCGCTAGGGTATTTAACTAGTAAACAATTATAAATTTATTGCATGTTAATAGCATTGTTTTACGAATGGTAATTTAATATGCAATTTTGGATGTTGAACAGACTCATATTGGAGGTTTTGATGGAACACTTCTCAGTGGTGGTGGATTTACTCAAACCTTCATGCAGGTAATAGAATAAAGAGCTTAACTAATGAATCAAGTACTTAATATATTTGTGTAGTTTATATGCACATTTTTTATTACGTTGAATATTTTGTTGTTTTATTTTCAATTGTTGCGAGACGATACACCTCTGAATGTGATGAGGGCAATGGATATTGGTGTGAAATCTGCTATACAATCCTCGATGAATCTTACAAAAGAGGTATGAGGCAAATTAGTAAACTTCAATTTACATTTGTTGTTATAGATGTTAGTTAGTGAAAAATCAAACCATTATTGATTCACGTAGTTTAATTTCTATTTGTATGGATTATACAAGGCTTGAGCAGGCCTGAGCATGGGCGTGAGGATATTTCCCTCGTGGAGAGAGATCATGAGATGGTTGTAAGTGATTATTTTGTCAAATATAACATTTTTTATAATGTAATTTATATATATTCATGTCTTTACTTCTTATTGTAACAGTTAAAACTTCACCATGAACTAAACCCTAGCAGGAGTAGCAGGAGCACTCCACGAGAGCAACAAAAATGAGTGATAGACCTATCGCCATCCGAGCGAAAAGGAAAGGGAAATATTTTATTTCCAGGGCATGGAGAGCAATGACTTTTGATTCCAGAGTCCTTTGTTGTATGCCTACATGGTAGTTTTGTACATATTTGACATTGTATGCCTATATGGCATTCTCGTAAGCCTATATGGCTATTTTATACATATATTTCATACTTATATTGACATATATTGATGTATGCCTACATGGCTATTTGGTTAATATGAATATCTTTTATCGATGCCTATCCATATTTGCATTCTAAATTGATGGTTCAATAGTTATGAGTTACGTGTATTCAAGGTAATTTCTATGTTAATACAAATATCTTTTATCAATGCTTATACTTATGTGATTGATGTATGTTTGTGTATGGGATCATATTAATTTCTATTTGATGATGCTATTGTGTCTTTAAGGTTTATTTATTAAAGGGTGCTTGAAACAAGTTTTAAATCCTTAAAAATCTTGCATTTCTTAGGTTTTTCTATTTGTCGAGTCTGGGCCCCGAGCCCGAGTCCAAGTCAAAAATTGGCTTGTCAAGTCTGAGGAAATTCCAAGTCTTGTAACACTAGTTTGAACACATCGAGGAATAATGTATATGTCGATGAAGAGAGAACCCATCCTTGTTTCCAAACAAACCATGGTATAGATATGGGTAGTCGAGATAAAACATCACTCTTCTGGATAGTTTGAACCATAATCTTTCATGGTTGTAAACACACCTTCATTATGTGTGTTCTTGATCCTACTGAAGAAATGGTGGAACATGTTGTAGATCAAATATTGCAACCCTAAGTCCACAAGAAGGTTACTTGTCCCGATTTCTGCAAATGTCTTTAAGATGTTCATCCTTCTTGAGTAATGCCAACCACTATCATCGGTTGCCATGCTTATAATGGAAAGTCAATTTGTGGCAATACCCAAAGGCTAGCAAGATCATTCACTCTAATACCACTGTAATGACTCGAGCTCTGGATCAATAGATTTTTTATTTATTTCTTATTGGATTGACAAAGGTTGTCATCCAATATTATTAAGATAGATAACGGAGTCCCCAAATTATAAATGAAATAAATTTTGAATATGAAATCTAATTCAAATATTCATTTGATAAATAAATATAATAGTTGTTTCTAATTAATCAATTAAAATCATGTGCTATCTTTGAATATAAATCTTCCTATCATTGATATATAGGCCTTGAGAATTGGGATGCCTTTCCTAATCGATACTTTGTACTCATGCATCTAACTTTGAGTCCTTTCCGGATTATATGCTTTAAACGTATACTCCCATATTATAAAAAAATCTCATATAGACCAATCCCACACTAGGTAATTCAATAATAAAAATAAGCCCGCAAATTGATTACCCTGATCTTCCCTTCTTATTCTCTTTTATACTTGAAAACTACACAATTGAATCCTGATAGCAATATCACAATTCGACACATTGTAGAAAATACCTCCTACTTATCAATTGATGAGCTAAAGGGGCTCTATAATGAATGTTTCATAAGGAACAACACTTGTTGAAGGTTTTGCAAATGGGGTTGCAAGCTAAGTGGGCTTAACCTTGGGGAAAAAACTTTGTGGTTAAGCGCTTGAGCTGGAGTAGTACTGGGATGGGTGACCTCCTGGGAAGGCCTAGTGCCTCACCTCTATGAGCATCACCTACATGCAATGAGTGCTAAGTGGGCCATTCATTATCATGAGAGATGGGTTCTTGTGAACTCAACCCTCTTTCAATCCATGTCAGCCTTGGGACCGTACAGGAAGCCGGAGGTCGTACGAAGTATGGAATCAACAAGTTTGTATAAGAAATCTAAAAAATAGAGAACAGTGTGAATAATTCTTATCTTATCTTCTCCAAAAGTTTATCAACAACCTCCATTCGAGCCTCTCAAGGCTTTACATAGTGTTTTACACCCTTTTCTAACTGATCCACGCCCTCAACTAACTAAAAACCAACTTTCAAAACAAGTAGCCGTTGCATTTCAAATTTGTTGCTTTAAGCAACTTACAAATTTGCAACTTTAGACTCCTCCAACCTAAGGGATCGATCTGGTGGAACATAGCTTGGATCGATTCCACATGTTTTAGTGGGAAAGAGGACCATGCCTAGCATAAACATACCTATTTGGACGTGTTGGAATAGTCTGCTTGGTCACACAAGTTGCAGAACGAAAGTTGCACCACTTTGCAACTTTGCACTGCTTGCATTTGATGCTTTTTCCTTCAAGTGAAAATCCACCACCATGGGAAAACCACTCTGGCAGATTTTTTTGTAGAGGGGCTCAACACGATCCTATAGGATCAGACGAGAAGTTTCTAAGCATCATGATATCCAAGTAATAGCATGTTGAATTTTGTAGCCATTTTGCATTTTGGACCCTTAAGGGATCGATCCGGTGGAACGTAGCTCGGAGCGATTCCATGTGTTTCTGTGCAAAACAAGACCATGCCTAGCATAAACATACCTATTCGAATGCATTGGAATAGTTAGTTTGGTCATACGAGTTACAGAGCGAAATTTGCAACTTCGCATAGCTTGAATTTGACACTTTTTCTATCAAGTGAAAATCCACCGCCACGAGAAAACCACTCCAAGACAGCCAAAACCGAGAGAGGTTTTTCTAGAGGGGCCCAACACCTTCCTATAGGATTAGATGATAATTTTCTAAGTGTAATGGTATCCAAGTAATAGCATGTTGAATTTTGCAGTCATTTTGCACTTTGGACCCTTCAGGGATCGATCCGGTGGAACGTAGCTCAGAGCGATTCCACATGTTTCAGTGCAAAACAAGACCATTCCTAGCATAAAAATACCTATTCGGATGCGTTGGAATAGTTAGTTTGGTCATACGAGTTACAGAGCAAAAGTTGCACCACTTTGCAACTTTGCACAGCTTGAATTTGACACTTTTTCCATTAAGTGAAAATCCGCCACCACGAGAAAACCACTCCAAGATAGAAAAAACCGAGAGAGGTTTTTGTAGAGGGGCCCAATGCCTTACTATAGGATTAGATGAGAAGTTTATAAGTGTAACGGTATCCAAATAATAGCATGTTGAATTTTTCAGCCATTTTGCACTTTGGACCCTTCAGGGATCGATTCGATGGAATGTAGCTCAAAGTGATTCCATATTTTTCGATGCGAAACAAGACCATGCCTAGCATAAACATACCTATTCATATGCATTGGAATAGTTAGTTTGCTCATACAAGTTGCAGAGCAAAATTTGCACCACTTTGCAACTTTGCACAGCTTGAATTTGACACTTTTTCCATCAAGTGAAAATTCGCCGCCACGAGAAAACCACTCCAAGACAGCCAAAACTGAGAGATTTTTTTCTATAGGGGCCCAACACCTTCCTGTAGGATCAGAAAATAAGTTTCTAAGTGTAACGGTATCCAAGTAATAGCATGTTGAAGTTTGCATCCATTTTGCACTTCGGACCCTTTAGGGATCGATCCGGTGGAACGTAGCTCGGAGCGATTTCACGTGTTTTGGTGCAAAAGAGGACCATGCCTAGCGTAAAAATACCTATTCGGATGCGTTGGAGAAGCTATTTTGGTCACACAAGTTGCATAACGAAAGTTGCACCACTTTGCAACTTTGCACTGCTTGCATTTGATGCTTTTTCCCTCAAGTGAAAATCCGCCACCATGGGAAAACCACTCCAAAATAGCCAAAATCAAGAGAGGTTTTTGTAGAGGGGCTCAACGCGATCCTAAGGATCATACGAGAATTTTCTAAGCATCACGATATCCGAGTAATAGCATGTTGAATTTTGCAGACATTTTGCACTTTGGACCCTTAAGGGATCGATCTGGTGGAACATAGCTCGGAGCGATTACACATGTTTCGGTGCCAAAGAGGACCATGCCTAGCATACCTATTCAGATGCGTTGGAGCAGTTAGTTTGTTCACACAAGTTGCAGAACGAAAGTTGCACCACTTTGCAACTTTGCACTACTTGCATTTGATGTTTTTTCCATCAAGTGAAAATTCGCCACCATGGGAAAACCACTCCAAGATAGCCAAAACCAACAGAGGTTTTTATAGAGGGGCTCAACGCAATCCTATAGGATCAGACGATAATTTTCTAAGTGTCATGATATCTGATTAATAGCATGTTGAAGTTTGCAGCCATTTTGCACTTTGGACCCTTAAGGGATCGATCCGGTGGAACATAGCTCGGAGCGATTCCACGTGTTTTGGTGTGAAAGAGGACCATGCCTAGCATAAACATACCTATTCAGACGCGTTGGAGCAGTTTTTTCATACGAGTTGCAGAACAAAAGTTGCACCATTTTGCAACTTTGCACTGTTTGCATTTGATGCTTTTTCCATCAAGTGAAAATCCACCACCATGGGGAAACCACTCCGAGATAGCCAAAACCGAGAGAGGTTTTTGTAGAGGGGCTCAACGTGATCCTATAAGATCAGACGAGAAGTTTTTAAGCATCATGATATCCAAGTAATAGCATGTTGAAGTTTTCAGCCATTTTGCACTTTGGACCTTTAAGGGATCGATCCGGTGGAACATAGCTCGGAGCGATTCTACATGTTTCGGTGTGAAAGAGGACCATTCCTAGCATAAAAATACCTATTCGGACGTGTTGGAACAGTCCGCTTTGTCACACGAGTTGTAGAAAAAAAGTTGCAAATTGTTTACATGACCTTTTTCACATTGTTTACATTTCAAAATTCAAAGTTTGCAAATTTTCCTATTCAATGCATTTATAGAACAAGGTGCTACTACACCAAACATGAACTCAAACCTTACAATATTTGAGTATATCTCATTATGTAATTAAATCTTATTACAATGCCTCAGGCAATTCATTCTCACAGATCTTTTACAATGTCACTCATGCATTCGAGATTCTCTTTAAATGTCTACATCATAGGTGCTCATTATGAGGTTAAATTCAAATGAGTAACTTGAAATTCCATCGCTAAGTTTCACATGCTCTTTTATAATGGCTTGAAATCAAAATTGAGATTTTTCAAGATCATCAAAATAAGGATGTTGCATTGCTTTTTTGGCTGAGATTCTCTTTGATGGCTCTTAAATCAACATTTTCTGCAACGAAAGATCAATCAATTTTTAGTAGTTTACTTACAAATACACAAAGTAAAAGAGAAAAAGAAAGAGCATACAAAATAGAAATGAAATAAAAATAGATGGAAGGCACTTATAGATGTTGCATGCAGGCATCAAAATAAGGATGTTGCATTGCTTTTATGGCTGACATTCTCTTGGATGGCTCATATATCTACATTTTTTGCAAGGGGACACCAATCACTGTAAAAGAAGATGATAGCATTGGCATCAAACAAATTAATGTGCATACAAGTATAAATTAATAAGAACCAATGTGCATATACTTACAAATTAATCCAACAAACCATCCGGGTCTGCTCTACTCTTTATTGTGTCAAGTATTACCTCATGGTCAGACTCACGGACCTTCCATAACGTCTTGTTCAAAGGTCTACCCCCATATTTGGTCAAATGAACATTGGATGCCACGACAAGGTTCGAGTAATGAAGAATCTTACGATGCATGTCAAAGTCCTAAAATAGCCAATGTTTAACACTTGAATGTGGGTACCTTCTAAGCCATGTTCCAGTAACCACAACTAAGCCTGTAGGGTATTCGATGTTTTCTCCATCTATAACTGGGGCCTCCAATTTGATTTTGGTCTCAACACAACGACACAAGTAATAGTTTTTTCCCTCTTCATTGTCTTCATCTGCAATAACTGCATAAACATGCCTTACATTTATATGTGCAAAAAATCTCTTGAAATTTTTCAACATTACGAATACAGTACAAAGTAAGATAACGATATGGAATTTCAACAACTAAGAAAGTAGATAAATCACCTGGTTGAACTAGATTTGATACGTGGTCAAAGTCGACTGATGATTCCATCTATGTCAGTTCCAATGTTGTTGGAGGGAGATACATGTGAAGTGGGCTAAGATAACTTGAGAACCATTTGTCAACCCACTCCCCTAACTCACAATTATTCCAAGCTTGCATTGTACATGAAGAACAAAAGAATGCCATCTTTCGTGTATCGATACTCCATGAACCTACATTTGAGCTAAGGAAAGAATGTACCTCACTTGATCTTGTTAGTGTAAAACAAACTTCATATGGTGCAATGTTAGTATCATCCATCAACCAAAAAAATCTATGAATTGAAGATGTACCTTCATTACCTGGACCCATCAAAGCATTACACCACTCGATGATTGATTTTGCATCTGTCAACTTTGCATTGTCTTTATACTTTAACTCTTCTCGTGCTAATGATCTTTTTACGCATGCTCTTGCACCATCATGCTCCCCCTTTCCATATCCAACCTCACAAAAGTTCCACATATGTTGAACACCTGTAATGGCATGCATCCTGCACAACCAGTAGAACATACACGAGTTCTTGAACTGTGTTGCACAGTTATTAGACCATATTATATGTTGATTGTATTCTATGCCCATCTTATCCAAACCACTGTAGAACATCTAGAAACAACCTTGCACGAACTGTGGAGAATGTGTTTGATCATCACTAATGTAAAAGTGGTACTCCCTCAATACCTTCCTTTGCTCATCTGTACTATTAGATGCATGAATGAATGTTATGTGCACAAATATCAAAACTTGTGTGGAGTTGTAATTCTGTGATTGCACCTCATGCTATGGTTGTAGAGTTTAGTTATCTTCAAATTCAACCACGGATACTATGCTTCCAACTGGAATGGTTTCCTTGCATAGCTTGAACTGTGTGTCCAACCATCGGGCTCTATGGGTATGCATTGCATACTCAAACATTATACTGTCATGAAATGTGGTCATAAATTGGTACACTCGAATCTTCTCAATAACTAAATCACACCCTTTTGCTTGAGACCATCTTTTGTAGCATATACCATTGTTTTATACTTCTCGAACTCTACTAGTTTTTGTCCCACCTCATCTGTGCTTTCCATATGTTGACATACTGGCATATGCTGGAAGCCACCACAACACTCGCATGAACCATCCAAGCATGTTGTCTTATAGAATATCTGGCCATCCTCTATTTCACATAAAAAATTTGATAAGAACTCTCTTGAATATTTTGGTGGGGCTTCTATGCCACAATCCTGCAAAACATCGTTAGTATGCAAATCTAAACATATAGAACGATAAACATCGTAATGGTTAGAAAATTCAATATGTAGTCTACAACAACAAGTAGTGCGTGTGTGATTTATCTTGACATAAAAAGGTTTAAGCAATTCAAAAAATATTTGAGAAATACTAATTTGAGGATAATCATTTTAAAATTTCCGAAAAAATTAGGTTTGAGTCTTATCCAAAAAATGCTTTGGATGTGGCTCATGATTCCGACTACCGATTCTCCTTCTTACCACATCCCTTTAATTCAGAGATGGCCTTGTGTTTTTCTTCCAATACTCTTCAATTAGTGTTCTCAAGGCTTCGACAACTTCTTTATATTTTCATGACAATCTCCCTGAGAATGCCCATAATTCATTTGTATCATTGCCCTCAATTCTTTGCCTTCTTTGAATGGCTCTTGATAAAACAATTCTACTAATTCCCATTTTTTCACTAGTCTTTTTAATTAGGCGAGATCTCTTTGTTTGAAAACTTACCAAAGTCATTGCAATGACACGTCGGGTGACATTACTATCCTTTGAGCGTGAGGTCTTACCCACACTCTAATAACCATCCATTAGATTCTTCACAATAGTGTCTTCACTCGATGCATTTGATGTTCTCAACCCAAGAGTCTTCATGATGTTCCTATACTTTACACCTCGCATCATTTCAACAAATAGTTGACATCTTGCAGTCTCATTTAGCCTTTCAAAGAATCATTCCCAAATCTTATCATCATATCTTCTACAAGTGCATGTTGAAATATTACCTTCCATGTGCTGCAAAATCTCATCATCAGTATTAATCAAATACTTTGGCTTTCTACACAAAATTCTTGGTGGTGTTCTCCTAGGTACATACATCTCAACATTAGGAATTTCATCAATATTTAATTGAGGTGGGATAGATTGCATATCTTCGATCAAGGGTGGAGAAGAAGACATACCTTGAGGTTCACATGGTAATGATGGCATACCTTCTTCGTCAATTTCGAGTGATGATGTACTCTCAACTTGAGATGTGTTGGATGGTGTCCAACAATATTCACTTATGGTACATGGTGTCCCTCCATATTCACTTGCAGTAGATGGTGTCCGTCCATATTCACTTGTGCTAGATGGTGTCCCTTGATATTCGCTTGTGCTTAATGGTGTCCCTTCATATTCACTTGTCATAGAGGGTGTGTCTCCAGCTACGGTATCTGAATCTATCTTACGATGATGCTTTCGCATTCGTGCTTGTTGTGCTACCAATTCCCGTTCTCCTTTTTACAGTTGAGGTTCCTCTACAATCGGGTTGTTTTCATCAATCGTTTCCAATTTCTTCTTTTTACGATATGCCGCCACCTGAACTCTCTCCTTTTCTTTCAAGGTTTCATTCTCTTCATCTGTTAGTTTCATCTTTGTCTTTTTCTTTGGCATGGTGGATAATTTTATTTGTACCATGGTAATGAGACGAATATTAGTTCCTAAAAAATGTATCCATTCAAGATAATTGAAAAATATATTTCATTTAAGGCTTCATTTAAATAATATTTACAATCATCGTGTACAATATTTAACCTAGCATGTAGACAAATGTGTACAAACTATGGAAACACTAGGCTAGCCAGAGCACATTTCTAACTAAAACTAAATAACCATGATGGTGATTCTGAAAAATAATGAGTGAATGGAATTTTTAGTGTTTGATAATTTTTTGGTGTAGGAGCACCTTGACAATCTATGCTTCCATTTTGAAATTTGATTCAATTTTGGGTATCTTCATGTTGTAAGAGGGTCATTAAAGACATTTTTCATGTACCGGTTATATGAGCTTTCAAAGGTGGTTGTTTGTTAGTTATAGGAATTGGTGGGAGTTGGTTGTCATTTAAAAAGGTTTAAACAACCTCCATTGGCTCGAAGGGAGGATTTTTTTTCATTTTAAAATCCATTTTTTTGATTAAAAAAAATGCTCTTTTACAGAAATTCACTGGTTTTTTTGCACTTTCGTGCACTTGTACGCATCTATACAGCCTCCCCTTGATATAAAACTAATATAATATTGTATTAACATTTATTAAGTCTCTAATGCATCAGTTCTGAGGGCTTAACATTACGTTTGAAGGGAGCAATTGACAATTTTCTAAAACTGCTCATTTCAAGCCAGTCAAGGGTTTGAGTAGGATTTAATTATGAAATGACCATCCCACCTATTGTTATGACTTAATTCTTGGTGGGATGGCATGTACATTTTTATATTAGGTTCTTTTATTGTTGAACATGCCTTGGAATGAAACTAATGACAATAGGATATGTGGTTCTTAGCTCAAACAAGCACTTTTCCATGAGAATTTGAGGAACCAAGGAGTGATTTTGAGAAATTTTTGAAGGAGTGGTCTATGTAATGAACTTTTTACCTTTTTGAGGGTATTTTCAAGATTTTTGATGCTTTGGAATGGTCTGGGAAGGCCCGGGTATAGGAGTTTCTATAAACCATCCCTCTTTACATTGAAAAATGGGGGTTTTTGTATTGGAAGCCTAGTTGAGCGGGTAAGGTCCTAAGACCTAGAAATTATCTTTTTTTGAGACCTAATTAAAGACTTTTTTTGGGTTTGGAAGTCTGGTGTGAATATCTAAGGGTAGTTCCTTTGTAAAATTGGCCTACTTGGAGGCCTAAAATAGTGAAAAGGGTCAGTTTTCTTAATGTTGTCCCAAAGGAGTCATGTGATGGGTTAAGTTATGTCTTGCAACTCTGAAATTGGTGCTATAATCATTCTTTTATTTTCCTGGTGTTTTCAAAAATTTTGGAGTTAAGGGCCCAAAACTGGTTTTGCACTGTAACTAGATTCCAAGGGTGAAATGTGGGAAATAATGTTTTTGTTTGTTGTCCAGCTTGGAGGAGTGTTGGGATTATTCCATTACGCCTTTTTAATCTTCTTAGATGGATTTTGAAGGAAATTTGACATCTTCAATGGCTTTGGGTCCTCTAACTCTACATCAAAAATGAGTATCACAGTTTGAAGTGTGTGCATGGTTTGTGAGATACATGTGACAGTTTGTAGATGCTTGGCTACTATTAATGTGGACAGTGAACAAAGGAACGAAGTTTGTGTGTAAGGGAAGACTTCTAAAAGGTTTCATTTTTGTTGTACTAACTCAAACAAAGATTTATTAAGCAAATAATGGTTTGGTTGTGCCTTAAGAATTATAGTTTGTGTTTGTAAACAATGGTGCCATTATGGAAGATTTAAGACAACTTGTGAATGATATAATCATTGGTTGATATTTTGAGGAACCTATTTTATTGTAATCAATTATTTTCAATATTTTCAAGGTGTTTTGAAGGTCCTTAAGGAATTGGG
Source organism: Sequoiadendron giganteum (assembly GCA_007115665.2). Classification (NCBI taxonomy): domain Eukaryota; kingdom Viridiplantae; phylum Streptophyta; class Pinopsida; order Cupressales; family Cupressaceae; genus Sequoiadendron; species Sequoiadendron giganteum. Next base: position 477,829,388 of record CM021103.1, on the reverse strand, counting down.
AACTCTTAATGCTAATTTGAGTATACGAATCAAATGTTTTGTGAATGGAAATATAGTTGAATAAGTGTGTCAAGAAAGGTGTTGATTTCTTCCTTTGTACTGCATCAGTTTGTGTAGAGGTATTGGAAGGTGTTTGGACCCTTCGAAGGAATGGGAGAGGCTTGGAGTTGTCTTAAAGGATGAATTTTGGTGAATGGTTCTGAATTTCTATAATTGGCAAGTGTAAAATGGTAATTGGCAAGTGTATATAATTGTGTATATAATTTGGTAATTTAAAATGTGCATTGACAACCTAAGGTTATAATGACAAACAAAAATGAAAGCAAGCCATAATATAATGAAATAAAATATGTAAAGACTTCACATACCTTAAAAACCAGACTTTCAAATGGAGGAGTTCAACCCAATTATGTAGCCTTACCTTCTTTCTTCAAACTCCACAACAATTTGACTTGTTCAAAAGCGTGTTCCCTTCCACACTTCAATTGTATATCAATTTTCAATGGAATTCAAACTTCAATTGATATTATATGTCTTTCAACGTGGAAACTTTGTTATTTCATGCAAAGGTGGTAAAAAGATCATGGAAAAGGTGATGGAATGTGAAAAAGATGCTTGCACACTTCACAACATCATCAAAAATCTATTTTTTGTCGGAGCACGTGCAAAACCAGGGGAATATGCATACTGTGGGCCTTCAAATCATGGGTATATAGAGTTTTTTACCGTTTTAGTGGAGTAAAAAATGTGCTCACGCTATGTGAAATTTGATTTTCTTAGTGTATTTTTGAGAGTATAGGAATTTCTGAGAGAGTGGGAGGGAGAGAGGGGGGGAATGGGAGATAGAGAGGGAGGGAGAAGGGGAGAGTGGGAGAAAGAGAGAG
>CM021103.1:477693012-477826521 GCA_007115665.2 Sequoiadendron giganteum | reverse complement strand
GACCCTTAAACCCTAATCCCTCAACCCCTATACCCTCTTAATACTTGAACCCTCAACCCTCAACCCTTAAATCCTAATCCTTCAACCCCTATACCCTCTTAATATGTCAACCCTCAACCCCTAAACCCTAATCCCTCAACCCCTATACCCTCAACCCTCAACCCTCAAACCTCAACCCTCAACCCTCAACCCCTATACCTTCCTAATCCCTCAACCCTCAACCCTTAAACCCTAATCCCTCAACCCCTATACCTTCTTAATCCCTCAACCCTCAACCCTCAACCCTTAAACCCTAATCCCTCAACCCCTATACCCTCTTAATCCTTGAACCCTCAACCATTAAATCCTAATCCCTCAACCCTCAACCCTTAAACTTTAATCCCTCAACCCCTATACCCTCTGAATCCCTCAACCCTTAACCCTTAAACCCTGATCCCTCAACTCCTGTAACCTCTACCCTATAACCTATTAATCCCTCATCCCTAAACCCTAAACCCATAAATCCTAACCCATAAACCCTCTACCCTCTACCCTCTACCCTCTACCCTCTACCCTCTACCGCCAATCCTCTACCCTCAACCCTAATCCCCCAACCCTTAAACCCACTTACTAAACTCTCTACCCTAATCCCTCAACCCTCTTGACCCTTAAACCCTCAACCCTTAAACCCTTAAACACTCAACCATAAACCCTCGACCCTCAACCCTAACCCCTTAAACCCTAAACTGTTAAACCCTTTACCCTCTACCCTCAACCCAATACTCTCTACCCTAAACCCTAATCCCTCAACCCTTAATATCTCAACCCCTATAACCTCTACCCTATATATTGGACCCTCAACCCTAATCCCTCGACCCTATACCTTAAACCCTCAATCTTCAACCCTCAACCCTTAAACCCTCTACCCTTTACCCTATACATTAAACACTCAACCCTCAATTCTCAACCCTCAACCCTTAATCCCTCAACCCTCAATCCTTAAACCCTAAACCTAATCCGTCAACCATATACCCTCAAACCTATACCCTAAACCCTCTACCCTCAACCAAGTAAACCCTTAACCTGAAACCCTTCAACCCTAAACACTTAAACCTTAAACCTTCTACCCTATTCCCACAACCAAATACCTAGAAACCATCAACCCTATAGGTCATCCACCCTAATACCTCAACCCTATACCCTCAACCCCTATCACTTTCTCTATCTATACATATCACCTCTCCCTCCTTCCCTCCCTCCCACCCTCTCTAATTGTCTCTATCTATCGTCTCCCTCTTTCTACGTACCTCTCGTTCAATCAATCCCTACCACCCTCTCTCAGTCCCTCTATCCATCTCTCTTTATTTCCCTCCCACTCCATCCCACTCTCTCCCACTACCTCTCTCTCCCTCTCTCTCATGTCTCTTCCTCCCACCCCCTCTCTCTCTAAGGTCTCTCCCTCTAGAAACCTACCTTGGTAACTCTCTCTTTGTCTCTCTCCCCTCTCTCTATCTATCCCTCCAACCCTACCTAGATAAGTCCCTCTCACTCCACCCCCTCTTTCTCTACCTCTATCAAGTCACTCCCTCTCACACCCTCTCCCTCTCTTAGGTCTCTCACTCACACGCCCTCTCTCTCCCACTCCCTCTCTCTCACACTCCATCTCTCTCACACTCCCTCTCTCTACCTATCTCTCAAGTCTCTCCCTCTCACCCCCCTCACACTCTCAAGTCTCTCCCTCTCACACTCTCAAGTCTCTCCCTTTCGCACCCTACCTACATAACTCTCTCTTTCTCTTTGTCTCTCTCTCCCTCTCCCTCTCCCTCAATTCTCTCTCTCCCACCCCCCCTCTCTCTCTCCCTCTCCCTCAATTCTCTCTCCCACCCCCCTCTCTCTCTCTCCCTCCCTCTATCCCTCCCACCCTACCTAGCTAAGTCCCCCTCAATCCAACCCCTTCTCTCCCACTCCCTCTCTCTTAAACTCTCACTTCGACCCCCTCTCCATCTCTCTAGACTCTCTCTAAATTCTCCCTTCGTCTAAAGACATACATAAATGCATACATACAAGCATAATACATATGTACATATAAAATATTACATCCATACAAGCATACATACATACATGACATACATGTACATAAAAATATATCAGCATACATTAATATATTGGCATTTAACATAAAGTAACACATAACGTGAGCGCATTATAATGCACTCGCGTTATGTGCTAGTAGACATGTTCCCCATAGAAGCAAAAACCATGTCAAAAGTGAGATATAATGCGAGCGCGTTATAACTTGCTTTGGGAATTCCTGAGCCTTAGGCTTGGTATTTGCCTTGGAATACCAACCCAAAGGCTTGGAGGGCATTCCCAATGACCAGAGACATGTTTTTAAAAAATCCACCATATTTCTCATAATCGAGTTTGTGCTCATCGTCAGGATTGCATGTGGTTCAATATCGAAAAAATCAAGCACATGGGTAATGTTGGGTTATCTCTTATTTATCCAATAATGTAATTTTTTTCACTTTTTGAAAAAGTTAAGTCTTTCATCCATAATTTATTTTATCTGTATGTCTTTTTTTGCCAAAAAGCAATGTTTGGTATTTTTTTCGTTATAAATTAACCGTTCATCAATTTTTCAAATAAATTACATTTTTAGAAACTAGACTCCATTCTACAAAAAAAAAATTTAAAAAAAAAAACAAATCAATTAATTTCCAAAATTTGTAGGGGTAACACGGCCAAAATTTTATTTTCAGGATATGTCCACTCCGCAAATTAGTAAAAAATCAAATATTCATTAAAAAATTATTAGAAAAATCGTGCATCAACTACATATGTTAGCTAACTTTTGACTGTTGAGATTTTAAAAATACTAAAAAATTGCTCACCATACGAGGGTCGTACAAGAGTTGCTATGTTTTGTTTTTCTGACAAAAAAAACACCAATTTGTGTACGTCCCTCGTTTGAACCCTTTAATATCAACCATTTTCAAAATAAATTAGTAGTTTAGAAAGTAGACTCAGAGCACTCGAATCCTTCTTTTTGTTCCATCTCAAAATTTTGAGTCTAATTATCCTCAATTTCACGTCCAAGGTTAGTATTTCCTAATTTCAGAAAAAAAGTTGTCCACTTAAGTCCCCTTTTTGGGAACCATCTTGGTGCACTTACCCCAAGAAGATCAAGTTTGAACAAGAAGATGAGATTTGGAAAATCAATAATTTTAGTAAATAATTAATTTCGAGATTATTTACTAAAAAAAGTGGCAGTTAACCATGTGATGTTTCTAAAGGTACCCAAGAAAGTAATAAATACAATTGGGCAACGAATGAGGAAGGTTTTTTGGAATGGGACCAGCTCGGATGACAAAATCCCTCTGTTGGCATGCGAAAAAATTTGTAAAGCCAAAGATAAAGGTGGAGTTGGTTTGAGAGACTAGCAACTATTGAATGAAGCTCTTGGGGCTAAACTAGTATGGAGTTTATATGCTAATCCGGATTTACTATGGGTTAAAGTTTTAAAAGCAAAATATCTGGATACAAATGAGGAGCATCGGATTTTCACAATCCGCAACCCTCCTAAAGGATCTACTATTTGGAATTGCATTGTCTCATGTAGACTAGTGGTAATAAATCATCTCTCATGGCAGATTGGAGATGGCTTTAAGACAAGTTTTTGAGAGGATTCATGGAATGGAATGCCAAATTTGTGTGATGTGCCAGAGTTGACTTGTCTCAAAAATATTTTCTCTTAGAGGTGGGGGACCAAAGTCAAAGACTATTTGAGTTCAAAGATGGGCCCCTTATGGCAGGAATGGGTTTGGAAAGATGTATCAAAGGAGGATTTGACCCCCCAGCAGTCTCTACTAATGCAAAATCTTTTTAACAATCGTAGAATTCAAATTTCAGGTAACGAGGATAAAATCATTTGGTGTGGTTCATCCTATGGTAAATACTCAGTGAAGCTTGGCTACCAATTATTGGATGTTGAGGAAAGAGAGAACTTTTGGGCAAAATATTTGTGTTGGAACAAGGATTGTCTACCTAAAGCAGGAACCTTTGCATGGTTAGCTATAAGGGTCCGTATTCTTATGAGGGAAAGAAGGAAATGCTTGGGGATTGCAGGCCCCTCGAAGTGTGTTATGTGTGATAAGGCAGAGGAATCAGTGGACCATCTACTCTTCCAATGTGAAGTGGCAAGCAGTTGTTGGGGTAATGTGCGAAGGAAGTTAAACTGGCAGAGTCCTCTTCCATGGACTCTTAAAGAAATGTTTGAAAGTTGGCCTAGGAATTCAAAGAAAAATTTATTGTCTAGTATATGGGTATGCTCTCCTTCGTTGGTAATTTGAGAAATTTGGAAAGAGAGGAATAGAAGAATCTTCTTGGATAAATATGAAACCACAATTAGGCTGATTAGTAGAATTGTTCACAGCATAGAGGAGGTTGTGAGCAATGCAGCCTCACAATCATAGAATTGGTGGAATCCTTTCTCTTTGGGGGATACATTAGTGCAATAGGCTTGGCCTAGAATTCGGCTAAGAGCGGCTACAAGTCAAATTGTGAAACCGACCAAAATCTTAGGAGGAAAAAAGGTGGTTTGGAGTAAACCTAAGGAGGGTTGGTATAAGGTAAATTTTGATGGGGCGGCTAGCTGTAATCCCGGCCCATCAGGGGTTGGGGCAATAGTTAGAGATCATCTGGGTAACACCATTGCAATTGCTGCAAGGAAATTTCCACCAAGTACTAACAATGTGGCTGAGGCCAATGCTTCTTTACTCGCAGTTAAGCTGGCTGAATGTTTTGGGGTTAAGAAGTTGCAGCTGGAAGGTGATTCTCTAATTATCATACAAGCAATAGTGGATTAAAGGGTGAGAGCATGGCATTTGCAAAACATTATTAAAGAAATTTTAGGAGTACTGGAAACTTTTGAAAATTTTGACATTACCCATATAAGGAGGGAGGGTAACAAAGAAGCAGATGCACTATCCAAGTGGACAATATCATTTAAAGAAGAGGTGGAGTTAGTCATAGAGGATCTCAAAAATCTCCAACTTATAGAAGGAGAAATGGCTAGTTTGTGAAGTCATAAGTGGGTGAGTTTCGCAATGAATAAGAAGTCACATCCGGAAGGAAAAATGTTACATCAAGAAAAGTAAAGGACATTGTTTGGGGTACTGGTAGTATGAGTTGGCGGCATTTCAAAAGAAGGAGAGTTCATTTTTGGACATGACATAAGGTTTGTGAAAGGACGAGAGTCCCTAGGAACATGGGAGAAAGATGAAGTCATCACCCACGATCAATCAAGTAATGAGTTGTTGTGAGCGGCGGCAGTGCAGGGGATGACACTTGAATGAGTTTCATGTAGGATGGAAATACGGAAGCATTAATGGGAAAATATCTCAACTTTAAAGCAATTAAATAGCGACAACAATCCTAAGGCATTAGCGGTGTTCTCTGTGGGTTTTGGTGAGAGCGAAATTTGTGAAAAATGGAAGCTATGTTGACTTTTTCAACCAGTCTGCAGCAAAAGGCTTTCTTCGGCCAACCATTGGTGAAAAAATTGAAGCAACTGTTGTTAGTTCCAAGTGATGAGGTGGTAAAGGTAGTCCTCGAGACACTGGGACTGCATTTTCATGAGGCAACACATAGAGGAAGACAAAATGTTGATATTGCTTCCATGATTTCCGTGTGGGCAATGGAGATAGGAGAAAACTCGAAATAAATTAAACGGGTGATGCTCACTCTTTTTTAGGAAGAACTATTGGGCAAGCTCAAGTCTTTCCTTGAATGGGTTGTTCCCGGTGTTGGCTTTGATGTTTCTAAAGGAATTGAGGAAGTGGATGAAGAGACGGAGGATGGGTTAATCCCATTTATAGGGTGGCATAGAACGATGGATAGAGAAGCATATAAACTAAATGTTCTGTATGCTTGGGAAAACTTGAAAGTGGAGGTGCGAAGAGCAAAAATGAAATGGTGAGAGGAAGTTGTAGAGGTTCCAGACATATAGCCAAAGAAGAATTGTTCGGCACCAAGAATTTGAGGTCGAGGAGCGGAGTTAGATTGCTAAGTGAAGCAAGACAAGAAGGCTAGGAAAAGGTTTTTTGGGGGAATGATTTTTTGAAGATCATAATAGCCTTGGTGGCGGAGAAGAAAGCAGCGTGAAGGATGCTACAATGAAGTTAGAATAGTCGGCCAAAGATTAAGGGTGAAGGACAGTTTATAAATTTTGAACGATAAAGAAGTTAGTAGAAGCGAGGTGAGCTTAACCTGTGAAGTTTACTGTGAAAAAGTGTGATGCAGGGACAACAGATATTGATGGCGATGGATTTTAGGGATATAACATTTTAGATGCTTCTTGGATGAAGCTGGTTTTTGGTCTCCTAAAGTCATACGATGAAATATTTGGAGATTTTGTAAACTTTAAACTTTACATATGTATTTTCTTTAATATCAATAAAATGACTTGTTACCTATCAAAAAAAAAATGAGGGAAATATCAAATAAGGCAATTAAATAATTAAAAATAATTATTTAATTTAGAGAATGGGCCCAATAATTAAGTAAATTAATAAATCTATTTAATTAAAAGAAGAGTTAAGAATTTTTGACATATTAAATAAATAAGATGTATTTGTTTAATTATTAGGAAGTCATAAGCGGAAAAGATTAATTAAATAAATTAAGAAATTTATTTAATTATGAGAAGACTTTAGATAGTTAGTGACTCATTAAATAAATAAATGAGATCTTTTTATTTAATAATCATGAAGAATAAAAAGACATGAATTAATTAAATAATTATGAATTATTTAATTAATAGTCAAAGGTGGGCCACAAACATAATTAAAATGTCATAATTATGCTAGGACGAAAGTGGTAAAATAGAGCTTGTAGGCCTAGGTCATTTTTTATGTGTCTACATTTTCCCCTTCTTTGTCATAATGTAGTTTATCACGTTATGGAAAATAAAACAATTTAAGAATATGCCCCAATGAAGGTACGGAGTGCCTATGCCCCCTCAGGAAATTTTTCAAATTTTGGCCCGGGGTCAAAAAAATTTGGAAAGTGTCTCGATTAGTCAATTTGATGACCAGAAAAACAATGGCACAATTGGTTTCAAAAATGGAGGATGTTAAGTCAGCGAAAATGCCAATCAAAGGCAGTCAAATGAGCCTCCAATACAAACCCATCAGGTCAAACCCTAATTCTCAACCTATAAGTAAGTTGAAAAAGCCAAACCTAGTGTCATTTTCACAATAGCTATTTAGAGATTTTTGAAGAATAGAGCGCAAGGAGATGATGGTGATTCCAGTCACGGTGCACTGTGGCTACCATGTGAGGAAATTTTGACAGCTCGAGGGTGCAAAGGCACCAGTAAGTACCCTATTCGACTCTTAATGTTCTTGATTTCTGAGCATTTATTAGGGTTTAAGGGGGGAAAACAAATGGGTTGCGATGCAAATGTCATCGAGTAAACCGCAAATTCCTTCGCGTTCGACGCATTTGATTGTGTCACAATGCAAGTGCAATGGGTGGGAAAGTTAAGGTTAAAAATGTGTAAGTGATAGGGCAAATGACGCATGTATCAAAATGCAACACAAACGGGGTGGTGAGCGACGCAAGTGTGAGTTTCAGACCCAACCGCATCTCCCAATGACGCAATTGTTATAAAATGATGCAATTGCCCTATCGAAAGACACAATCGTTGTAAAGGTTCACAATTGCTAGGTGGAATGACGCATCTTTGAATTTTTTATGCAACCACGAAATGCAAAGCCGCATGTGACAATGTGACACAATTGCAGTCAACGTGATGTGATTTCCATTGACCAAGGTTCACCAAAGGTGACTTAGTGTAGACTCTTTTTTTCAGATGCATAAATTTGGTTTCTCAGATAGTAGTAATGTACTAAATTGCTAATCCATGTGTGTTAACCCTTGTTTATGTGTGTGCAAAGATGATTAGTGCCTATTTATACTCAAGAGTTCAGACCTGCTACTTATACTTTCAGAGATCGGCTGAGTGACAGGGAGAGACAGTGGTTGATGCGACTAGGGTTGTATTATGTCACTTACATGCCCATTATTCAAGCAAACAGGGGATTATTGACGGTGCTCTGTGAGAGATGGCATTCAGAGACCTGCTCCTTTCATTTACCTACAGGAGAGGCTACCATTACCCTGGAGGATTTGTATCATATTTTGCGCATCCCAATCAGCAGGGAGAGAGTAGTATATGATCCACACAAAGGGCGACAGGCCCTAGGAGAGATGTATGATGATGCAGATGGTACCGGTTTAGGCATCCATGGGTATGAGATCGGGTGGGATTTTGTGGCTGACCACTCCTCACAATGGGATGCCATGCTTATGAATTTGATTGTCGGGGTGTTGATTCTTGATCGTCGTGGACACAGATTTCCCATAGGATGGGGAGATGTACTAGTGTGCATGTGTGCACAAAGGACAATGTTTTCTTGGGGGGCTTGCTTGTTGTCCATGTTGTACCATCAGTTGCATGTGTGCATAGAGGATAGTGTTTGCATGTGTGCACAAAGGACAATGTTTTCTTGGGAGTCTTGCTTGTTGGCCAACACCCCTTCCCTCCACATCCCAATCCATCATTCCATCATGAATAAACCTTCCATTTGGAACCAACAAAATTATTACAAATCAAAAATCAAAAATCAAATGTCAAAGGCCATGGAAACAGATAAAAATTCAAGTGGACAAATATAGCTAAAGTGGATCCCAAAACAAAATGGATCAAGTCAAGAAAGGCATGAATCAAGCAAAGAAAATATTTCAAATACAAAATTCAATCAAAATATGGAGACACAACACAAGAGGACTCCCACATACAATGCATGTCCACCTCCATAAAAATGATCATCAAGCAAGACATATAAAATTGTTGGTTCCAAACACTATCCTAATCCGACACCCAAAGTTTGGAAAATAAAAATTGCTACATCCAAACATCCAAATAATCTATGCACCATCATCCATCGTAATCCCACATCTTTCCAAAATTCCAAATGTCCCATGTCCCAATTCTATCACATTTTGGCAACAACTCTTTACCACAAGGACTCTCATGGCATTTTATCACGATGTGCGTATTCTGATAAGGCCAACTCTAGTATCACAAAGGATCACAATGACATCAATCAGTTGTATGCAAGTGTTATCATCCTAACAAGGAAACTACTTTAGAAAGGTCATTATTGGAATGTCATGGCACTATTCTCTACATCAGCAACGTCAAAGGCTTCAGCAAGTCAATGGTCATCTAAAGCATCAAGGTTATCTGACAAAATACAAAAATACAAAAAAATTTGAAAAATCAAAAAAATTGTCACCTTGATGAAAAACCCTGGCAAGCAGGCGTCATGGTGACACCAAAAAAATTTTAAAAATGACAAAAATAGTAAAGAGAAAAATTTCGTCCAATAGTGAAAACCATTTTTATGGCACTTTGGACAAGTACCATGATGAAAACCTGGAAAATAGACGTAATGTGTAGAATAAATCATCTATGTGGACCATTACACTTGGGGGCAAGTCGTCTCATCTCCCATGCCCTTCACGTGACATTTCCTATGACATTTCCATCTATCCATCTAAACCCTATCACTTTTCATCCATTTTCCCACTGACTTTGATCTTGATAAGGACTAAAATACAAACACAGGTCATGCTTTGGGAAAAATCTTGACATGTCTATCTTTTGGTCATACCAAATCCATCCATTGTCCTTTTATACCTATCACCCATCCTATTCTCCCTTGTCAATGGTCTAAGGATCCCCCATCATCCCATCTAGTCCTAACCAAATCATTCCATCTCTAACAATATTGCAACCTAGCACATCATCCAAAACAGTCCTTGTCTTTGTCCCTGGCCCTGCTGTAGACTTTTGTCCTCTTCTCATATCATTTTCATCCTCACGTTGTTTCGAGATGTGTCCTTCCCATGTCAAACAGTGTTGTCATTGGCATCATCACCTATCAATTGGTATTCAAATTGATTAGCGGTAAAATCATGGTTGTCCTTGGATTCATGTGCGTCGGCATCGTTCACATGCATTTGTCACAATTTTCACAAAATATCCAAAAATGATAAAAAGTCTTGGAAAAAGTCATAAAAAATTTGCAAAAAGTCTTGAAAAAACTCCTAAAAACCATAAAAAGTCCTGAAAAAAAGACCTAAAATTTGAAAAATGTCTTGAAGAAAGCACCAAAACATTCGAAAAGCTTCAAAAATATCAAAACAAAGTCAGATCCATCATGTCATTTCAATCAAAGTCATGTTCGTCAGTCTTTGTCAGAGTTTGAACTACGTTGTCTCTGCGCATTTGCTATGTAGGCAAGGCCATCAATTGATGAGTCCCCGAGACATTAGGTTGGTCCTTTTAGGTTTGTCAAAATAAAAATCATGATTCAACCATGGTCAACGTCAAAATTGGTCAAAATTGGACAGCATAAGCCAATCAATCATACAGTCAAAATCAGTCAACTTGCCAAAACATTAGTCAAAATGTCAATCTCGTCACTTTTTGGTCCTCTTCAAGATGTTTCCTTGGATTTGGACCTCGTCAAAATGTCATTTTCCTTTTCAGGATGTGTCATTCCTAACCTTAGGCACCGTCAAACCGTCGAACCATCAAAACTATCAAACTATCAAATAATTAATCTTCGACAAACAAACATTGGCAAACACAATTAAATGGCTATTATTTTTTGGCTATTTTGTCTTATCTTTTCTTTGACTTGTCTTTTGGTCATGTTATTATCTACCTCGAGGATTTCCCATGAATTATTTAGAGGTGTGATGACGTCTCATGACCTATTCTAATTTTCTTTAACTGTTGTCTATAGATTGTCTTGACAAAAAAGATTGGGGCAAATTGGCCTCTAGTATGAGTTAGGACATTCCTTGTCTGTGACCGTTTGTCTTGCAAGTGGATGACCTTGCACACCTTGGTCTATGTCATACCCTAGTTTTTTTTGTTCATTTGTGTCATTTTTACCACCCAATGATGATTCAAGCAACACCTATTAGTACCTTGGCAAATATTGAAGGATTCTAACATGCATTTATTTTTCTGCACTAACTTGCATTGTCTTATATCCTAACATTCATGTCTTCCACGCTAATTTTTCTTCTACTCCTTCATTCTCTAGTCTTCTCATCCATTTCGAGATCACACTTGTATTCTCGAAACCCAACTGTCCTCTCGAGGGGGCATACCGCAACCCTCCTCGTCATTCTTCCTCATTCTATTTTGCAATGGGGCATATTTTTTACTAATTTTATTTGCCACAATGTGACAAGTCGCATTATGACAAAGAGGGGCAAATGTAGACACATAAAAATGGCCTAGACCCACAAACCACATTTTTCTATATCATACTTCATCTCAACATAGTTAAAATATTTAATTATGTCCTATAGTCCAATGTCAACTATTAATTAAATAATTCTTAATTATTTAATTAATTCACATCTTTAATTCCTCTTGGCTATTTAAATAAATAAATTTCATTTATTATTTAAATACGTCGCTAATTGTTTATGTCACTCTATAATTAAATAAATTTCTAAGTTTATTTAATTATTATTAGTCCATTACTTCCTCTTGATTATTTAAATAAATAAACTACTTATTTATTTAATATGTCATTAATTATTTATGTTTGCTCATAATTAAATAAACTCCTATTATTTATTTAATTATTATCCTCTCCAACTTTCTTTCTAATTTTAAATAAAATCATTTATTTAAAATTACCCACTTTCTAATTTTCCTCCACAATTAAATAATTTTAATTATTTAATTGTCTTATTGATTTTCTTTATAAATTTAAATAAAAGCATTTTATTTAAATTGGCAATTTCCCTCTTTCCAAGTAAATAATTTTAAATTATTATTATTTATTGTCATATGAATTCACCATTTTGGAATTAATTTAAAATCTTAATTTCAAAATAGCATTTCTCTCCACGAATTAAGTTATTTCTAAAATAACATGATTTTCTAACTCATCATTTTTCACTTACTGATTCTTATCTCACTGTCACAACTATTATCTTTCCTTGATTTAATTTCTTAAATTAAATCTCATCCACTCAATTTGAATTTCACCCTGAAGTTGCCCTAACCCTAATTAAGGGGTTGTTATTTTGAATCTTGACCACAGATTCTAGGGAATTTCTTAATCTTTGATCTCATATGTCCATCCAAAATTGCATTTTCTATCAAATGCCAATTTTGTCTTATTTTGTAATCTCTTAATCTTCTAACTCTTTTTCATCTACAACTTCTTTTCATTTTAACATTGTCATTTTGCAGATTTTCTTATTGCATGTAGGCTTAGCTTTACTTGCAATTTTAGTTAAATCCTTCAACATTTGCTCAGCCAAGTCATAGTCAATAATTGCTCACAAAGAAATCTGAGGGAAAACACATATTGCAACAAATAGAGAAGGGCTATGGAGGTTAATCATGGAGGTCTTGAGGAGCTTTGGTGAGATTGCTTCTTGTTTTAATTTATTTCCTCCTTTTTGCTTCATAGTATATTAGGGTTTTGTTTCATATTGTGATTTGAATCTAACCTTGAAATTTTACCCTATGTTACACTATTTATATTAAGTTTACTTTTGAGCACAAATTGGTGCTAAAATTTTCCCAAAGCTTTAGAATGGCTAAATAAGTGTGATCATAAAGTTTTTTCATAAGATCATGTTTGGATTTGAAGATATTAAAGTTTCTATTTTTAAAAGTATTAAAGTCTAGTTTGAAGGCCTTGAGGAATTTTGGGGGCCAAAAGTGGTTGTAACAAGTGAATCTAATTATAGCTTGATGGAGCACTTCATGAGATTTTTGATAGCTCAAACAGTTTTTCATTCAGACACTTAGATCAAAATTTATGGCCTTTGGAAGTTGGATCCCCTTACTGGGAGATGCAAAAACATGTTGGACACATAAATGAGCTATAAAAGAGGAGTTACGTTTGGTGATTTTTTATTTAACACAGCATACACATTTTTTATTTGAGATACGGATGGGTGCCACTTTTTAGGTGGATTTAGCTTAAAGGAAAAATAAATTGAGCAAACAAAAGAACTAATAAATGAGCATTGTTTGAAGGAAAAATATTACCAAAGAGAGAGTAGACAAACCAAGCACTACCACCATCAAGAGGAGACACAAGAATTTGATAAGGGGAAAAAACAAGAAAAAACCCCCAATATTATGAATGGAGGCAAAATGCCTAAGAATGATAATCAAATCATCAACATATAAAATAATAATCACAATATCATTCTCACTATGCTTAATATATAAATTTGGATCATTTTTACTCCTAATGAAACCTTGAGATAGAAAAAAACATTAATCTTATAATACCATTCTCTAGGAGATTGTTTTAAACCATAAATTGATTTCTTCAATTTGCAAACAAGATGTTCATTACCTTCCTTAATGAAACCCAAAGGTTGAGACATATAAAAAAAATCATGTAAATCACCATTTAAAAATGCACTTTCAATATCCATTTTATGAATAGGCCAATGCATATGAGAAGCTAAAGTAAGAACTAATTTAATAGTTGGCATCTTAGCTACTGGAGAGAAAATTTCATTATAATTTAAACCTTCAACTTGAAAGAATCCCCTAGCAACTAATCTAGATTTAAACTTACTAACTTGATAATTTGAATTAACCTTACTTTTATACAACCATTTGTATGAAACAAGATTCTTACCTTGAGGTAAGGGAACTAAATCCTAAGTTTTATTAGCAATTAAAGTATCATATTCTTCTTGCATAGCCTTTTTCCAATGAGGTTTATCTTTAGTTTGTTCATAATTTTGAGGATCATCTAAATGAATAATTTTAGACATCAAAGCATAATTACAATAATTTCCCTTTCTAGTTTTAGATTTATTCATTCTTAGCTAAAATATCCTCACTTTCTTGCATCAATTTTTTAAACCATTTAGGCTTTCTTTTAGATTTAGAAGTAAGAAGAATAATGAGGAGAAATTTCAACATTTTCATCATCACTATCACTATGAGTAAGAGATGCATTAGGAGGGTTAAGAGAAGATTCAACTTGAGGATTATCCCCCACAACAATAACTTTATTTTGAGAAGATTCAATATCATGCACTTTAGAACAATCATGAACACCATTCTCAGTAATGCATACATCTATGGAAACTTTAACTTTGTTAGTAAGAGGACTATAAACTCTATAAGCTTTAGAATGTTCATCATAAGCAACAAAAATATGATAAGAAGATTTAGGATCTAATGTTTTCCTCTTGTTTTGGGTTTTCTGAACATAAACAATTGAACTGAAAATTCTTAAATGCTTAATATTGGGCTTCCTACCGGACCAAGCTTCTTCAGGAGTTATATCCTTTAAATCTTTAGTAGGAGTTATATTAATAATGTAAATAGCACAAAACATAGCTTCTGCCTAAAATTTATAAGACATATTTTTAGCATGTAACATACATCTAGACATTTCAGCAATAGTTAGCTCATGCTTAATACCAAATGATTTCAAATAACTATTAAAAGCATTGTTCACATATTCTTTACCATTATTACCTCTAATAATTTTAAGTTTAAAACCAAATTTCCTTTCAAAAAAATTATGAATTTTAGATTATATATCAAGAACTTGATCTTTACTATGAAGAAAATAGATCCAAATTCTTCTAGAATAATCATCAACAAAAGTAAGTGCATATCTTGATCCTTGGATGGAGTTATCCTTTATGGGTCCCAAAATGTCACTATGAACTAGGTGCAACTTATGAGTTGCTCTCCATGATTGACCTTGTGGAAAGGGCTCCCTATGCATCTTACCACTCATGCATCATGTGCATACAATTTTAGATGGAACAATACTAGGCAATCCATCTACCATATTAAGTTTTTGCATCAAGGAAATATTGTTAGCATTAATATGACCAAGTCTTTCATGCCAAAAATTAAAATCAATGATAGAAATTTAAGAGCATCTAGATTGAGCAAACTCATAAAATTTGAACAAATTATCATTGTCTAATTTAGGCCATTAGCCATGACGTTTTTTGTGGATCAATAACGTAGCACATATCTTTGTAAAATTTTATTTTATAATCTTGACAAAGCTTAGAAACTGAAAGGAAATTAGTCTTTAATTCAGGAACATATAAAACATTGAATGCAATTTACCATTAGAAACATTCACATCTCCAATTGATTTTACCTTACAGGTATGATTATTAGCAAGTTGAAAAGGAACATTAAACATATCAAGTTGCATAGACTCAAAAACTTCTTTATGTGAAGTAACATGTTGAGATGCACCTGAATCAATAGCCCATTCAAGAGGTTGAGAAACATTAAAAGTACAAGTAAAAGCATGTCTAGATTGATTTGCATTGTTATGAAACTTATGATTATTAAGTTTATTTTGTTGTTGATTATTTTGCTGCATAGGTTTTTTCTCATCTCGCTTCTTAAAAAATGTATTTTTCCAATGACCATCCTTATTACAATAAGTGCAATGAGGTCTCTTAGAAGATTTAAACTTTCTAGGATCATTTCCATTATTATAATGAGGTTTAGTATTATATATTGTTTAGAATGAGGCTTAAAAAATTTCTTATGATTAGACAAAAAAGCATGTTCATTAGACTTAAGATTTCCAAAATGAATCAACTTAGCTTCTTCTTTTCTTAATAAATTGCGAAAAATGTCATAAGTTAATTGAGTAACTAAAGAAGGAATAGCTAATTGAGCATGAATATTAGTAATAAATTGTTTAAACTACCTAGGAAGACATTTTTTTAAGAATAAGATGAATTCATATAAGATCTGCTAATTTTACTCCTAAACCTTGCAATTGACTATTTAAAGCATCAAACTTTAATAAAAAAATCATCCATAGATTTAAAATCAAAATACCTTAAATCTTCAAGTTGATCTTGAAGCTAATTTTTTCTAGACTCATTTGAACTATTATAAATAGTTTTGAGTTTGTCCCATGTTTCATAGGCTTTTGTGCATGTCCCAATGTGAACATATAGTTCAAGTGACATGGAAATACCTATGAGGATAAGGGCTTCCTCATTCTTGAGCCTCCATTTTTCTTGATCATCTTTGGATGTTGATAGATCTTGTTCTGATTTGGGATTTGTAGCAACATCCAAAAGTTGTTTAAAATGAAAAATAAAAGAGATGTGAGTTTTTCAAGAATGATAGAAGAATTTAACTTAATTTCACGAATTAAAATAGACATGATTGCAAAAATAAATACTTTCACAAGTATATAAAAGAAAATAATGTAAACTATTGTAAATAATTGCATGCAAAAAACTACCCCTTTTGATTGAATTAAATCTTTAAAAAAAACTCCTTTAATCAATCTAAAAAAATTATATAATTAAACAATTATAACATAAACTAAAAAAATTATTTATGAAAATATAATAAATTTATATGAATTTAAAATTAATAATATTAACTTTGGAATAAAATTGCATTAAAAAGGTATTAAAGTTATATAATATTAATTTTTTTTTTAAAGATTAATAGTTTAATAGTGAATCTTAAAAGTATATTTAATATGATTTTCAAACTAAAGAATAAAAACTTTTTAGAAAAGAAATATGTTTTATCTCTTACTTTAGGGCTCGATATTAAAGAGTTGTAAGTTTACATATTAAGAATAAGAGACGCATTTACATCAAGTTTTGTCAATTGTGAGTTGTGCTTAATTTTTTTAAACATTTAGTTAATAAAAGTAGTTAAGGGTGTGATATGATTGTTTGTTGGTGTATAATTTTAAATTATTATAATTGATTAATGTTGAAAAAAAAATCAATATACAAATATATTAGTATAATAACTTCATTTATATGTTTATATTTCTTCTTATCCTTTTCATAATGTGATGTTTATGTAATTTTTGTCTTGCTAAATTATATTATTACATGTATATCTTTCATAATCTCTACCTTAATATTTAATGCAAATGGATAGATTTTATTGAAATATTAATTGTAGATAGATAAATTTTACTCTGATATTTATTATAAATAGATAAATTTTAATATTTAGTACACACTGACTAACAAATATAAAATATGCATTGAGTGTACTTAGTTATTTAATAGGCTTTAAAAATCTTACCAATTATTAAATGATATATGGAAAATACTATCTCTAAGTTAACAATGTAATTTTATTATGATGTATGTAATAGTGCTCATGTGTCATTCAAGTCATTAATAGGTTTGAAATTTTTTTTTTTTTATTTTTTTTTAGGTTTGAAATTTGATTCAATGAATTAAATGCATTGCATTGCACATAATTTTGAAAAAAAAAAAAATGATTTTTGCACTGACTATTCACAACATAAACCAATAGAAAGAAAGATAAAAGATATTTTAATAATTTTAAAAATAGACAATTAAATATAGATTATATAAAATTGTTGGTCAAGTTTTTAATTATAGATGTTCATTGGTTGGACTATCACTATCAATTAAAAAAATTGCATACAATAGATACATTAATATTCTGCAAAACTAATAATAAAAACTTTATAAGAAACTATGAAAATTTAAACCTTTTAAATTTTGAATCTTAGAATAAATCGAAAAAGAATGTGCAAGCAAAAGAAAATGGTTAGCAGAGAATGAAGGGTGACGGCTTGAGAAAAGTGTCAAAGCCCTAAGATTTTTATTATTTATAATAAACTTTGAATATTATTTTGAAATAAAAAGCCTTGAAAAAAAAATATTAGGGTCTAAGATTTTTTTATGTCGAAGCCCTAAGATTTTAATTATTTATAAAAAACTTTGAATATTATTTTGAAATAAAAAGCCTTGAAAAAAATATTAGGGTTTAAGACTTTTTATTTATTTAATATAAATATGAAAAAATAGAGATATCTTTTAGGAAAAAAACTGAACTGAAATGAGGGTTTTGAAACCTTCAAAAAAATAAGGTTTAATTTTAAAAAACAATAAATAGATTTAAGATATTTGATTATTTTGATTGTTTTTTTTTAAATGATTTTTTTTATTTATTAAAGAACAAATCTGAGTTAAAATAGAGCTAGAGCCTTAAAAAAATTGATTTTTTTAAGAAATTTGACAGGAAAATTATACCATGCAAAAATAATAGATTTTTCTAAATATAACCTTTATTTGAGGGTTTTTTTTTAAATTACAAAAAATTAAATATGCGTACAAATTAAATAGATTTAAATTTTGAAAACAAAAAATACTTAAAAATCTTGAGAAAAAAAAATCTGCAAAGGGTTAGAAAAAAATTATTAGACATGAAGCAAGATTAAACTTTTGGCTCTTCTCCTCCTCTTAGAATGTCTCCAATGGTGTGCCTTTAAAATTTAGTAAACCTTCAACAATGTAGCTCACAAGATTAGTAATACCAAAGCTCTAATACCATGAAAGGAAAAACAAATCGAGCAAAGAAAAAACTAATCAATGAGCATTGTTTGAAGGAAAAATATTACCAAAGAGAGAGTAGTCAAACAAAGCACCACCACCACCAAGAGGATACACAAGAATTGTACAAGGAGAAAAAATAAGAAGAAAACCTCAATATTATGAATGGAGGCAAAATGTCTAAGAATGATAGAGAGAGAGACTTTAGGCCTTAAGCTTGCTTGTTTGAATGAAAAATGAGAGGAGAGACACCCCAATATATAAAGGTGGCTAAAAATATTCCTTCTTAAAGGAATTAAAAAAATAAATAATTACAATTAAAGAATAACCTTTACCAAGTAAAGATTAATCTTCTAACATTAGCTTATGGTTTTGTAATATTGTTTGATAGTTTCATGTACTCTATCTCTTATATATTAGGTTTTGTAGTGTAGAAAAATGTACTTTAAATTTTCACACTATGTTTGCATCCCCTTAATTAATTGGACTTAATTAAGATTTTAATTATCTAAATTATGCATTCCTAAGCTTTATTATTCCCATTTTTGAAAGGAAAACCAACATTAAACAAATACTAACATTATTTTAAACACCTTAGAAATTGTGTGTCCTAGATTTAGGTCCCAAGACCCATTCGCCCAGGGGCGAATGGGTCCTCCTTAAGTGCCAAGGGCGAATGGGTCCTCCTTAAGTGCCAAGACCTAATTTTTAATATATTTTTTGTGGCATTTTAATGATTCAAATTCAAGTTTCAAATGTCAGCTTATGGAATCTATTTTTTGAGAAATTAGATAAACACATATAAATACATAGTTAATTTATCAATTCAACTTTAACACACTTTATGCAAGCATTCCTATAGTAAATATTATTATCAAGAGCATTGAAGAGCATATTTATCAAGCATCTATAGCAACAATCAAGAACATATCATCATGTCAAGATTCATGTGTGTTTGTATTATTGGAGTTAACATTGTGTTGTAGGTTTCAAGCATTCAAGCATCAAATCAAGCAATCATTCAAGTCAATTCAAGCAAGACCCAATCCTTAGAGAGATGTGTTGGGCTTCAATCCTCTAAGAGCAACCATTAAGGGTTTGGTGAGTTGTGGCATAGATTTATTCATTCATCAATCCTTGTCATTTGTCATTGTCTTTCATTATCAAGGTTTAATTAACAAACTGAGGTTTGACCAAGGCAAACCCCTATTCACCCAAAAACAAACAATTTTTCCCTCTTTGTGTGCGCAAATTTGCAAATGAAGAAGGATTGAAGATTGATCAAAAGTGCAATTTCACAAAGTTGTCAAATTTGTCATCAAAGTTGTCAAGCCACATAAACTCATTTGCACAATTTATTTATGGCTCTCTGAAAATGGAATCTGATGAAATCGGGAGTGCAGATCTGAAATGAAAGGACTATGAAATCAGATTTTGGATCCCTATACATAGACCCATTCACCCTAGGGTGAATCTGTCCCAACAAGACACTCAACAACCATTTTTGATGATAGGTACACATCAGTTTACCCTTCTCAAATTTGCCTAAAAATTGTAGTTTTTGTTTGTGCTATCCTTTATTTCAACATTTCAAGTTTTGCATTACATAATTGAGTTCATTAAGCATTTTATTTTTATCTCCCCAAAGTGCATTTCATTCATATTTGTCATTTTTTGTCATAAAAGAAATAGTAGATCCCCTAATAGGGTTGACTCACCTAAGGGTTGAAAGTCAATCCTACCTTTGGAAGATCTCTTTTCCTAATGAAATTAGAAGAAAGATAGGCACATCACCTTCCTTCAAGGTTCCACATATCCCTAACCTATATAAAAAAAAAAAATCGTTTCATTTTGGTCAACCCGACATTCTTGCACTATAAGTTTTCTGATTTGGAGATCCTTCAAACCCTAGATCTAGGATTTGCATTACTTTGCATTGCATCTCATTTAAGGTTTTCAAAATTGTATTTGTTTGAATTTCATTTAGGGTTTTAAAATTGTATTTTGCATCCTTTAAAACTTCAAAAATTTAAAGAATTGCATACATATCATATTCATTTCACATAGTAGTCTGCATATTAATGTTTTTCAATCATTTATATCAAAAAATTCAAATAAAAATTGTATCTAGAAAATTGTCATTTTACTTGTTTGTCATCAATTGCACTTGCATTTCATCATAAATTTTTAGAAATTTATAACTGAAAGTTGTTGGCATTGAGTTTTTTTGGTTGGCATTAGATTTCCATTGATGTCAACTCATGGTACACAAGCAGCATAGCTACAGGAACCTCGCAGTTTGCAGCTACAGTAGTGTGTATTTCATGCGACAGGAAGATGACTGCATCGCGATAGGAGCTTCACAGTGACAGAACCTTAACAACTTCAAATTGAAGTCGATGTTGGTCAATATTTCAAAATGAAAAAGACAAATTTGCAACTTGGGCCAATTAGAGAAAAATGACATGGAAAACACGTGGCAAAGCATATCTTGAAGAATGATGGCTTTGTGAAAGAATGACGAATATGTGAAGGTTTGGCCGATTACCTTTGTTTTCTTTGCTAGGGTTTTTGTATGCACAATATTTTGTTGTGTGTGGCTGCTGGAGATTGGTTGTGCTATGTCATTGCTCATATATTATGAAAGCTATAGGATGATGTGCAGGTTTATCCCTACATCGAAGGTTTTTGTTTGTCATTTTATCCAACATAAGGTATGGCGGTTTTACCCTAAGTCGACACATCATATTTTTCTATTTTGTCTTCTCTTCCATTCAGCAAGGTGGTTCTTTATGATCGATGCATATCATATTTTAATCCAATTTTATAATCCTTTGATTGTGTCCTCAATTTGCATTGGTATGATTCGAATAAAATCATATTTAGGTTATTCTTTATTTGGTGGTGAAGTTTCTTTCTGTACCAACGTTCAATGAAAAGATTATTCAAATTTTTTATCTAGGTTTCATACCTCTTGTAGATTTTGGCGATGCCCTAGATAGTGATATCTATTTATTGCAGATTGGATGTTGAAATCAAATTTGTAAGCTACAGATTAAACTAGGCAAGTCGATGCAATAAGAAATCTAATATTTGTTTTGATTGAAAATAAGGAAGAGTCATTTTATATTAATGGCAGCTAGTCTAAAACGAAGAAGCAGCATCGATTCTTTCAGTTGCTCAAGAAGAGAATTAAATACTTGCCGACGGAATAATTGGAAGAGAATAAGATTCAGGTTTTGTTTAATGTTCTACAAACATATAAAATATAAAACCGTTAAAGAATATTAGGGAAGATGCAAAAGTTGTAATGACAGAGATAAGTCATCTAATATGCTCCTACAAGAATATATTAGAAATCTACAAAAATTTACTACAGGAAGGTCAGAAGGTTACTGACAAAACATTGCAGAAATATTTGTTTGAAGATTAAGGCTACAAAATTTTGATTTTCCTACAGGAGTAATATATATAAAAGGCAGTTATTCATTGTTGGGATTATTTAACATAATGTTGTAACCTTTGAAGAGTGAGAGGGTATGAGTGGAGAGCAGAGAGGTGTGAAAAGAGATTATATGACTCTGTAGAAATAGAGTATGCATTTTTGAGTGATTGAATGCTTTTATTTCTATAGAATTGTGTGAAGGAATGTGTTCATTTTGTAGAGACTTATTGTGTGGGTGTAAATCATAGAGTCTTGCAGTGTTAGTGCAAGAATACTTGTAGATTGAGTTGATGATTAAAGGTTGAAAGTTTTTTATAGCAAAAAAAATAAAGACTTTCAAGTGCAAAAAAAAAATTGATTCACAAAACTTCATTTGTAACATGATATTTAAAATGTAATCAGAAATATCTTATTATGTAATCATCTGAGTGGGTTCTCATATTAGGGGTAGAATCTCCTTTGAGTTGGTGCTCATAAACTAGGAATTGGTTTTCCTTTGGTTTGGTGCCCATAAATTGTAAACAAAGATCATTTTCCTTGTGAGGCTGGATTAGAGCAGTAGCCTCTAGCAGCTATTCTCACCGAGGTTTTTCCCATCTTGGTTTTTCCTCGGATATCTTGTGTTGTGGATGCATTTTGTGAGTTTGGTTTGGTTTCCTTTCTCAAATTCTTGGTTTATGCTTTCAATATAGTTTGTTACATTGTTTATAAAGTTAAAAATTGTAGCCCACTGATTCACACCCCCCACCCCCCCCGCCCCAACTCTCAATTGTCTTTGTGTTCCTTCAATTGGTATCAGAGCCTTAGGTTCCTTGTTAGAAATCTTTCTCCAACTTGGGTAGATTTTGATTTTTGAACATAATTTCTAAGCATGAATCCTCTATTGTGAAAGTACCTATGTTTGATGGCACTAAATACGCCTTCTGGAGTAGAATAATGGAAACCTACTTGTCCTCCTAGGTTGTGATGTGTGGTTGATTGTCAAAAATGGTTATAATGTTCCCCAAACTCCTCCAACTAAACCTGATGCTAAAAAGGAATATGAGTACAATGCTAAGGCCAAGCATTCTATTCTTAGTGGATTGTCTGATACTGATTTTGTCAAATTTATGCACTGCAAAATTGCAAAACAAACTTGGGGTAAGCTAAAAAATATTTATGAAGGTGATGAGAATGTGAAAGAAGTCAAGTTACAAAATCTCAGAGCTCATTTTGAAGGATTGAAGATGAGGGAAGATGAAAATATTGATGATTACTTACTAAGAGTAGATGAGATTGTTAATGTTGTAAGAGGACTTGGTGAAGAAATTGATGATAATGTAATTGTTAAGAAAGTTCTAAGGTCATTAACAAGATATGACAATAAATTTTATGCCATAGAAGAAGCTGGAGACTTGAAGACTTTCTCCATGGATGAATTATTTGGTTCATTATCTGTCTATGAAATGAGGATTGTGAGTGTTGAATATTCTAAGAGATAAGATTCCTTCAACTTAGTGAAGAAGGGTAAAGAACAATCAACAAATGTTGATCAAAAAGAACCTGACAATGTTGAAGCAAATTTTGTCAAGAAACTGAAGAAAGGATCGGGAAAGTATAAGGACAAGTTTCCCTTCAAGTGTTTTAATTGTGGCAAGATTGGACATTTTTCTACTAAGTGTCCTTATGAGAAGAAGGAAGAAAACACTAAAGAAAAAAATTTCATACCTAAGAAGTTCTATAAATCCAAGAAGATAAACTTTCAAAAGAAGAGAAGTATTCTCATTGTTGAAAGTGAAACATCAGATGATGAAAGTGATTCAGCTGAAGACACTAGTGAAGATGAGAAAGAGGTAAATCTCTTCATGGCTCAAGAAGTTTGAAATGATAAGAAGATTGAAAATAATTCTCAATCTAAAAATTCAAAAATAGTTGATAGTGATGAGGAAGATGAAGATGATGTTGAGGTTAATCTTGAAGCAAATCTGATTTGTGCTCTTAGTGAATTAAAAAGGTTGAAGAAAGAGCATAATAAATTCAAGAATAGTGCATTAAAATAAAAATACCACTTAGAAAAGAGTATTGTCACTCTAAAGACACGATTGGAAGAAGCTCAAAGAATGGGTGAAGTTTTGAAGTCAAAAGTTGAGGAAAAGCAAAAAGAATGTCAAAGGTTGGAACAAGAGGTAATAACTCTAAGAAAAGAGTTAGAAACTTTCCAAGAAGATCTAAAGTTGAGAATATAGAATGCTACTATTTTCATAACTATGGAAACATTGCAAATTTTTGTAGAAAAATATCTACTAAACATGAAAAGAATGTAGTTTCTACCCCCAAGAATAAAATTGAACAAATAGTAGTGAAAAAGAAGAATGAGACCAAGAAAGAATGGAAAGAGGTGAGTAAAGACAAAGTTCAATCAAGCATATTAACACAAAAAGAATTACACACAGAGAAGAAAAATTTGTGGGTGATAGATAGTGGTTGCTCCAACCACATGACTGACGACAGGAACAAATTCAAACAGTTAGAAGATTGGAATGGTGGTTCAATTAAGCTTGGTAATAACTCCTCAATAAAGATAAAAGGTAAAGGAACCCTAAGTATTGATGGAAAACTACTTACAAAGTATGTATACTATATTGAAGGGCTGAAACATAACTTGCTCAGTGTTAGTCAAATGTGTGACAGCAGTTATAAATTTTCATTTGATTCCAAAGGATGTGAAATTAGAAAAGAGAACAATGGAAGATTAGTTGTCGAAGGTAAAATAATAGATGGAAATGGTTACAACTTGAGATAATTTCATGAAGCTCAATGTAAGATTGGACAAATGGATGAGAGTTGGTTATAGCATAGAAGGCTAGAACACATAAATTTTGACAATCTTGTCAAGGTTGTAGAAGTTGTGAAAGCCAACTTCACAGACCCCGAAGATCACCTAGCATGCAACTAACCTGTCACAGAAGAAGACATTGGAGACAAAAAGAAAAGGTGCTCTGAAAGCTAATAATTGTATTAATCAAAGAGTTTGAATAAAATACAATGATCAATCCTTATGAAAGGAGATTGTGCAACCTTAAAAGAAACCCTAATAGGAAAACATTTAATAATTAATATAATTATTAAATGTCACAATGTGCAGACTAAAGTGAAATATTAAGAGATGAATAAAGGCAACTTATTTAACACAATTAAGTTAAAACCTTTACTCTAACACCCCCCCTTAAGATGAGCAACAGTGCAGCTACAAACAAGTGCAAGAAAGCAAAAGTAACTGCAATGCATGAAAGTAAACATGGGTCCTGGCAACTAGGCCTGATCAAGTACCCAAATACAACCAAATCTTTGTAAAGTGGAGAAATAGAGAAAACCTCATGGGAAAAACCCTACTCCAAAAAGAGATGTTGAAAGCCATGAAGAACATCACTGAAGCAGAAGAAGCTACAAACAACTGTCAAAAGATGACTGCTATGGTGCTAAAGAACCTCCTCTAAAGATATGATGATCAAGATCAAGAAGACAAAAATCTGCATGAGTGCCCCAAACGACACTACTTGAATCAGATGGAAAACAAAGGAAAACACCTGGAACGAAGATACAAATGGCACAAGTACCAATAGTCTGAAAAACACTAATCAACTGAGAATGGAAGACTCCTTCCAAGGCGAAACCAAGGAAGCATTAACACGAACAGTATAATACCCCCCCCCATAATGCTGAACTGGGAGACCCTAAAAAATCCACTGAAATGTTGTGTAACACCCTGTAGTGCATGAAGGAGAAGAAACAACATCTGAAAGTGTGCAAGAAAGCACTTGCAACTGAAAAAGTGGTGTGCAAAACAAAGCACACATGCATGAGGCTGGAATCATATGGATCCACTGTCATCGTGGAGGGACACTCACCGGATAAAGGTGTGATGGCAAAAACAAAGGCACTACACAATCCCCCTATGGAACTTTATAATACAGTGCAAGTACAAAATATGGCACAACCTTATGTGCAAAATCCCCAAAATACATGTACAATAGTGTGGCACTTTATCTCAGTGCGTTTACATAGAATATAGCTTACAAATGATGCTCAAAATGCCCAAAAAGGACAAAAAATTAGAAATACATGAAGAACAGTCAAAAGAGAAGAATCACATACAAACGAGAAGTTCCCAATAGCTATGTCCAAGTAGTTCACCAGAGTGTGAAAACACAAAAAATTGAATAAAATATACTTGGAGTGAAATCTGGAATAATTGCATGGATGGAATTGAAGAGCTCTGAAAGACAGTTCCAACACCACTGAGATCACGAAAAATGGAGAAACGAGTCAAAAGTTACGAGCTTGGGATTTAGAAGTTGTGAAAGCCAACTTCACAGACCCCGAAGATCACCTGCATGCAAATAACCTGTTACAGAAGAAGACATTGGAGACAAAAAACAAAGGTGCTATGAAAGCTAAGAATTGTATTAATCAGAGAGTGTGAATAAAATATAATGATCAATCCTTATGAAAGGAGATTGTGCAACCCCAAAAGAAACCCTAATAGGAGGACATTTAATAATTAATATAATTATTAAATGTCACAATGTGCAAACTAAAGTGAAATCTTAAGAGAGGAATAAAGGCAACTTAATTAACACAATTAAGTTAAAACCTTTACTCTAACAAAGGTAAGCTCAAAAGGGTATGTGAGACATATACCAAAGATAACTAAACCAGCAAACATTATTTGTGATGAATGTCAAAAAGGGAAGCAAACCAAAGTGAGTTTCAAGACTAAAGAGTAATCAAACACAAGGCCACTTGAGTTAGTACATACAAATTTATTAGGTCCTACAAGGACAAGATCTTTAAATGGTGACAAATACTTTATGTTGTTGATTGATGACTACTCAAGGATGACATGGGTAACTTTCCTATAGGATAAGTCACCAGCATTTGAAAGGTTCAAGTTTTTCAGAAAAATGGTTGAGAAACAAAGTGGTTTCAAGTTGAAATGTTTAAGATCAAACCGTGGTGGAGAATTTACATCAAATCAGTTTGAAGGCTATTGTGAACAACATGGGATTAGAAGACAATACTCTGTTGCCCGAACACCTCAACAAAATGGAGTTGTTGAGAGGAATAATAGGAATGTGAAAGAAATGGAAATAAATACTTTTAATGAGTTAAACCTACCATATGTTTATTAGAAAGAGGTTTTTCATACAGCAGTGTATACATTAAATAGGGCCCAGCTAATAGCGCACAGCAAAAGGACACCTTATGAGCTATGGTATGGTAATAAACCTTCTCTCAAATACTTCAAAGTTTTTGGTAGTAAGTGTTTCATTAAGAAATATGATGATGGGCTTGTTAGCTTTGATAAAAGATGTGATGATGGGATATTCTTAGGATACTCAACTCACAATCAGGCATATAAGTGTTTCCAAAAATGCCTCAAGAGATTAGTTGAGTGTGTACATGTGAGAGTAGATGAATATTTGCAGTAGTCAAGGCAAAAATCAGAAAATCAGATTGAATAACATCATGATGAAGGTGAAGAGCAATCAGAAAATGATGAAGATGTAGTTGGAAGAACTCCAATAAACCCCCAAGCAAGTATGTTTAGAAGTACCACCTTGAAAATCAGATTACAGGAAGCAAATATCTTGGTGTACAAACTAGAAGAAGACATGTTGGAAATGATGATCAAGTTAACTTGTGTCTTCTAACTAAAATAGAACCAAAGAGTTACAATGAGGCCAGCAAGATTGAAGATTGGGTAAAGGCTATGAAAGAAGAGCCACAACAAATTGAATGAAACAAAACATGGATTTAGTTCCAAGGCTAGTTGATAGGAACATTATTGGCACAAAATGGGTCTACAAAAACAAAGTAAATTAAGAAGGTAGAGTGATAAGAAATAAAGATATACTAGTATGCAAGGGATACTCACAAGTCGAGGGCATAGATTTTGAGGAAAAATTTTCCCCATTTGCAAGACTAGAAGCTATTAGAATGTTCTTAGCATTTTTAGCATATAAAAACTACACAGTTTATCAAATGGATGTTAATTCTGCACTCTTGAATGGTAATCTTGAGGAAGAAGTTTACATGGAACAACCTAAATGGCTTGAGTCACTTGAAAAAGGATATTATGTATGCAAATTGAGAAAAGCATTATATGGGTTAAAACAAGCACCTAGAGCATGGTACTCTATATTGGACAACTATTTGCATCAGCAAGGCTTCAAGAAAGGATGTGTTGATAGCAATCTATACACCAAAGTGGAAGGTAACCATATGATTATAGTTGTTGTTTATGTAGATGATATCATCTTTGTTGGAAGTCATGATAATTTGTGCAAGAATTTTGATGATCAAATGCAACAATAATTTGAAATGTCGATGATAGGTGAGTTGTCCCACTTTCGTGGTTTGTAAATTTCACAATTAGACAAAGGAATTTTTAATTCACAAATCAAGTATGCTAAAAACAGGTTGAAAAGGTTTCAAATGAATGATTGTACAAGACTGTTAGTACACCTATGGTGACTGGATGCAAGTTGTCCAAGAATGATGATTCACTTGATGTTGATCAAACCATGTTTAGATCCATGATTGGAAGTCTCTTGTACCTTATTTCCTCTACACTAGATATTGTACAAGCAGTATGTATGGTAGCTAGATTTCAGTCTTCTCCAAAACAATCTCGTTTTAATGTTGTAAGAAGAATTTTCAGATTTTTGCAAGGTAGTTTGAGCTATGGTTTATGGTATGCTAAACATGATGACTTTGCAATGCAAGCTTACATAGATGCAGATTGGGTTGGGTGCATAGATGACAGGATGAGCACGAGTGGAGGTGATTTCTTTCTTGGTGGTAGATTGGTCTCTCGGCACAATAAAAAGAAAGAATATATTTCACTGTCTACAGCTGAAGCAGAATACATAGTTGTTGTCTCATGTTGCTCTCGAGTTCTCGAGATGAAAAAAACTCTAAAATATATTCAAGTATAATATTCAAAACCTATTTCCATTATGTGTGATAATTCCAGTGCAATTGATATCTCTAAGAATCTAGTCATGCACTCAAGAACCAAGCACATAGCTATTAAGTTTCCTTTCTTGAGAGAAAAATTGAGTAAAAAAGAAGTTCAACTTGAATATATGAATATAGGTGAGAAAATAGTTGATATCATTACCAAACCATTTCCCAAAGAGACATTTGAGTATTTGAGAAAGAGATTGGGATTTGTATCTCCCTCTTCTAACACTTAGATGGATAAGGAAGTTTATGATTCAGGGGGAGCTTATTAGACTTCATCTTCCATCCCTGAGTTTGTTCTACTCCAATGGGGTAGAAGTATCAAGTTTGAAGTTCCAAGAGAGATGGTTCTTCAAGGAGAAATGGTTGTTACTCATGTCATACACTTGATGTTTCCAATATTTTTTTTTGTCAATGATTATTGTTGCTCCTTACATTTTTCTTGGTGGAGAGTGTGTTAATAGTATTGTTGTCCTTCACATTGGAAACTGAAAATCTGAATCTTGTTATGATAATGATAGGGGGAGACAATCTGAAAATGGTATGTACAATCTGATGTCTTTTTAGTTTTATGCTAAAGGGGGTGACTTTTTTCTATGTCATCCTTTGCCATTATTGTTAAAGGGGGAGAAATTAAATGGAAAGTGTCTGGCTAGAGATGATTATGTGCATGGATAAGTTTATCTGTAAGAAGGGGATAAAACTTCAGTTGGTATCATAGCAATCGATTGGTTGACATCAATGCCAAAGGGGGAGATTTTTGGCATTGAGTTTATTTGGTTGGCATTATATTTCCATTGATGTCAACTCATGGTATACAAGCAGCATAGATATAGGAACCTCAAAGTTTGCAGCTACAGTAGTGTGCAGTTCAAGCAATGGGAAGATGATTGCATAGCGATAGGAGCTTCACAATGACAAAACCTTAACAAATTCAAATCGAAGTCAATGTTGGTCAATATTTCAAAATGCAAAAGACAACTTTGCAACTTGGGCCGATTAGAGAAAACTGACATGGAAAACACGTGGCAAACCATATGTGGAAGAATGACGGCTTTGTGAAAGAATGATGAATATGTGAAGGTTTGGCTGATTACCTTTGTTTTCTCTGCTAGGGTTTTTGTATGCACAGGATTTTGTTGTGTGGGGCTACAGGAGATTGCTTGTGTTATGTCATTGCTCAGATATTATGACAGTTATAGGATGATGTGCAGGTTTATCCCTACATCGAAGGTTTTTGTTTTTCATTTTATCCAACATAAGGTATGGCAATTTTACCCTAAGTCAACACATCAGAGATTTATGTTTTGTCTTCTCTTCCATTCAGCAAGGCGAATCTCTATGATTGATGCATGTCAGATTTAAATCCAATTTTTATAATCCTTTGATTGTGTCTTCAAGTTGCATTGATATGATTCAAATAAAATCATATTTAGGTTATTCTTTGTTTGGTGGTGAAGTTTCTTTCTATAACAATGTTCAATGAAAATATTATTCAAATCTTTTATTTGGGTTTAATACCTCTTGTAGAGTCTAGTGATGCCCTAGATAGTGATATTTATTTATTGCAGATTGGATGTTGAAATCAAATTTGTAAGTTATAGATTAAACTAGGAAAGTTGATGCAATAAGAGATCTGATATTTGTTTTGATTAAAAATAAGGATGAGGCATTTTAAATTAATGGCAGTCAGCCTAAAAAGAAGAAGCAGCATCATTTTTTTCAGTTGCTTAAGAAGAGCATTAAATACTTGCAGATGGAGTAACTAGAAGAGAATAAGATTTAGGTTTTGTTTAATGTTCTGTAAACATATAAAATAGAAAATTGTTCAAAAATATTAGAGCAGATGCAGAATTTGTAATGATAGAGATAATTCATCTCATATGTTGCTACGGGAATAGATCATAAATCTGGATAAAGTTGCTACAAGAAGGTCAGAAGGTTACTGACGGAACATTGCAGAAATATTTGTTTGAAGATTAGGGCTACAGAATTTCGATTGTCCTACAGGAGTAATAAATATCAAAGGCAGATATTTATTGTTGGGGTTATTGAACATAATGTTGTAACCTTTGAAGAGTGAGAGGGTACGAGTGGAGAGCAGATAGGTGTGAAAAGAGATTAGATGACTCTGTAAAAATAGAGTATGCATTTCTGAGTGATTGAATGCTTTTATTTTTGCAAAATTGTGTGAAGGCATGTGTTAGTTTTGTAGAGACTTATTGTGTGGGTGTAGATCATAGAGTCTTGCAGTGTTAGTTCAAGAATACTTGTAGAGTGAGTTGATTATTAAAGGCTGAAAGTTGTTTACAACAAAAACAATAAAGACTTTCAAGTGCAGAAATTTGTTTGAGTTACAAAACTTCATTTGTAACATGATATTCAAACTGTAATCAGAAATCTCTTATTGTGTTATCATCTGAGTGGGTGCTCAAATTAGGGGTAGAATCTCCCTTGAGTTGGTGCTCATAAACTAGGAATTGATGTTCCTTTGGGTTGGTGCCCATAAATTGTAAACAATGATCATTTTCATTGTGAGGCTAGATTAGAGCAGTAGCCTCTAATAGCTATTCTCACCGAGGTTTTTCCCATCTTAGGTTTTCCTCATATATATTGTGTTGTGGATGAATTTTGTGATTTTGGTTTGGTTTCCTTTCTCTAGTTCTTTGTTTATGCTTTCAGTATAGTTTTTTACATTGCTTATAACGTTCAAAATTGTAGCCCACTGATTCACCCCCCCTCTTAGTGGTCTTTGTGTTCCTTCAAAAGTGTTTGTTTAGAACCTAAATCAGAGACCTTAAATATCAACTCAGAAACCCAGATTTTAATTTTTTCAACCCCTATGTAAGGACTCATTCACCTTAGGGAAAAAAATTCATTATACAAGTCATTTTCTAAACTTTTGGGCATTAATCTGTCTCTGTCTATTTTGCATATTGTTGTTTTTGAATCTCAATTTCAATTTTTGGAGTTACAATTTTTTGAAATTGTTTGTATTCAAGTTAATTGGTCAAAACAAGTGCTTTGTTCAAACATAAAATTTTCATTCAAAAGATAATAATAACATGAGTATGGTCAATTTTTTTGATGTTCAACCTCGTCAAAGCCAAACCAAAATGTCTCTTCACATTGCTTTCTCACAAAATGACATAATCATACATGTACTTGATAGTCCTCTTTACATAGCCAAAAGAATCAACGACAAGCCTACTAATGGGATATTAATTGATCATGTGTGTAGAGAATGTAATCACTGAGGAATTTTTGTTTGTGCATAAACTTTATCAATATTCTTATGAACAATCGAAAGCATGGATCAAAACACATAATGGTTTTGCTTTCCCTATGATAGGTTCGATCAGTCTCCCCTTAAAATTTGGATCGAAGTAATTAGATGTCTCATTCTCCATCATCTTGTTGTTGAACCAGTTTTGTGTGAAGCTAGGCTATCCATGGCTACGCTCCATGGATGTCATCCCGTCAATAATGCATATATGCTTAAAATTTCCATTTGGAAATGAAATTTTCACTGTACATCATAGTGGTTTTGATTTGGTGTCTTCCCATGTAAATTTATCATTAGATTTATTTTGGACCAAACGTATGGAACCTATTAAGCCTCGTGAGGACTTCTTTTTCAAATCTTATCAAAATTTCAAAGAAAAGTGCATATCAAAATTATCTCTTAGCAATATCCCTCAACCCATGCTTGAGTCTCCTATCATTTATGAAACCATGATTGAACCAAAATCCCTTCCGAGTAAACAAGACAAATCCATGACAAATCCTCCACCTATTTCCTATAAGAGACTAAGAGATAACTATACAATTTTTGTTGTGCCTCCTAAGACTAAAAAAGTTTATAAACATGGTGCAAAGATAATGTGGTTGACCAACCCTCAATGGTTCCTTTTTTTCCTCCCTTGCGGGAAAAAAAGAAACCTATGGTTGATAAACCCGCTCCTATGCAATCACAACTTTAAAACTATTTAAAAAGAAACCAAAATGCTAAAGAGTGTAGGCATAGATGTCATGCTATTTCTTGTAAGTTAAAAGAAGAGAACAAAGAAGAAAACCAAGATCAAAATCTAACTCAAACAAATAATGATGATTCTCCACCTTTGCCACAGCAACAGCAAAAATATGAAACCTCTATGGACATTATCATTAGGCCTCCTATTGTGATTAACTTGGATGATGATGAAAATACTAAGATTGATGAGGAAGTGTATAATGAGTTGAATTTATTGTTTTCCTCTTCCATGAGCTTAAACAATAACAACTATGATGATCCTACTAGCAAAAGTGCATCACCATGTGTTGAACCTGGTGATTGTCCTAGTACGGCACTCATTTTTTCCCCTTTGGATAGTCATTTGCCTTCTGTATATGATGAAAAATATTGGGATGCAGATGACTTGCTTTAGGTCGTCTTGCATGTTTCATACTAGCTTTATATCTTCTTTTCTATTTTCTTTGTGTGATTTCATGTTCATAATGTGATCCCCTGTACTGTGTTTCTTGGTGTGTATTTGGATGAACCTTGTCACTCCGTTGGTGCAAGAATATAAAGGAAGTAAATTGTCGTGACATTCTTCTATTTGTATCTTCATTCTTCTATTTTTTGTAATCATTGTCTTTTTCTCTTGTCTTGTGTTTTCCTTTTGGAGATGATGCAAAGCATCGAGATATTTAGGTCTCTTCCATGTTGACCCAAAATGCTTCTCCTTTTTTTCTCTCTCTCTATGTTTCATTCTTCTTTTGTGTTCATTATTCCATGAGTTATTTTGGGAATGATGATGATTCCAACCTCAATTATATCACTATAGCAAAGACATACGCTGGCCCCAAATCCATGGATCCCTTATGTTTATCTTAGGATTACATATGGGGTGAAATCTCCTTTTCATGGAATAGCTTTATTTGGAAACATATGTTTGGCATAGGGCTTTCCAAATAAGCTCGCATGCCTCTTTCATCTACTGGCTTTTATCATATTCTACTTTAAAGTAATTTCTCATAGCATGGTGTTTAGCAATTTCTTTAAAGTGGTGGGTAGTATGCCTCCCGCTTGTTGCTTGCTTGATGTCATGACCTCTTGTTCAAAGTGTGGTCTTCTTATTTCATGTCATGTCTCTTCTTTTTGGTTACATTGGGATTGATGTCCTTCAAGAGAATGACCTTTCTTGGCATATGACATTCCTCTTAGTGGTAATGTTATAGCTTGCATTCCCTAAGGTAAAAAAATTTTGTCTCTTAACTAGTCCTCTCTTGATTGTAATATCGAGTGTGATGTTCCCTAAAGTGATACCTTTCATGAACTAAGCAAAACCCCTTTGACTATCTTAAATCAAAACTTTTTCCCATTAATCATAACATAACTTGCTTGGTGGTGCATTTGTTTCATGAGTGTCTAGCATAACATAACTTGCTAGCCTTGAGATTGTTGTATGTGGTGCCTTATCAAAGTTATCAGGGAGTATAACTTTTGGTATGGTTGACATATGGGAGCCTATACACCTGGAATGACTTTCCGATTGCCACTTTTTTTGTGGGTATACACCTCGTGTATATCGGACCGCACTAGATCTTAGGCTCATTGAGTGTATATTGGACTGCACTTGTGAGCATGATTTCATGGTCACCTTTCAAAACACAACTTTCTTGCTTGTGGTTCCATGAGAGCGTGTTTTATGGACTTGGCATAACACAACTTGCTAGTTCATATTTTTCTTATATAAATTTCGGCATTATATGATGTTGTATCTTGTGTCGTTGTTGCATTTGTATGTCTCTTTGTGCCTTTGTTGGTTTTCCATGGGATCGTTTGATCCTAGGTGCTCGATCATCCTCCTTGATCTTTTTTATCTCATCTTTCCTACAAGTGTACAATTGGATCTATCTTGACTTATTTTTCTACTCCAATATAAACCTTCTTAGGTGCATTATCTATTTCCAAATTTACTTCTTTCAGGTCTTATTCATGTGTAGGGAATGACCTCACATCACACTTGTCTAAACTATCAAAGATCATTTCTAATACTACTAGTAACTTTCTAATTTTATTATATTTTAGTTTAATTAACTCATTTCCAAATATGGTTTCTTGTCCATCAATTATCTCTACAAAAATTTGGAAATCAATCTCTTGACTTTGGTATTCATCTATACAATGCAAAAAATTAACAAATCTTGATCATTGTTGAACACCTATCAGTTACAAATTTTATCTAGGATAGGTGGCCTTATCTTAACTTCAACCTTAGATATCTCAAAAAATGTAATATCATCATGTTTCAGAGCTATATTAGCAATAAATTTTGCTAGTAAATTTTAGACCTCTCTAACCATTCAATAGAAAAAGAATCAAACAATTTAATAGTTCCCATATACCATATTTATATTGCTTCAATCTCTTATGTTTGGATACATATTTTTCCTTAATTTGGGATATGACCAACTCAAAGTCCCCTATAGCTCTAAGCTTCTCAATATCATTTTTTATTTCCATATTTGGTCCTAACAATAAAGCCTCATACTTTGTAACATTGTTGGTACATTCAAATTTTAGAGAGAATGGGTACTTGTAGGACTTACCTCTTGGTGATATGAGAATCACCCTAGCACTTGATCCTTGTTTTGAACACACTCCATAAAAATACATTAACCATAGTCCATCATCCTAAACATGTTCTTTAATATATTGAGCTATAGGTGCAACCTCCTTCTTCTAAACTGGATTTCTTCAACTCTAAAGCTATTCATGTTAACATCAATGAAACATACTTGCTCAGCTAAATGTAGATCCTCAATAAGGTTAGGAGACCTCTTTTCTCTGTTCAACTTAAAATTCTTGACATTGATAGGGATCATGGCATAAGATAGATACAATTGCATTCTTCCATTAATTATTGTTGACCATTTTCTTGATAAAAGCATCCCATACTAAGGTGTGATGTAAACTATAGCTACATTCATTACAAAGTATTTCTCAAGGAATGCAACAATCTTGAAATGTATATCTTTAATTATTCCAATCACTAGAAGCTCCCTAAAATCCATTGTAAAGAATTTTCCAAATAATTTACTTAATTATAATCTCAATTCTTTCATAATGGCCAAAGGCATAACATTGGTAGATGCCCTTGAATCAATCATGCAATTCCTAACCAATTTATTATTAATCTATAGAGTAACATAAATAGGGTCAACTTTATTACGGCATGTAGTCAAAGTAGTGCACAAGACTACTTTAGGTGTTTCATTTACGACACTTTCAAATTTTAACCTTTTTTAAATTTTTCTCTACCTCTTTTAGGTATGGTATTCACCTTCTTATTGCCAGAGTCTATAGCTGCACCATTTATGATTACAACTACCTTCTCTTTATGTTATTCAATTCTCATCATTTCTAATAGAGGAACAAACACTTTAATTTATGACAACGCTTGAACCATATCAATAGAGATATACTTTGGAATGTCGGAGTTTATAATAACAGGTATAATCTAATCATTGATCCTCTTTTCTTCACTTTGTGGCTCAATTATTTGAATAACCTTAGTATTCCTTTTCTCTTGTTCTTCTTTCAACTTTTGGTACTTGGCCTTTATGAAAGGAGATACAATTTCATTTGTATTCTTTTCAATGCCCTTTCCTCTATATTTTGTATCCTTGTTTTTAGCTTCATATCCCTCTCTTTGCTTACTATATTTTTTTATTGTAAGGAAAGATAGGTTTTTATAAGGGACCCGAAACCCCAAAATATAAAATAATGCTACAACAGAAGAAAACACTGCCAACCAGCAATAGAAAAATAGCTAAGAGCACAAGCCGATAGACCACAACAAAATAGAAAGCAACTAAACAACAAAATACTTTAAATTCTTTAAGGTATCTACAACCTCTAATTCATGTCGATAATGTTTATCAACCAGCATTAGCAAATCTTCCTTCTCCTCATCGAAGGTCTTCTTCTTTTTACCACGAGTATGAGCACTACACCCTTCTCAACTTCCAACACTGTAAAATTATCTTTTTCCTTGAATGGATTCTCCTTCATCTTGTTCATGGTAGATCTCCCACTAATAATCTGCTCTTCTCTCAATTCTCATTTTTTCAATGAGAATTTTTAAGATTTTCGCACTCTTTTTAATGGAGTGTTGGCTAATCTTAAGGAGCTTTTTCATGCTAGATTTAACATCTTGAAACATATTTTCAATGTCTTGAATGCATTTATCATGATCCACTTTTAGCTCACGAACACCTTCCTCAACATCCATATGTTTTTTCTTTAAATCCTCCACTCCAGAGGAGGACTGGTCATTATCCTCACATACAACCTTCTCACCAACAGCCTTCTCTTGTAGACCTCGAAGTTTAATATTAACTTTTTAAGTTCCCTAGGAACCACTTGGTTAATTTGAAGCTTCCTATCACACTATCTCTTTCCACCCATAAAACATTGGTTATCACTTCCCTATCATTGATCAGGTAGTTGAAGTCCTCCGAGAAAGGATCAATCTTGGTTGCTTCAACTAAATTCTTAGTAAGGTTTGTCACAAGGGAGAGGCCAACATCCATTTTGGCCTCCCTTTTCACTTGGGTAGTATCCTCACCCACCTTCTCTTTCCCTTTAACACCAATCCCCTAGGACCCTCCAAATTACCCTTTGTTGGATACTATCACCATCATCATCATCACCCATTTGGGGCCCATCTGACCAAGAGAGAACCTTTATGGGACTCTTCTTAGGCAGAGTCTTTTTAGAGGGGGCTTTCCTTTTCTTCTTCCCACCCGAGACTGAGGAGGAGCAAGAGAGGACCTCTACCGATTCCACCCCACCCTTAGTGTCTTAATAGTCATCATTATCAGTCGTCGTAGTAGCAGACCCCTTATCAGACAACATAGGATGCTTTTGTTTCTTATTCTTAATTTTCCCTTTCTCTTTCATGGGTTTAATCGGCATGTTTTCTTCGGCATACTCCATGATCAGCAAGATCAAACCCTCATGCAAAACTGTAGCACTGGGGTTTTTATGATGGTCATTCATATAAGACTCTAAAGAAACAAGTAGGAATAAAGGAAAATACACCAACATTTTATGGCAAAAATGATTGAGAAAATTGAAATAAACACCAAGGATTGTCGTAACCTACTGTCAAGGGTGATGTATATCATAATCACCTCTAAAATCTCTACCCAAATTGGCTCAATCAAAATCCTTTCATAGCCCGATGAAGTCAGCTTCACTATTTCATACCCTTTGAAAAATGGTCTAGGACCTCCTCATTGGCTTTCCCATCCTTGAGAAATTTCCTTCCCTACAATTGGAGCTCAAAAACCTCTGCAATCAACTCCTCAAAAATAATAAACTCAAAACCTTGAACAATCAAGGTTCTCTCCTTCCAACCACTCACAAATCTTCTTGTAGCTTCATGGTCATACCCATGGAGTCTCACCATGTAAGAGGTGAGACCACCATTTTCCAAAATACTCCACACCTTCGATTTTCTCTTGAAGCCTTCATATGACAGTGGCTCAACACGGTTTCGCTCCCCTCCCATCTTCACCACGAGCTCACTTCTCTTCTCAGACAACAAACTACCACAGACCTAGAAAATAGAATGCAACTTCAAAACACCCACAAAGCATGTGAAGATAATTAAAATCATTAACCTCCCATCCTTTATAATCTTAGACTCTGTTATTGGCATCATTATAGAGAATGGAAAGGACCTCTACAGGCACATACATGTACCCATCCCACACTTGAGAAGCCTGAAGAATCACCCCTTTATTGGCATAAAAATCCGCCAACCTATTTCCCTCACTGAACACGTGAGAAATTATAACATCATCAAAAGTCTTTATCATGACTAAGGAATCATGAATAAGAGACTCGATTGACAAACTGAAGGGGTTTAAATTTAGAAAACATCTAATTATATTAAGTGAATTCCCCTCAAGCCACACTTATTTATAACCCCTTTCAAATTCCAATTTAATAAAACTAAAGGCAGCTTTGGCTTCAGCGAAATGGTTAGTTTGAGTTCCCAAAGGGAGTGCCACCATTGCTATTAACCTACCCTCATCATCTCTTAACACCCCATGTGTGTGTGTATACACCAAATTTATAAACCTACTAGATCTATTGTTACAAACATTTAAATATATAGATTGAAAAAAGAGTTACAATCAAGTAAATATAAATTGTATTAAATATAGAGCTTCACTACTCAATATATTTAGATTCAATACACACACACACATGTGTGTGTGTGTGTGTGTGTGTGTGAGTGAACATATCACATACACACAAGCACAAAATTATTTACATCTAATTTAAACCTACTCTCTATTGTGACAATTTTATAAACTATATAGATTGGAAAGAGAGTTACAATCAAGTTTAAACTTATTTTGTATTTAATTTATATATATTTTTGTCATTTGTATTTAGATTCACTACTCACAAATATACACATGTGTATGTATACATCTATGTGTGTGTATATGTATGTGTGTATGTACATATCACATACACACAAGCACAAAATTATTATATATAATCTAAACCTACTCTCTATTGTTACAATTTTATAAAATATATAGATTGGAAAGAGAGTTACAATCAAGTTTAAACTTATTTTTTATTTAATTTATATATATTTCTTTTGATACACTAATGCCAATCCTAAACTCTTGAGATGGCTAGATCTTGGCATCCATTGTTTATTTCCTATTGGTGAAGTTGGTTTCGTTTGTTTGCCTTTTTCTTTTTGTATGTGTTTCCTCATTTCTTTCTCATCTACAAGTCTCCACACTTCCAACTCATACTCATACATCTCCAATCACTATTCAATTCCTCAACCTTGGTATTTGCTTCCCTTAAACTATAAATTTCATTCAAAGCCTCATTAGTTAAATCAGCATGCTTACCTTTTTCCTTGCAGGGATCACGTTTCTTTTCCCCAAATTCTTCTGCATGCTCTTCGCCTTTATCTTCTTTCTCATCCTTTACAAAAAGAAAGGCCTAGATGGTAAGGACCCATATGCGTCTCTCAAAAAAGATATTTTCTCTTTTTCGCAGCAGGGAGAAGTTCTTCTAGTGGGCGACTTTAATGCAAGGACAGCCAATGAGCAAGTGTGTAGCTTGTGCAACAAAGAAGATAACAATCCTCTTTGGTTAACAGAAAAAGACAATCAGCTTTGGGCAAGGTGTTTGGAGGATAGAGGGGTCATCAACCATTATGGGGAAGAGTTACTTGCCTTTTGTGGCATTTTTGATTTAGTTATTTGTAATGGAATGAGACATTGGATGAACTCTGGTAATTTCACATACAAAACATATAATGGGGCAAGCGTTGTTGACTATGTTATTTGCTCGCAAACCCTTGTTTGCAAAATAATGAAAGTTGTGGTTGAGGAACCCGTGGAAGACTTAAAGTCTGATCATAATCTTGTTTGCCTTTGGTTGTCTTGGCCTAAAAATTGCCAATCTACGAAACGGGAACAACCTGATCATCAAATTGAAAAAAAGGGCAGAATTCTATTAACACAAGAAAATTGTAACATATTTATGAAAACTTTAAGGCAGTTAATGCAACAAGAAAGGAATCAAATGCAAGATTTAAAAATTCATTAGCGAACGCATAAAATTCAAGAGGCTCTTGTTGGCTGCAAAAGGGCAAAGAATAAGAGAAAAAAAGTAAGTCAATTTCCAACAAATGCTTGGTTTGATGAGGAAAGTAAAGTTGCACGAAAAGCAAGCATGCAGCTAGGCAAAGAAAAAGAAAATACAAAATTATACAAGCAAATGGTAAAAGTTAAAAAAATAGGTTTCATGAGTGCTAGACAGGAAGAATTGCTTTATCTTGGGAAGAACAACCCAAAGCTCTTTTGGAAAGAGCTTCAAGCAAAGGAGGAGGAAACGAAGAATAACATCACCGCAGCTCAATGGTTTGAATATGCAAAACACTTATATGAGGAAGATGTAGAGAATGAAAAGCCTCCAAGGGTAAACACATCAACAAAGCTTTTCACTTTGCAAGAAGTTAAAGAGGGTATCAAAAAGTTGAGGATAGGAAAGGCAAGAGACTTGGTTGAGCTTCAAGCGGAGTATCTAAAGTGGGGGGTGGAAATCATTGCTTCTCACATTATGCATATATTTAACAACATCATTCAGTGTGGGTTTTCGAAAGATTGGATAACTAGCTTAGCCATTCCCCTATTCAAAAGTGGGGATGTTAGCAACCCATCTAATTATCGTACCATCATGATCAACCTTTTGTTTGTAAAATTGTTTGGCAATATGATTGAGCACAGAATCAACAAATTGGCAAAAATTATAAATAAGAGAGCAAAGGGGCAAGTGGGTTTTAGGCCAAAACACTCAACAATTGATCATGGCATCACTTTGAGACATATCATTGAAAAGATTTGGGATGAGAAAGGGGAAGCCTTTTGTTGTTTTGTGGACTTTATGAAGGATTTTGACACAGTGCCTAGGCAAAAGTTGTGGGATAGAATGAAGGATCTTGGCATTCCTGAACATTTTAGAGTTGTTGTCCATAGGCTTTATGAGGATGTTAGGGTAAAAATTAGAACTCGGGCAGGTACTTCAGAAAGCTTTAGGAGCGACATTGGGGTTAAACAAGGTTGCCCTCTTTCTCCTACTCTATTTGGCCTTTATATCAATAAGCTTGAGGAGTGGTTGAATTTGAAGGGTGGAGAAGGGGTCCCCTTAGGAGTGTATATTGTAAAACTTCTTTTATACACAAATGATCTTATTTTGATTTCTAGATTTGTTCAAGGGTTGCAAGTGCATTTGGTTGCTCTTGAGCATTTCTGCAAAGATGTTGGTATGCAAGTTAACATTAGTAAGACCAAGATCATGGTATTCTCTAAGAAGAAGAAAAAAATCAGTTCAACTTTTATTTCGAAGGGAGTATCCTAGAGGAAGTAACAAAGTATAAATACCTGGGAATTGACTTCAACAAGAAGTTATGTTGGGAAACTTGCAGAAGGAAAAGAACTCTGGGAGGTTGGAGAGTGATGTTTTCTCTTCAAAACATATGCAGAGAAGTAGAGTTATGGGATTGGAAAACTATTCAAATATTGTTTGGGTTGCTAGTAATACCGGTGGTCCTTTATGGGTGTGAAATTTGGGCTAGCAGCACTTCGGACATCAAGTGGGTACACATAGAAAGAATTCAAAAACATTTGATCACAAGCAAATTCAAACTAAAAGCTTTGATTCCCTATGAAATACTTCTTGCTGAAATAGGGGCAATTCCTATTGAGGCCATAGCTATGGTGAGTCTTTTGATATATTTGAAAAAGGTTGAGCAGATGGAAATGTATCGATGGCCGAATGTTGTTTTTAGAGGTGTCTTAGGTGAAAGAAAGAAGGCATGGATGAATCAAAATTGTAAGTGGATGAGCAAGTGGAACATTCACTTGAACCAGTGTTCTAATAATAGTAAGGAATTAAAGTTGTATGTGGTTGAAAAATTCGCAAGATTGTGTGGACAAGGGCGGTTGGGAGAAAGAAAAAGTATTATGTAGAAGAATTTAATCCCAACTTGGACCATCAACAAAAAGCATATATAGAGGCAAATATTCCATGGAGGTCAAAGATTTTCATAGCACAATT
The DNA here is from genome assembly GCA_007115665.2 of Sequoiadendron giganteum. Lineage (NCBI taxonomy): Eukaryota > Viridiplantae > Streptophyta > Pinopsida > Cupressales > Cupressaceae > Sequoiadendron > Sequoiadendron giganteum. Next base: position 477,783,946 of record CM021103.1, on the reverse strand, counting down.
GAGGACTAACTCACATCGTCTTCGGTGTGAAACGGGGAGATGGAAAAGGCCAAAATAAGTTTGGGAAGAGAGGGTTTGTATCTTCTGTGCAGCAGGGCAGGTGGAAACAGAAAAGCATTTTATCCTAGATTGCAAAGCTTACAGTGACATCAGAGGAAGCTACATAAGGGGGTTAACAACGGGAAATTTTCAAGATCTATTCAGCATGGAATGGGTGGGTAGAATGGGAGAGTTCATTATCAAATTAAACGGCAGGAGAACAACACTTCACAATGCTAAAATTGTTGGGGTCACTATCCCATAGGCCTTCTTTTGGTCTCGTGGACATTAAAAGTCTTCTATTCTATTCTATTCTTATTATGGCTCCTTGTTTATTGGCCTTAGCCTCTTCTTCATGTCTCCAATTCTCAAACATTGACTCTTTATCTTCATGCCTCGTGGAATAAAGAATGAGTCATTTATTTCTTTAATGCATGTCCATTGATTGCTTGAATGGTAATGTTTTCTTGTGAATTTTTTGGTGCCTACATGATATTTTGGTCACGTTGTGTGCACTAGTGTACTGAGGAAAGCTAGACTGGATTTAATTACATTTGCTTTAATCGTCCACTGAGTTTTTCTAATTGAATCAAGAACCTTTGCTTTCTTCATGAGTTTAAACAAAGTTGCCATTATTTACTGTCTTCTTTGACTGCGAATAGTTTTCTTTGAGAGGCCTTCATTGTATAGCACAGTCTTCAATATTGCAAAAGGTTGTGTTTCAACAGCTTGCCATTATATTTTTGCATTGATATATTGAGGTTTCTATCAGCCTTGCATTGGCATCAGTACAATTTCTTTGAACAGCATTTTGTAGGATAACTCCATAGTGTGTGCATAATTGTTGTAGATTGTTATCACTGAATTTTGATGATTAACTGAGAGTCAAATTAGGTAGCTATCATTTCATGGCTTTGGTTGGTAGTATAGGCACTAATCTTGGGTTTGCGGTAAGACCATAAGACATCTTAATAATGAAGTTGTACAATGACTTAGATGATTAATGAGCTATGGAAATCTTGTTACTAGCCTTAGGTGATGTGTGTTTTGACACTTATACCTTGTCTTGTGGCGATTAAAAGCAATATGGATTTTTTTCCCATCATCACAACTGGTGCAAAGAACTAAGGAAAAGAATGGCTCATAGTGTAATATGGGATGCATTGATCTTCCTTTATGGTTGGAATGCATTAAAGGAGTAAGTGTTAGTGAACCAAATAATGGAAAATGCATGCAATGGTGTCACATCCACTTCATGTTGCTAGTTGGTCATTTTATGTGTGTCAATTACAATATATTTGTGTAAAATGGTCTCAAGTATTGTGTAAGTTGTACTTGTGCCCTTGCTAATGATGCAAGAAATATAGGATGCTTGTTTGTCATCATAGGTGGTGATGGATTGGAGAAAATGATGGGACCCATGGTGTAGCATGGGATGCACCAACATTCCTTTTTCAAATGGGATGTACTTAAATACTTACGTGTTGGTGACCTAGAAAAAGGAAACAAAACTTGTAGTAAGGTTGCAACTACTTCCTCTTGCTAATTGCTTACTATGTATACTTGTGAGCTTGTTTTGTTATTCACCTTTTGTACATGTTGGATGGCTAAGTTTCATTGTGTTTACCTATGATGTGGTTATAGGCTAGTGACCCTATGTATATGTGACATATGCTTGAGTCAAGCCCCATGTGTTCTTGCGAAGTGTGTAAGAGATAATCACCTAAGTTTGTGACAGAAGTGGGAGCTAATCAAAATCTATATAAAAGATGTATGCTTGATTCAATCACTATGTGAGCATAGGATGTTGAAATGATATGCTATTTGTGTGTGTTTGTACACTAATGAGTGGCATGGAACAAATAATTGATTGGATTGTGTTCGTTATCATTATATTGTAATTAGAAATTCTGATTTAAAAGTGAGATCAAAGATATCATATAAGAGGAGAGTGAATTCTCTCTATCTTTGGCATACGAACTATGGAGCCATCGATTCCCAAAGGAATACATGGGAAAAGACATTATGAATGATCCCTCAAGGTTTGAGTCTAGATCTGGGTATGACCTTGATATTGGGAGCTTAGCACATTCTAGTGTGAGCATCTGAGTGGTGGCGTAGAGTTGTCACACTGATTGTGGTTAAAGAGGTTATGAAGTTGGCAATTCTAAATTAAATGGAAAATGCTTGATCAATTATGTTACTACTTGTGAGTTGGGAAAAAAAATTAGTAGTAAATGAGGGGTAGTTATTACAAAAGCTTTCATATATAAGAGACATCTAAGAAGCTGCAAGAAAAAATTATATTAACATTCACAATAAAAAGTGGGTATAAGTGGTTACAAAAGATAGTAATAAGGTGAAGGAACCTAAGAATTTAAAAGTAATTAAACACTAAAACAATATCAACCTGAAAAGAAAGGATTCAACAAATGGTCAAATTAAACAAAATTCAAAATTGATGTGGATAAGAAAGCTCATTTCGGGATGTAAATACAGTGACAACAAATTGTCTTAACATATTTGCATAGCTTTTTCATTTAATTTTGCAACAAACGAAAAAGATAGCATTGATATACAACCAAAAACAAGTCAGAATTTATCCGGAGGAAGTAAAATGAGCAGTGATTATGAAAAGCTCATTCCCAAATAGTGTCCAATCTGAAAGAAAATTCTCATAAAATTGACCGTATATGTATGATTAAGCAATTGCATCGAAACTTTCTCTGAGATGCATTAGCATAGAGGTGTGTAAATAACTTATATGTGGTCACAATTGTGATTCCTCAAGACAATTTAATAAGATCATAAGTTCTGATGACATAACAGAATGTGCTTAGAAATTATCTATGCCTTGGCTCCCCCACAGTTACATCACGTCTTCTGTTTGCATTGGCATCTTGGTGACCTCTCCTCATCATTGCCGCAAATTCATCATAGTTAATTCGTCCATCCTAACATTTGAACAAACAGAAAATAAGCATAAATTTAGCCTTTCTCTAAGAAATTTTGAAATATATATTTTTCCCTGATAGCAGAATATACTTACATTGTCTGTGTCTACCTCGGCAATTATATCCCTAATAGTTTCTTCATCACCCAATCCATACTTTTTCAAGGCTTGCTCCAATTCCTCCTTTGTAATGTACCTGTAGAAATCCCAAATAAATTTGGAAATCACATTTTCACTATAAGTGAGAACAAATCCCTGAAAATAATGGCATCTGCCCTGGCTTCTAAGCAAACTTACCCACTGTTATCTTTATCAAAATATTGAAAGGCGGAATAGATATGATCTTCCTTGTCCATTCTGTTCATGTGCACTGTGGCTGTGATAAATTCAAGGTAATCAATGGCTCCATTCCCATCTACATCTGCCTGAAATAACAAACATAAAACTAAATGAAACAGTCACTGAAAAAGTGCTATTACATCAAAATAACTAGAATGATTTAGTGATCAAACTTTCAACACCCTACATGGATCTGATTTATAGGAAATATATTTCATTATCTTACAGCATCCATCAATTGCCTGACTTCTGGGTCAGAGATTCTAGACCCTAATCTTGCAAGACCAGTCTTCAACTCTTCATATGTGATTGTACCACTGTTATCAGTGTCCATAGTTTTGAACATCTCCTTCAAACCCATTATTTCCTCTTCTGATAGATTCTCAGCAATCACCTGTGTTTAGATTGAAACATTTTAGAGTATGGACAAAAATAGTTAGATATGCCTGATTCAACATTATGGAAGTATACCTTCAGAGCAACTTTCTTCAGCTTGTTCATTGCCCTGAATTGCTTCATCCTAATCAATACAGCAGTATCAAGTGGTTTGTCAGGGGCTTCCCCATCTTCTCTCATCCATGGATGGTCTACATCATGCAAAACAATTGATTAGAGTTTGAAGCAGTAAACTAGTTCAATATAAAAATCAATTTATATTGCATTACCACCAAAATAGGGTATTTCTAGCATCAATGAGCACAATCCTTTACAATGAAGAGAAAGGACATACTCAAAACGTCAAGAGCTGTAAAGCGTTCCTTGCAATCCTGTTTCAGCATATTTTTGACAAGGTCTTTAGCACCACTAGATATAGATGGCCATGGATCACTTGTGTAATCAATGTAACCATGCAAAATAGCATCAAAAATGCCTTGTTCCGACTCTGTCCAGAACAAAGTTGAATGTTGGAGTGGCAATCAATATATGGGCAGAAGGTATCACACATCACTGTACTGTAAGCATCTACTTCAAAAGAAATAGTCCAGACTAAAAAATGTTTCAATAGTAACCTGCCCAAAAAGGAGGTACACCAGACAGAAGAATGTACAGTATTACTCCAGCACTCCATATGTCTATCTCTGGTCCATAGTTTCGCCGCAAGACTTCAGGAGCCACATAATATGCACTGCCCACAATATCTTTGAATAGTTCACCTGTGTCAAGCAGATTAGATGAAATGTTCAGCATTTGCAAATTTGGTAGTTAAATTTGAACAGCTTATTGTAGAAAAAAAGTTACCACTAAAGACCTTATGCCCACAGGACACCTGACAGCAGCTTCCAGTCTTCAAGGAGGCAGAAAAAGTAATCAAAACTATGTTGTTACCCTTGATTTTTTTCAATGCTTGGCCAAATTTAAGAATCCTAAATAGTATTTACTCCCCAAAACCTTAGTATTTACGCAAAAAAAAAAATGACGACTGTAAAGTGCAGTAGAGTAAACACATATGTTGGAATTCATAAAGGATTTGAGATCCAATTAATATTTTTAAAGAGGCTTATTTATTTATATAGAGAAACAGTGTGTTTCAGGTCTAATTCAGTTTTTGGACTAAAATCATTGAATCCTATCCCTGAGAAATTAAAATTACATGTATCTCCTTAGTTGAGCAAAAGCATTAAACATTAAAGGTATGGCAACATCAACAAAGAGCTTTACAGTCCAACTTGAGCAGATTAGAGTATATCACTAAATTTCAATGGTGAAGCCAGGGGTAATTTCTGGGACTGCAGGATGCAGAGAGGTACGAAGAGACCATCAGGGCAGAAGCTATTGGCCTTCTGTGGCAAAATAGGAGTTCCTATTTAAAATACAATTGAATCAGTGGCTTTAATTCTTGTCCTTACAACTGCCACAGAATTGAACTTTGCTGATTAGATGGCCAATGATGACTCCAAAGTGATCGTTGGTACCATGCAGGGCTCTTTTGATAGTATTAAGGGAAAAATTCAACATGGGTAGTAAGAGACCATCAGAGCAGGGGCTACTGGCCTTAAGTGGCAAAGTAGAAGTTCCTAGTTAAAAATATAAATGAATCAGTGGCTTTAATTCTTGTCCTTATGACTGCCACAGAGTTGCACTTGCTGATTAGATAGCAAATGGCAACTCTAAAGTGATCGTTGGTACCATGCAGGGATCTTTTCATAGTCTAAGTGAAAAAATCAACATGGCTAACAGGGGTAATAATATGTACCTCCATGTGTCTCCAAAGGACCAGGTGAATCCCCATGATGATAAACATTGTTCCCACGAGGCACTTATTCCTCTCACATCTTAGTCAAATTATGAGTATTGTTTTCAGATCTGATGGGACTTTGGCCGAGCATGATCAATGTCTTGCTTGCTGATTTTGAGGGTGCTGATTGGAATTTGAATATGGTAACAATTTTCCTTCTTTCCATTTAAATTTTTAGTTTTTGCATTCTTGTTGATGTGAGAAATTCTTTAAGCTTAAGGGTTATAACAATTTGGAGATGCTGAGCCCATATATAGTGATAGAACTTTCTTTAAGGCCAAGATTCTGGAGGAGGGTCTGAACCTCACAAAAGGAAACATTTGGAGAATCTGATTCTGCAGTTTAATGACCCAACCTTGATAAAGCACATGAGAAGCAAATTCAGGATTTGGAGGAGGATCAAGTGAAAGCAGAGATGGCAGTTGAGTAATGGTTGGTTGTGGGACCAAAAAAAGTAAAACTTAAAGCATTTGGAAAGATCTCAATAACTCTTGAGATAGGAGCCTCAAATTTGATTCAGACTCAAGCCTTAGCAAATTTTCTGACATTTAAAAAACACATAAATTTGTAAAATAATCTTGAAAAGCATGCATAAAAACTAAATTTAAAAAACTCCCAAGTAGTCTTCCTTCATCTATAGATTAAAAAATGAATTCAATAGACATCAAAGTGTCATATGTCATATGATATCAGTATCATAGAAGCATAAATCCTCAAAAAATTGCAAAAACTCCAATTTTTCCCCAAAAAATCGTGATTTTCAACGATGTTTAAGGGTTTAAATCATGAAAAAATCACACAAAAATTGCATGAAAATCGCAAAAAAATTGCCCAACCAACCCGTTGCAAAACCATAACCTCGCAAAAGCACTATTTAATCAGGTTTTTTGTTGATTTCCATAACCTCGCAAAAGCACTATTTAATCAGGTTTTTTGTTGATTTTTAGCATAGAACTAAGTGTTGGCTGTTGGGACGTGGTTCACTCTCAAAGATTCACTAGATTTCATTAGGTTGCTAAGGCAAATCGCAGGTAGGCGGCCTTGAATGGACATATATTTCTAATAGATGTTTTTTTAAGGACATTAAAACAGAGACATGTTCTGCCGCACCCAAGACGAGGACATCCCCGAGACGTGGGGACGTTTGGGAAACGTCCCTCCATCGTCCCTCAGTCGATGTTAAGGACATTAAAACAGAGACATGTTCTACCACACCCAAGACGAGGACATCCCCGAGACGTGGGGACGTTTGGGAAACGTCCCTCCATCGTCCCTCAGTCATCTCCGCATTTCCCCACCATCTCCTAAACGTTTCTCTTTCAAGGGGACGTTTCCTCGGTGTTTCTGGCCAAAAAGGGACTATGGGACATCCTCAAGACTCCTAGGAAACTCCCAAGCATTTCCCACGAAAATGAAAAAAATAATGATTTTAAAAAAAAAAACTTCTAGTTCTAATTCCAATGTCTATATTTTGATTTTCAACGTTCACTAGTTCAATGAAATCATTGCAATGTGTTCAAATTCCATAGTAACGAGACTCGCAGGTTTGAAAAGTGCAAAAAAAACATAAAAATTTAAAGTTAAAACTTGATTTTTTTTTCATTTATTGTGAATGCAAAATGATGTATGCCGTGAAGATTTGTATGGCGCTGCCCCTCAACCTTGCTGGGGGCATTGCCCCTCGAACCCACTGGGGGCACTACCCCCAAACCCCCACATGGGGCATTGCCCCTTGACCCCGTTGGGGCAATTGCCCTCAAACTTGAGATTATTGTTGTTGCATTAGTCAGGACTTATCTTAGACACATTCATAGGAAGGATGCAAGCTCCTCTAAGCCATAGACTTCTAGTTATTGTTTTGATATTTCATATTTGTTTGGAACATTTGATGTCATGGATTTCATATTCCATGAATTTTGTATACATTTGACTTTTGAATCTTTGACTATATATCTAAGTGTGCTATTTACTTCAAGTACTATTTAAACTTTACTTATTCCTTAGGCTTCTACAATTATACATCTTTTTATAACTAATTTTTCAAGTACTATATGTATTTCAGCACCACTTCCCCCCCCCTCCTCTCCCGACCGTCGCCCCCAAACTTAGGCCCCCCGTCTCCGCATCAGGAAACTACGTAGAACTATGGTATTTTATATCAAAATGAAGGGTTGTTTTGGTTATATTTAAATTTCCTATATATTTTGCAGGCTTAATGCTCTATTAATTGGTGAAACTCGCTACTTAATTCATGCCCTCCACTTGTTCGGGAACTACATTCCATTCAGGATCGTCATATACATGGAGGTTCAGAAGGCCTGCAAAGAGTACAATAGCAGTGCATGAATTCTTTAGAAATATATAATGGAGCATTCCATGCATGTTAAATAGGTATCAAGAAAACTAATACATGCCTTGAGAGAAGTCATGCCCTAGTCTTGTGGGCTTATCTTAATCCCTCTCGAAGTAGGCCTCATATATTTTCTCTTTAATGATCCAAATAGATTTCAGCAATTGTCCCATTGAAAGGGAATGTTCCTCATGCTTTGATTTTCCATTGAAACTTGTACCTATAATCTCTCAAATTCTCAACTCAAAGTCCATCAATTTTTTTAACTCCATCATCCACTTATATGCAAAATCAAAGAAAATTTACTTGAATAATAATAGCTAAAATTTTGGCTCAAATAGTTGCTCTCTTCTTTTGTACTAGCAAGTATTTATTATCTAACAATTAACAGTCCCCTTACTATTTTACAAATCTGCTAAAATAGTTATCAATGAGAACATTTCAATATCATTTATATTCTTTTGAGATTTAAGATATTGTTTCAAAAGCATTTTGTATTACTCTATCTTGAGCTATTTGATTCAAAACCTATTAAGTTGAACTTTGCAATTGCTTCCTTTGTCATATAATTTCCCTTTCACACTCTTCATTGGCACTATTCTAGAAATTGAAAGTACTGTTAAACCACAAATATGAACCAGTTGATTCCCGTTTTGTAATTTATGATGTTTGATCAACAAAGGAAAACTGTCTTTTTAATGACTTTCTTGAACAACTTAGAAGAAGCTCTGAACTAGGAGCTTCATCATCAGGACCTGCAGCCCTCTAGCAGAACTCTATTTGTACAGGCAAGAGTCATTGGCTACATTTGAGTTTTGAGAACTTTGTACTTAGTTTATAGGTTGACTTTGTACAAACTATATTGTAATTGAAATTTTATCAATTGTAAGCATCTAGTTATTATTTATGCATTATAAAGTATGCTTTGTGCAATGCAATGTAATCAGTGATATGAATATAATAACAAAATCCTATTTTATACAATTCTTGTATTAAACTCTATTTTATTTGCTCTCTATATCTCTATGCTATGGAAATGCCCTTAATTTTCAAAAAAAAAAAGTCGTTTGTCTCTTTTTTTACAATTTTTTATGTTTTTTCTTAAATCTGATATTTTCCCCTTTTTTTCTCGATTTTTTCCTGATTATTCCAAAAATTCTTATACTCATGGTTTGCAATTTTTTTCCCCAAACGATTTTTTGTATTCATAATCTACAAATTTCTTGTATCGGTGCCCTTGAATTGAATGGTAATGATTCATGTTGAGCAATAATATCATCTTTAGCCTCAACCTCAGGCATATGATGTGCATTCGATGAAGCCCCTATTGATGCCTTACCTTCTACTGACTTATTTGCTATCCATGCTGCTGCCTCCCTCTACAAATCAGCAATCTCATCTACAAAAAACATGGGCTCCACTTCCTCAACAATCCAATCTGAATATAGATCAATGTCATCAAATTCAATTGCCTTGTGTGTCTACTACTCCTCCACCTTGGCATGCAGGCAAAGGTTGTACCACACAAAGACAAGGCCATTCAAATTCTTTTGAGTCAACCTGTTGTGCTTTTTCATTTGAATGGCCTCAAATGTGCTCTACTATGCTCACACCTAGAAGTGCTACAAGAGTGGGACGAAATGCAAATAGCAAGAGATTGAAAATTATAAGTTTTTACACCAAAATCAAAATTTTCCCACCAAAAATCTATGAGGGCAACATTTACAACATTTAGTAAACTTAAACTAAAGTTAACATGTCTGCTTTTTTACCAAGCGGCAAAGCTACTCTCCTCAAATGCATAGAGCTAAAGAAAACAACCTCCCTTCCAAGTCCTTATAAATTTGCAACTCATCTTAAATTATTTCTCTAAGGGCTTTATCAAGGACATCCTCACCATGCATATGTTGAGGCCAACCATAACCTCTTCATCTTCCCTACATGAATTGAAGAATAGAAATTTTGGGTTTAAGTAGTAGGAAATGCCATAAATTTGTAAGTGGAGTTGCTATTCCACCTTTGTTCAATAATGTACCAAATATGTCCATATTTTTCTTGTTTGACCCATACAAAAATAATATGAACATAGCCTTATGTAAGTAACCAATGGAGTTTTTCTCCCCATCCACCAACCAAAGAGCCCTAACTAATGGTTTTAACACCTAAAACAAGACAATTAAAATAAAAAATTAAAGAAAATCAAAAAATTAATAAGCTAGAAAAATAAAAAATTAGAAAATCCTTTTTTTTTTTTAATTTAAACTTGCTTTGTTGATTTCATCTGTGTTGGGCAAACAAATCATAAAATATGGTCTTCAATTTCACAACCCTTTTGTTCAAACTTCCTTGAGTAAGGACTGTCCAACAACCTAGCACTCACAAGCATCTAATCAAGCAATGGCAGTGAAGCTACAATACTCTACAATGTGATAAAATTGGTGGCAAACCATGTGGCTTATGGCCTCACGAACATCCAATTAAGCAATGGCAATCAAGCTACAATACTCTACAGTACAATTAAATTGGTGGCAAACCATGTGGCTCCTAACCTCACAAACATCCAATCAAGCAATGGCAATGAAGCTACAATACTCTACAATGCAATTAAATTGGTGGCGAATCGTGTGGCTCCTAACCACACAAGCTCATTTCCATTGTTGCACTCCCTCGTGAAATCAAGGTCCCATGGGTGCTTGTTGATGTATTTTGTAATGCTCCTCATGTTTCCCACTATAGTTTTGACCTATCCAAATCTTTTTATATCTTTAAGGAGAAGATCAATGCAATAGGCGGAATGAGTACAAAAATGTGTAGCCTGTCTCATCATAAGAAGTCTCCAAGCTGCCACATATGCTATTGCATTGTCTATCACAACCTACAGAACATTCTCTATGCCCACCTAATCACCACCTCATCCAACATGTTGCATAATATCTTGGTATTTTTCACTTCATTGAGGGCATCGAGTAACTTCAAGAACACCAACTATCCACCTAAAGCCATGAGAAATTTAGTTAATGTGTTGTTCCTACAATCCGTTCACTTGTCAAATAAAATAGTGCACGCTTATTTCACCAAAATTGTTTACATTCTTCGACTAGTATCTTTGTGTTTCTGACATCCTCCAACAAAGGCCCACTTAACTCATACAAGCTCAATTCCTTGAACCTCTTTCTCACTACAATCAATGCATTGACTAATGCCTCCCAATAAGGGCAACATTCAATGATATGTTGTAGTACCAAAAATTGGCACATACAATGTGGTCTCATTATACTTCTCCTAATTCCACACAATAACTTCCAATAAAGGTTGAGAAGGTTGCACACCAAGAGTGTTATGAGGAACGAAACAACCTTGCACCAATGTTTGTGAGGGTTGATTAGAACTATCTACAATATGAAAGCCCCATATCCATTGGCCAATGCAAGAACAACTACTTATCTAAATCTGCCTCAAACCCTGTAGAAGAGCTCATAATAGTTGCCATTTCCTTTGTGTTGGTGTAAATAGGTGTTTTACCTATCTAGGTCCTATTTACATTGTTAAATCCACTTAGTACCTAGGAAGGAATCTCTCTAGTTAAGCATTAGTTGTCACTTATCTTATCTAGTTGCCATTTATTTAATGCTTGTGTCCTAGGTTGCTATGAGTTAGTTGTCTCATGTGATAGGATTAAGACACTTGTCATAATCTTGTCTAATCCTATTCCTCACCTTGTCTATATAAGCAAGGCATCATATGTACATTGCCATATTCAGTGTGGCTGCTATTTTGGCATTCTTGCATCCTTAATCATAGCATGATATTTCTGCCATTTCTCTCTTGTGGAAGTTATTTTGTCTTGCAGGTGATCCTGGGGTGTTGAGGAGTTCACCATAAACTCCTACACTTTGTTGTCCTATTTTATTATATTTTTTTCTCCTCATGTGGCACATGGAGAGGCTTATCCTTTGGCTTAACCGTAGTCACCATTGCATTACATATTTGCACATCTCAGTCAGTGATCCATTCAAGGTGAAATTTGAGGTAATCGATGCTTCCTCTCATACACAACCAACAATAGTTGCACACCACCATTCCTAGCTTTGTGGCCATTCTGCCATGTTTCCATATGGGGTTCCTAGCCTTGCCACCACTTTTGTTGCATGTGGATGCCATTTTTCTATCAAAAAACAAAATGAAACCCTAGCAAAAACCAAAAAAAAATTGCATGTTTTTAGTGTTTTATAGGGCAAAATTTTATGTTTCTACACCAGGCAAGTTTTTTCCAGACTCACCAAGTTTGGCGAAATTTTCAAGCAAGTAACTTGCCTACAACTCAGCAGCAAGTTTTTGGGTGTGTAACTTGCCTAACTAGTGTTTGAGCAAGTAACTTGCCAATGACTCAGCAGCAAGTTTTTGGGTGTATAACTTGTGAGTATTCATTAGTCAATGAGTTACAAAGTTTTTTCTACTATGATTTTAACCTTTACTACTTTCATAGGTATTCACCTTAAGGGCATTGGACGAAGCACATCTTTGAAAGTTGCTCAAACACAATTAGTGAGCTACAATAACAAAATGAAACAGATGAGTGAAAGGTAAAATAGAACAAATGCACTCAAATGTCCATAACATTATCATGGAAAATATAACGAAGATGGAATCTTACTTCCACTGTATGTTGGATAATGAAGCAAAAGGAGAATAATTCAGCAATCAATGCGATCTGCTAAGAATTTGGAGAGTCAAACACATTCTTGCTGTTCATGGTACAAATTTGGAGTTTCAAATGGTTTGGGAGTATAAATTCCATCTCAAAAATAGGTTCATGAAATTTCAAGCCTCTATTTATGCCAGATACAAGTTATTGTTCTCGTTGATTCAATTTGATGCTGAACAACCTAATTTTGATCATTTACCAAAATATCAATGTGTACGAGTCATTCTATGGGATCTAATAGGAAAACAACAGTCTCCATAACAGATTATCCTGTAATGGATATTAAATTAACTGGATTCTTTTGGGACATGACTTATTCTAAAACATTTTTGGAATCTGCAAATTGATACATAAACTAATTCAAATTTTGGAATTTTCTTCACTGGGTTAAAAACTTAAAATTATAGTAGAAAAAACTTAGTAACTCACTGACTCGTGAATACTTAAATGTGGATTTTTCCCTGCAAAAGGAAGAACTCAATCACACCAAAAGAAATATATAATTATATAGTATAACCTGTTAATGTAATTATACAGCCACGTGATGAATACTCTAGGCGCGATTTTCTGTGAAAGATAAATTTAAATATAGCATAAGCCATTTAAATTTATTCATAATCGATTTGCTTGAAAAAGCGATTTAATAATTGGCTAAATTATTTAATATTAAAAGACACAAATTAAATATTATTTATTATTTTAAATAGCCGACCTTGTCTTGGAATTAGCGCCTCTCCAAGAGACGTTTTTTCATCAAGGCCGACCTCTCTTCATGAAAAGGTGCGATTCTCTTCAAAGGGCTATATATATGAGATACTTCATTGTGTTCATCATCAAGTCAAGCAATTCGATTCAAGGAGAAGAAGAGCAATTCGAAGTACAAGAGGAGAAATTCGATCTGAGCAGCAGATTGATTTATATCTTTGCATCTAGGAGAGGTGCTATTCATTGTATAAGATAGGCATTATTTTGTTCCTAAGTTGTAAGCAGATTTCTGCTCTTATTTGCATCAATATATAAGAGATATATTGGCTAGGGTTTTTTCCCTCAGGTTGGAGGGTTTTCCTAGGGTATTGGTTGTGTCATTGTATCAATTTTGAATTAAGTTTTTGCATTCTAATCTGATCATTTAAAACTAACATGGTATCAGAGCGGGTTTGAAGAAGATCCCGATCTGATTTGTGATTAATTCAGCTATACCCTTGTTATTTCTCATCTTTATTCACCTCTATCTCTCTGTCAATATGGTGAATGGTCTTAAGATTGAGGACAGGCTTGAGGGAGCGTCAAACTTCACTTCGTGGAGATTCAGGATCATGCTCACCTTGGAGGAAAACGAATTGGCAAAGTTTGTGGAGAGCTTCGCCCCCGAACCTACGAAGGAGGAAGAAAAGGCCCTATGGAAGAAGAAAGATACAAGGGCAACAAAACCCTAGAGGAGATGTATGAGATCAACAACACCAACCGAGCTCTTGCATTGAAGCAACAATTGCATCACTTGAAGATGGCGAAGGGAGAAACTGTCATTGCCTACTTCATGAGAATAACCGAATTGAGAGACCAGCTCTCGTCTATTGGGCAGGTTGTCGATAGCAAGGATCTGACCATGCTAGCTCTTAATGGTCTCCCTTCATCCTGGGAGTCTTATATTCAGGGAATCGATGCAAGATCAAAACTTTCCAAGTTTGATCGATTGAGGGCAGACTGTATTCAAGAAGAATCGAGGTTGGTTACAAGAGGTATTGGACAAAGCTTTGTTAATGAAGACCTTCATGTTCTTGCCACTCAATCCTCAAAGAAGAAAGGTGGGAAGAAAGGGTATTTCAAAAGAAACAGAGATAGAGGAGTTGATGGTGGCCCCGCATTTAAGAAGAAGAGGGACCTCTCCAAGGTCCAATGTTTTCAATGTGACAAGTATGGTCATTTTGCAAAGAAATGTCCTTCCAAGCCTAAGCAGCAGGCCGCCTTTGCTAATGTCGATGAAGCCCCCATGCAGAAGGATACAAGTGAGTACCTACTCTATTCAACCTTGTCAAGTAATGTAACCACTGACACCAACACTTGGTTGATAGATAGTGGTGCTTCCCGCCACATCACCGGATTTAGGGAGCATCTATCTAATCTGGTGGAGAACGATTCTAGCGAGCAAGTTATTATTGGAGATGATGCTAGTTATTCAGTTAAAGGTGTTGGGACCTCAACTCTCCATTTGGATTCCGGCGATTCCTTACAGCTGGATGATGTGCTATTTGTTCCAGGCATCAAGCGAAACCTTGTTTCCATCTCAGCCTTGGAAGACAAGGGTTATCAAGTTGCTTTTTCAGAAGGCAAAGTTCTCATATGGGCGAAGAACTCTAACATCAAGACTGCTTGGATGATTGGAGTTAGACACGGGTGTCTCTACAAGCTATGTACGCGTCCCATTCAAGCTCTAGTACATGACTGCGAGTTTGTGTGATCTTTGGCATCGAAGATTGGCTCACCTTCACTTTCGAGCACTACCTCTTATGGAGAAGATGGTGATTGGCCTTCCTAAATTCAACCAAAAGCGTGAAGGAACCTGCAAAGGCTGTGCTTTGGGTAAGAATACAAAAGGTCCATTCCATAGTAGTGAAAGTAGATCCAAATGTGTCTTAGATCTTATTCATTCTGATTTATGTGGTCCAATGTCTGTTGTGTCTTTGAGTGGGTTCTTGTATTACATTATTTTTTTGATGACTACTCTAGAAAGACTTGGATCTATTTCTTGAAATCAAAAGAATCTAAGGAGATATTAGAAAGGTTCAAAGAGTTCAAAGCTCAAGTGGAGAACCTGTCCGAAAAGAAGATCAAGGTGTTGAGATCTGATAACGGAGGAGAATACGCTTTTATTATCTTCCGTAACTTTTGCATTGAAGTAGGGATTAAGAGGGAGCTCAGTGTTCCTTATAATCCTCAACAGAACGGTGTTGCGGAGAGATAGAACAGAACTATCGTGGAAGCAATCAAAGCCATGCTTCATGACCAAGACCTGCAAATCTCTCTTTGGGCTAAAGCATCCAAGACTGCGATCTACGTCTAGAATAGAAGACCTCACAAAATCTTGGAGAATATAACTCCTAAAGAAGCATTCTCTGGGGTGAAGCCTGAAGTAAGTCATTTGAGGATCTTTGGGTGTCCAGTGTATGTTCATATTCCAAAGGAAAAGAGGACTAAGTTGAAACCTTCTGGCAAGAAGAGAATTTTGGTAGGCTATAGTAAGACATCAAAAGCCTACGGAATCTAGAATTTTGGGTCAGAAGACTATTGAGATCAGTAGGGATGTCACATTTGAGGAGGATGTTCCATTCAGAAGATCCAAGGGCACTCATATGGAGATCGATGAAGAAGAACCTCCTCAGGATATGGAAGTTGACCATGTCCCTGAGAATCAGAGGGAAGCTCCTGAACCTAAATAAGATGATGATCCAGCTGAGCCCTTGGAGCCTATTGATGGGCCTACAGATATTGTGATTGGAAGGAAGAGACCTCTTTGGGCCAGGAAAATAATGCAAGAGGCAGAAATTTTTGCAGCCCCAAGAGAATATAACTCCTGAAGAAGCATTCTCTGGGGTGAAGCCTGAAGTAAGTCATTTGAGGATCTTTGGGTGTCCAGTGTATGTTCATATTCCAAAGGAAAAGAGGACTAAGTTGGAACCTTCTGGCAAGAAGGGAATTTTGGTAGGCTATAGTGAGACATCAAAAGCCTACAGAATCTACATTCTGGGTCAAAAGACTATTGAGATCAATAGGGATGTCACATTTGAGGAGGATGTTGCATTCAAAAGATCCAAGAGCACTCGTATGGAGATCGATGAAGAAGAACCTCCTCGGGATATGGAAGTTGACCATGTCCCTGAGAATCAGAGGGAGGCTCCTGAACCTAAACAAGATGATGATCCAGCTGAACCCTTGGAGCCTACTGATGGGCCTACAGATATTGTGATTGGAAGGAAGAGACCACTTTGGGCCAGGAAAATAATGCAAGAGGCAGAAAGTTTTGCAGCCCCAAGAGGAACTTTCAGAGAAAGCAAGAGACCTAATAAATTCTCCGGTTATGTAGCCTTGATGAGTCAAATTATTGAGTCAGAGCCTTCCAGTGTTGAGGAGCCCTCTAGTCAACAAGTTTGGAAGGATGCTATGACTGAGGAGTATCAATCCATACTTAAGAATGATGTTTGGGATATTGTTCCTAGACCCAAAGGCAAATCTGTGGTGTCTTCTAAATGGCTCTTCAAGATCAAGCATGCAGCTGATGGGAGCATTGAGAAGTACAAGGCAAGGTTCGTGGCTAGAGGGTTCTCACAAAAAGAGGGAATTGACTATGAAGAAACCTTTGCTCCAGTGGCTCACTACACTTCTATCAGGACCATTATTGCTATTGTTGCATCTAAAGGATGGAAGATTCACCAAATGGATGTAAAGACAGCCTTTCTGAATGGTGTCATAGAAGAAGAGGTTTACATTGAGCAACCCAATGGATTTGAGGTACATGGGAAGGAGTCTCATGTTTGCAAGCTGAAGAAGGCCTTGTATGGTCTGAAGCAGGCTCCTCGTGCTTGGTACGAAAGGATTGATCGTTACCTGTTGAGTTTGGGTTTCTCAAAGAACGATGTAAATTCTAACCTCTACTTCAAGGTAATAAATGGTGAAGCATTGATTTTGGTCTTGTATGTTGATGATTTGATTATCACTGGAGAAGAACACCTCATTCTAAAATGTAAGGAGTTAGCTTCTGAGTTGAAATGAAGAATCTTGGTCTCATGCATTACTTTCTTGGCTTAGAAGTTTGGCAAAAACCAGATGAGATGATTCTAAGTCAAGGAAAGTATACCATTGACATTCTAAAGAGGTTTGGTATGATTGATTGCGAACCTATGTCTACACCCATGGAGACCAACTTACATAAGTTGAAGGAAGTTGCAGCTAGTTCAAAACTAGTAGATTCCACGATGTATAGGCAGCTGATTGGTTCATTGATGTATCTAGTTAACACTAGACCGGACATTTGTTATGCAGTGAGTGCACTTAGTCAGTTCATGTGTGAACCAAGACAAATACATCTTGTTGTAGCTAAACATATCCTGAGATACTTGCGTGGCACAGTTGGATATGGATTGAGATATTCTACAGGTGTGGATTTGGAGCTGCATGGTTTTACTGATTCTGATTGGGCAGGGTGTGTCACTGATCGAAAGAGTACCTCTAGTTGTTTCTTCAGTTTGGGATTTGTTATGATATCCTGGTGTAGCAGGAAGCAATCTTCAGTGGCATTGAGTACAACAGAGGCAGAGTACATTGCAGCTTGTGTGGCAGCTCATGAAGCAGTGTGGCTTCGTAAGCTCCTTGCAGGATTGTTTGGACAATCAATGGAGCCTACTATCATTCATTTTGATAACAAGAGTTGTGTGAAGCTTTTTGTCAATCATGTGTTTCATGATAGAACCAAGCATGTTGAGATCAAATACCATTATATCAGAGATATGGTATTGAAGAAAGCTATACAGTTGAGGTATATCAGCACTGATGAGCAGACGGCAGACATTCTCACCAAGCCTCTCTCCAGGATAAAGTTTGTGTACTTTCGAGATAAGCTTGGTATGGTGGAGAATACAGTCTTAACTGAGAAGGAGTCTCAGTATCAATGATCCTCTTTAATGAGTTGTTCTCTATGAGATAAGTTCAAGGTGAAATCCCTTGTTAATGAGTTCTTCTCTGCAAGAGAAGTTTGAGGTGAAATCCCTTGATTCCACCCTCTGGGAGAGCCATGGTGGATGTCATGTGTGTGACTCCATGACAACATCAAGTGAGGGAGTCAGTGATGATTTACTTGTACTTGTGTTTCACCCTCTGGGGGAGCCATGGTGAAAGTCACGGTGAGGTGACATCACATTGAGTGATGAGCACTTGTACATACCATCTATGGAGGTAGCCATGATGGTTGATATCACGATGAGGTGATATCTGATATCACGATGAAGTGATATGCTTTCACGATGAGGTGATAAGCTCTTTCTTTCATGGATATAGCCATGTTGTTTAACATCACTATGAGGTGATACATTTTGTACAGCTGGAAGTATTCCTCCCTAGTTGAGAGGGAGTGTTAATGTAATTATACAGCCACATGATGAATACTCCAGGCGCAATTTTCTATGAAAGATAATTTACATATAGCATTAGCTATTTAAATTTATTCATAATCGATTTGCTTGAAAAAGCGATTTAATAAATGGCTAAATTATTTAATATTAAAAGACACAAATTAAATATTATTTATTATTTTAAATAGCCGACCTTGTCTTGGAATTCGCGCCTCTCCAAGAGACATCTTTTCATCAAGGCCGACCTCTCTTCATGAAAAGGTGTGATTCTCTTCAAAGGGCTATATATATGAGATACTTCATTGTGTTCATCATCAAGTCAAGCAATTCGATTCAAGGAGAAGAAGAGCAATTCGAAGTACAAGAGGAGAAATTCGATCTGACCAGCAGATCGATTCTTTGTGCAGCAGATTGATTTGCATCTAGGAGAGGTGCTATTCATTGTATAAGATAGGCATTACTTTGTGCCTAAGTTGTAAGCAGATTTCTGCTCTTATTTGCATCAATATATAAGAGATATATTGGCTGGGTTTTTCTCCCTCGGGTTGGAGGGTTTTCCCAGGGTATTGGCTGTGTCATTGTATCAATTTTGAATTAATTTTTTGCATTCTAATCTGATCATTTAAAACTAGCATAACCAGCTTTAGTGTGTCTAAAGTATTTCTATAAAGTAGTACTCTTAAACTAAAACTCATCAACAAAGATGATTAAGGTATGTTAACATGACAAGTCAATTGCATGCGTCATCATAAACTCAAAGAAAAAACCTATTTGAGCCTGAATTGAACGAGTTCTTCTCTTCAATTCATAGCTAGGTGCAAGAAATTTGTAGGGATACTTGCTCCAATTAATCAGTTACAAGTGCAAGCAAGCTTTCATCTATGATGCGAAGTTATACAAGATCTAGCAAATGGCATTCATGTCACTAGCATCATCAATGGATGGGATGAAATTAGGGGTGTTCTCTCTGTACCATCTCCAAAGGCATAGAAAGAATCTGGTGTATGTGATCTTGCACCTAGGATGACCGCTATCCCAAAATCTATATCTAGGTCCACCTCCTAAATTTGGCATGTTAACTGTATGTCACTCGAAGACCCATTTGGGAATGGAAATAAGTACATCTCTTGCATTGTTTAATGGCTCGCTGTTAAGATGAAATCTGTGTAGAGTGATGGATGTAGAGCTTTAGTTGGTGGGGATTTATAAGCCTCAAAAATAATTACTAGGCCAAGATCATGCATGGGAAAGACCAAGTATTTGAAGGTGATTGGCAGTGTTGACTTGACGACCAAATACACTCCTATCAGATTTGGAATTACAGCACTAGAGAAAATGATGGAATGCTACAATCAAACCATGGTTGCCCTTAATGGAGAGAACAATTGAGGTAGTAGTTCCTCCAATGACTACAATAGAGATAGCTAGTTGATATTTCACTCCATCATACACCAGAATTACATTGGAGATGGGACTGGATCAGATGAGCATTTTGCACAGTTACAAAACCACCAGATATAGTACGGTAGCAATTTTGTTATTATCATAGGAATTTTGCATGTGTCATGATGTTTCCGCAAGTGTCATGTGAGTTTTGCTGGTGGCACGGTGGTTTCATGGTGACACATGTGGTGGTTTTTCCTCTTTCAAACAAAGAGGGAAAATTAACAACAAAGGAATGTTCTCTCTTCATTTTCCATAATTATTTGGGGTTCTTAGTGCACCAAAGGACGCCTATAACACTATTACATGTAAAACGCACACAGCCTAGTTGTAAGACATGAGCGGAAGAGTGTGTGAGAAATGTGATCTGTAATCCCACAAGTTTGATAAGCTTTGCTGGAAATTAACAAATTGTGACGCTGTCCTACATGAATTGTGCAAATTGAAAGATATACAATGCAGATAATAGAATTAGTGTTCCTAAAGTTTCTGGTTAGAAACAAGTAGAGGATTGCATAAACAAGATGTGAAAAAACATGAAAACAGAAAAGAATAGCAACCACAAAAATTATGACACAAAGGTTTGACTTGGAAACTCCAATGTGGGGAAAACTAACTGGAAGTGGCAATCTCTCTACTGCTATGCTCATTCAAACTACTCTCTGCACCATAAGTCTTACTCCTACAACCAACTAAACTTCCTAACCTCTTCTCATACTGATTCTTTACAATTGGACTTATGCTTCTTATTTACCAAAACATGGGAAGTGTCCTTCCATGCACTAAAGACTCCAATATGTCATTGAACTCAAACAGACCATTTTCTTCCATTACTCTGCCTCTTCATTTGAGATGGGAAGAAACACCTCGGTTGTTTGAATGAAACCTCCATAGCACTTGTGGAACTACTGTGGAATTGCATAGCTGCCATAGCACTTGCAAAACCACCATAGAAATTACCTGATGGTCTAAGTGATTACCATGTTGGAAAAGAAAGGTTCCAAATGCTGAGGACACCACCAATGACATCTACACATGCAAAAAGAGTTCAATTTCACTGGATTGCACAAGTATTTTCTCTTTCATTCTGAATTGTTTGTTGGATTGCTTGCTTGCTTAGTTTCTGCTACTCTAAGTGACTATCATGTTACGGAGGAAAGGTTTTCAAAGCTGAGGATGCTACCAACGACATCTACAAGATGCAAGAGAATCCAACTTCACTTAAGTGTCCACATGTATTTTAAATACATATTTTCTCTTTCATATATATATATAGTATAGCCAAACCCAGCCATACTGAACCAGGGAAGAAAAATCAGAAAACTACTAAACCCAAACCTGAACATGCAGCATACATTTATTTCTATAAATTTAACTATCAGATGTACCACACCATGCTTCAACCATTCACCCATGCTTTGATATGCTGCAATCACCATATTCTATGATAGCATTTATCAGAAATCCCCCAGCTCAACACTGAATTCAAAATATTCTTACAATCTTGAACACCCCTTTGCATCAGACATATTCTCCTTGATCAGTAGTCCCTCTATCATGCCAATTCTTATGAAACAATACAATTCCAATGGTGACTCAAATTATATTTGAAGCATTATTGAACTGTCAGTATTTGGAGCTAACACTTGATTTGAAAGGGAAATTAAAGTTTATAATTTTTGGCTAGCATAGGACCATGCTAGACCACAAATTTGACTGCCAAGCACAAAACTCAATAATTCTTCAAGCAATTGTTATACACTTGCAATTACTGCAAGACATTTCAATTGCTGGAAGATGTCTGTTTTCCTATTGTATGACCTTGTTGCAAAAGACAAATAAGGAAGCGCCTCCCTTCAAGATATAATTATTTCTATTCCAAAAGTTAGACAACTAAAGACTTAGAATGGAGAAGTATCTATGTTTTGATGGTATTTAAGTGCACTCAAAACTCATGAGCTTGTGCCTTAGATAAGTCTCAATAAGAAGATATTTGATCTAGCCTCATATTCCATTTGCATAAGCTTCAGATGAGCTGCAATTAATTTGTAATGTTATCCCATGTCTTGGAGGTGAAACTATGCCAGGAATAAGATATTATAAAATTAGGTGGGCCTAACCCATATACAATCCTTTAAGCACAATATAAATAAGTGAGGGCACCAGATTTTCAAGGATCTTGCGTAGGAGCATATGATGCAGCCTCAATTCAACTCAATCAATAATTTGTGAGAAGAACAAGGACCCTTAAGTAAAATGTTTTCCCAATTTTATTTTATATTCCTACCTTCATGTGATCTTCCAAACTGCACATAAACACATTGTGTCTCCATTGAAACGTACAACATGACCTTTAAAATGTATGTTACCGGTTCGTCCATTTCAGGTGCAGGTTCGAGTTATGTTCAATGCTGGTGCGGGTTTTGGGCCGATACCTCTATGGGTTCCAGCAGGGTTCCCCTTTTGGGGGCCCGTTTTGTCTGGGTCGAACCTGGGCGAACCTGACCGGACCCAAGGAGAACTCGCAGCCCAAGCGGCGTTAAACACTTTTTTTATGCATTTTTTAATAGTTTTCTCCCTTTGACTTTGACCAGCGCCCAATGGAACCCTAAAAGTGACTTCTAAATCACATTAAACACCAAAACTACTTCATTTTTGTTCGTTTGTTTTGCAAACAAGCACTTTCATTCCAAGGGGCTGAGCATTCATTTTTGCTTGTTGGATCGACAAAGGGGGTTGAAGATCGACCATTGAAGCTTCTACAAACGATTGCATTGTCATTCCTACACATTTGCAAGTGTTCATTAGCTGCCACGAAGATTGTAGAAGGATATTTTTGCAAAGAGGAAGTTTTTTTCATTTTTTTCCCTCCATTTTTTGTTTTACAAACATGAAACAAATTATTTGTTTTGTTTAATTTTATCTATGTTTTTTCCATTCTTCTATGAATGTATGAAAGATTCAAAAGAGCTAGGTTTTATAAATCAATTTTTTGTTTTCAATTTTGTTGTTTTTGTTTTGAATGTGTTGTTTACAAAAACAATTGCCATAGGAATCACAATGTCAAACGGTTCTACCTCCGCAACTCAACCTAAGTTCCAAACAGATGTGAATTCTCCTCTATGGATTGAAATGATACAAGAAGTTCCAAGTGGCGGTGGTTACATTTGGAAATGCAATGGATGTGATCAATATTCTAGTTCATATTTTTGGGTGAAAGCACACTTGTGTGGAATACCTGGAAAAGGCATCAAAGCTTGCCCTGGAAAGAACAATGTACCTATTATGTCTGAGACAGTCATAGGATATATTATGGAGCAAGAACAAGTAGATGAATGGGAATCCCATAGATCAAGTCACCCCTCATTAAAAAAAAAAATCAAAGGGAATGCTGCCCCCATCTAATTCCACTATCATGGTAGAAAACCACCCATTTTTGGCCACTCCTCATCCTCAAAATCAAAGTGTACAACCCACTATAAACAAAAGACCAAAGGGGCCTTTGGAACTTGCATTTCAAAATGAGAGTCGAGACATTTCCAACCAAAATGTACCAAGATGTATTTATGCAAATGGATTGTCTTTTAATGTTGTTCACTCTCCATATTTGAAAGAGATGTTGAAAACAGTTAATGAAACTCCAAAAGGGTGCAAGGGCCTAGGTTATGAGGTGTGTGGCACCTTATTGGAAAAAGAGGTCAAGATGGTTGAAGATTCATTGAAGCGCATTAGGGATTCATGGATTGAGACAAGTGTGTCCATTGTTTCAGAGGGTTGGAAAGATTAAAAAAATCAGCCCTTGATCAATGTCATAGCGGTGTCCCCTAAAGGGGCAATGTTTTTGAAAGTTGTGGATTGTGAGGGGCAAATAAAAGATGGACAATTTATTGTTGATATTCTCATTGCAACCATTGAGGAAGTGGGACCCCGCAACGTTGTTCAAGTTGTAACGGACAATGCCAAGAATTGTAGAGTTGTAGGGTTGTTGGTTGAGGAACGATATTCACATATCTTTTGGACACCTTGTGCAATCCACTTACTCAATCTTATGCTACAAAAGGTTGGGAATAAAATTGATTGGATCAAAGAATTGTATGCAAAGGCTGAGGACATTCAGATGTTCATCACCAACCACCACATGTCTCAAGGAATTTTTAGATAATTTTCATAATTTGATTGTGTATTCTAATTCTTCCTTAAAGTTTGTTTTTAAATTTTTATTTTTATTTGTAATAGGTTGCAGAGACTCGTTTTGCCTCTAACACAATTGACTTGAGACGACTTGTGAAAGTTAGAGAGGCACTTTCTAGCATGGTGATTAGCCAAAATTGGTCTATATGGAGGCAAAGCAGCACTGAAAGGGCAACAAAAATTAAGCGGATAATATTAGATGACTCATGGTGGGATCGTGTGGAGTATCTCAGTTTCATCGAGCCCATTTTGAGTATGATTCGCTATACTAACATGGACAAGCCATGCATTGGAGAGATATATGATGGCATCGACTCAATGATTGAAAAGATGAAGTGCACCATAAATGTGAAAGAGAAAGACCTTGAAAAGACTTTCTTCAAACAAGTGCATGCAATTGTTGAAGAAAGATGGAACAAAATGACAACTCCATTACATCTTCTTGCCTTTGCATTGTCTCCAAAATACTACAGTAGTTAGATTATTTTTGTGCCAAGAAGGCTTCCCCCATATATAGATTTTTCGAAGTGGCTAAAGGGTACAAGGCAGCATTTATGAGACTCTTCCTTGATCTTGAATTGCGAAGTATAGTCACGAGGAGTTCATTGATTTTGTGCACTCAAATGGTCAAGGTATTGAGGCTCTTCATGATAGGTTCTTAAAGGATGCTCATAGTTTTTGGTACTTCCATGGCCAATACTTCCAACATCTGCAGCCCCTCGCAATCAAAATTTTATCACAAGTTTAATAAATTTTCATATTTTAGTTTTTAAAGTTCCATTTATAATTTTTTATTTTTTTTAATGTATAACTTTAATTGTTTACTTTGTCTTCATAGGTTGATAGTTCATCTGCATCTGAGAGGAATTGGAGCACATATTCTTTCATTCAATCAGTACAGTGGAATAAATTGCTCTCAAAAAGAGCGGAGAACTTAGTATATATGCATTCCAACTTGCGTCTCCTTTCACACAAACGTGACTACAAGGGGAGACGAAGTTGTGGGATATAGAGCCAGAGCATACAAACTTGCATGCTTCCACTTCCCACCATATTGCATATGAGGAGTCCGATAGCCAACATGAGCACAATATTAGTGCTAATAGTAATGACAATGCCACTGGCACTGCTTGTGATTCATCTAGTCTTCCTACATCATCTAATGTCAATGTTGACAATGATATTGATGATTTAGATAATCCATTTTATGATTAAAAGAGTTGAACTTGATATTATTGTTTTAATATTGAGCTTGAAGTTGGAACGATGAATATTTATCATGCATGTTTTAAATGACATTCAAGTTTATGGTGGTTTTGTTGTTTATATAATGTTATGTGATATTCTAATCCTAATTCATGCTTCTAGGCTGCATATATGTATATATAGTATTTTTACATGTTTTTTGTCCTAACAAACCCAAACCCCAAAAAAAATTTAGCCAAACCCCCAAACCCGAACCCGAACCCGAACCAGTACCAAAACCAGCAACTTAGATTAAAATCAATATAGAACCCAAGCAGTTTAATGGCAGTCCACTAGGAATACTACCAAGACCAAAGACACATAATGACACCTTGAACAAGTCACATAAGAAGAAAGTGAAACCAATTAAGTTTAGCATTAACAGAGGAAAGGTAAGTGGAGGCTTTGAAATAGTAAGGAGATATAACACTAATGTACAAGCAAAGACTCGTAAATTTTCCTATATATTGCAATTTGTTTACAAATATTCTGCTCATGCAAACACCAACGTAAGACCAATACAATCTCTTTGCGAGCACTATCTTGAGACCAGTACAAGTTCCTTTTGAGAAAACACACTAAAAACCAGTGGAAGACCAAGAGTCACTACTTAGAAATCCACCTTTAGATATCACAGCCACACTAAGAGCTAGCAATGTAAGACCAAGAGTCACAACTTAGTATTCCAAATTAGATGTCCCCTTGGGTATCTAAACTTAGGTCTCCACAATGAGACCCCAAAGCTTTAACCAATTGAGCTCAACCCTTGGACAAAGACTCATAATTTTAATGGGCGCCTCTGCATTTATTGAACATAAACCCGAATAAGAACAGCCCAAAATTTTATGTGCATGGAAAGATTAAAAGGAGAAAAGTAGGCAAACCCATTTAGAGGCTAGGAGAAAATGAGCCTTTGTTGCATAAGGCATTGAGACTGAGACTCAAGAGATATTGTGGGTGATAACTAATAGAGCAATGAGTGTATAGATTGGGCCAGATTAAGCACATTAGAATGAACTAAAAGAAGTACTTAAATTAAAATTTTGTTACTTACTTGAAGATACACAGTGGAAAACTCAGTGGCTTCAAAGTTTGCTCTTTCTTCATAAATCACCATTTCATTTCAAAGTTATCTTGTTGAAGAATCACCTTATCTACACTCTCTACCAAACTGGAAATGAACTTATTTGTAATTGCATCTTTCTGGGCAATGCCACTAGGATACTCTTCAAAATTTAATAGATTGTGCAGGCCTCTTTGATGATTGCTTCAGTCTTCCCTTGGTAAAAGCTTAGAACACCCAAGAAATTCCTCAAGCTCTATCAAGTAGGTTAAAAAAAATTGTTTGATCCTTTCAATTCTTCAATTGGCTGAGAGTTCAAATTTGAAAGAAATATGCCAATTATTTCCTCTTCTCAAAAATCATCAACAAAGTACTCCTAAAACAGGGGATTTTATAGAACTTCATTCCTTAAATTTCAACAAGAAGTGCGAAGTCATTAATTCTATCTAGCTCAGAAGAATATATTGAAGAAAAATCATTAACAATTTATTTTTCCTCCTTAATTGGATTATAGACAAACTACACCAAAATAACATGGATGCCTGACTCATTCAGTTTTAGTTAAGTGACATCTGTTTTGACTTGACAGCCTCTTTGTTACCCCAAAATGTACTCAAAACCTTTTTAGAATGCCACCACTGCCTTGTTATACCACCCAACTGGTACCACTATGTTGTATCACATGGTTACTCAAAATGAATAAATATGAATTGACAAGACTGAAGAGACACTTTTGAAAGAATACACAAATTCAAGAATTGAAGCCACACTACTTCCGTAAGAATTATTCCGATGATCCCATTCCTTGTCGCAGGGGAGATCTATATTAGTCATTACGTCTACATTTCCCAAGGTACTGACCTACCTAGCATCCAACAATGTTCTGCTTTGTTTGACAAATGCATTAACATGTGTTTCTAGTGTCAAGATGTCTTCAAGAGCTTATGGAACTTCCCTAAAGTTAACTGATCATTTGTTAAAGGATCGGTGAATTCATAAGCTAATGCCATGAATTTACCTTTCCATGCCCTTAATTCCTTGAATTCATTCTGTCCATCCCTATGATGAGGGACATCAGATTTTAACAAAACTTTGAACTCATCTACTTATTCAAGCCACCTCCCACATGCTCAATGTATGAGACAATGTCTACCATAAGATTGCATACTTCATTTGCTGCTGCAACCTTCAGGAACTCTAGAGGTTTAAGGTACCTTGTACTGAAGAAAAACTTTCTTATTTGGGTGGTCCAAGACACCCATTTGTCCTTTATTTTCATCACTATTCTTCAACTTTGCTATGTAAATTTATTTCTTCTCTGATATTTTTATTAGATTCCCATAAATTATAACATGATTTAGCAATAATTTGAACTTTGTGACAGAAAGTACCTTGGAGCAGTTCCACCAATTTTGATTTATAGCTATCAGCCTCTAATTTTGCTTTGTCTTTTTCTTCCTTAGTTTTACGTTGCAATATTTCTAACTTGTTGATTTTCTTCTCCTCTCCATCCTTCCTCTCAGCAGAGATGTAGATGTTATTTGAAACAAAGTGGTAGGAGGCAAAGCCTTCTATGCAGGGGCTCGAAGCTGCTATTTGAGATTCCATCAGCAATTCTTAGATTTATCAATTCATTTCTCAACCATGTATTTTCTTCTCCAATTTCTTGCAGTCATGTACCAGCTTCTTGGTTGTAGCTTGGCTCAATTGTGCAGTATGGACTGCCAATTGTGTTGCATTAACTGTTGACACATGTAGTAATCCCTTGTTTTGACTAATATTAGTAACTTAGGCAATGCTCTAAGGGGTACTTGAACAAGGACCCAAATTATTCATCTAGCTACCATGAGCATGATAGGCATCAATCTGAAGATTATAAGTTTTGGAGGGACAATGGCATACTATCTCAATGCTAACTACTTCAAACAGTAACTAATGTGTTTATTATTCTGATAAATATTAATGTGGGTTATACTGCAAGGTAATATATTGATTATCTAGATTATGATAAACAATATTTTCTAATCCACAGTTTAAGGGTAGGAAATCCCATAGTAATAATTTACCCAGACGCATGTTAATATTGGTTGAAGCAATAAGTTGACTAGAATAAGGGGCATTAGAACAATGGTCTTAGATAATGATTTTCAGACTATGTTAAGATAAATATTATCTGATCAGGCTTTAGAAAATTGTAGTTCAGATTGTGTTATGAATATTATTTTATTACAATATTCAAGCTAACACTTATGCAGAATAATGTTCATACCGACTAGAGGTTTTGGAAAACAGTGGTTAATCAAGAAAGTGGTCAATTTAATTGATAGAAGGTTTATTCCATTCTCAGATAATATAGATATACTTGGACTAGAAGCTGTCCAAAATCATGACCTTGGGTAAATGTTTTTAGAAGAATACTTGAAATCAATTTGTGTTTATTCTGATTCATGGCTTTAGATTAGGATTAAATCAGGATATGACATGTTGGATTTCTTGTAAGACATACTTTCTGAATGTGTAGGTGGCACTAACATCAACAAGACCAAGCCCAATTGAGGGTGGGCAGGGGGGTACTCTGTTTCACGGGAAGCTATTGATGACTGGTGACAATGCATGAGCAGACCAGCAGAGAGAAAGCAAAGCAGCTAAATGGTGGTCGATAAGACAAGTGTCACGAATTAAGGACAAGGTGAGCAAACCAATTGTAGGAAATAATGGCCAGATAAAGCCCAAGGATAATGGATAGGATGGTAGGAATGAATGAGCCTGGCAAAGATTGCATGCATGGGCAGAAGTAACACTAACTACCAAATCACACTACCGAGCAAGTAATCAATTAGACAAAGCCAAAGATTTGCATGGCACATGGAGCCTCAAAAATGAAATAATTCCCCAACATCTAAAACATTTTGAGCAATCATTCTAAGGGATTAATGTACTAATATGGTTAACTAATGAAGTTTGAAAGAGAAGAGCTCAAGGGACTGTACAAACACCAGAAAAAGGCTATGGAAACTAGATGCATGAATGTGGATGGAAACAGAGGAAAAAAGATTGTCTAAAACAGGCAAACAAAGGGGCTCTGCTAAGGTATATGCTGATGATTGGCCTGATAATGTTCAAAATATTGCGAACATGGTTATGTGTGTATGTGTGTGTATGTACAATGTGAGTCGTGTATGACCCTAATTGTTGTGTTCTGTATGTATGTATGGCTGAATGTGTAAACAAGTCAGTAGCTAAGGAATCACTTGGGATTCAAGGGAAGTTTATATAAATTAAGTAAATAAGTGGTGGGGACAAGCTCAAAAGTATGTGTTAACTGGGTGATGGGGACAAGATTATAAGTATGTGTTGTCTAAGTGGAGAGGACAAGCTCCATTCAATGATTAATTGAGCAATGAGGACAAGCTCAAGGTGAAAGTTGTGATTGTTGAATTGGGTTAAGTCGAGAAGGAAATTGATTATGTGTGTTGTGTATATGTGTGCCAGTAATATGTGCATTCCCAATGCGGGTCAAATGTGGGTCCTGTATGCAAATGTGTATGTGTGTGTGTTCACAAATGTGACTCTGTGCATGGACGTATATGGGTTAATTATGGCCAACAAGTCTTAGTCTCGATTTGTGAGAACAAGCCTGATCCAATTGAATGATGGGGACAAGCTCAACATCAAAGCTGTGATTATTGAAGATGGGAGAAGCTAAGAAGAAATCAAAGATGAGTCTTGCATATGTAATATGTGTATGTCAATGGTGGTCTAAAGATTGTGTCCTTGTGCCTAAATTGTGAGAACAAATATGTTTTGATAGTGAGGTGCAAGTCTCAATCTCCAAACAAATGTATATTGGATGCTACAACGATAAGACTTGGTAAATAGAAAATCTTCATTGAAAGACTAGCACTAAACTCTCCACGCATCTTGCACATCACTATCATCCCCATGAAGCTAAGTACCTTGCTGTAAGGGTGGCTGAGTGGAAAAGCAAACCAAATTCTTGGGTTTGGTCTCCAAGAAAACTTATCCACCTTCTAACAATGACTGGTGATATCTACCTTATGCTTAGTAGTTCAATATTATTCTGAATTATGATCTTAAAATTTTTAGTAATGTCTAATAAATGAATTTATAGTCTTGAGAAAAAAAGATTGAGATCAATCTAATTGGCGTTGTCTTAAGTGTGCCTGCAAATAGAATGAGGAAGAGAGTGTTGACACCATGCAAAATCCCTCAAGTAGAGGTAGCAAGAAGAAAAGGGCAATGGAATGATCCTAGGATGATCTTTAGATTCTTGTTTGAGAATGAAGATAATGGATATCAAACTATCTAACGGAATTGAGTTTATTACGTGTAGACAATAGTATAAGTTGTGGTATCACATAGTTTCTTGTGTAAACTACTTCTATAAAATCCTACAAGAAGTCTTGAGACGACTTACAATGTCAAGGGGATAGAAATAGTTGTTAATCAATCTAATTCTAGTTAGTGACATAATTAGCCTCAGGCCTGTATAAACCTCAAAAAAATGCCAAATGAGCCTATGATCAAATTTGTATCAAGACCTTATAGTGCTTAGTTGTTTATTGGCATAGCCCATCATTATTAGTCAAAATCAATAATTAATTTATGAGACTTAAAAAATTCCATGCCTCAACTCATTGATAATGCTTAGGATAATCAATTTGAAGGTGCTCTATTAAATGTTTAGTAGACAAAGCAATAAGATTAAGTGTTTAATTGATGCTCTAGCTAGGGAGGCTTGTGCCTCAAACTTCATGGTATCTTGAATTTGTGGCTAGCCTTAAATCTTTATATGTGAGCAATCAAAAATGGGAAGTCATTATTTATTTCTAGTTCATGATGTTTTATTGTGAGGCACTATTGTATGCCTTCCAAAGTTGACCCATAAGCTTAGTGATACATTCTCTTGATAGCAAACCATAGTGAGCTTCTTATCCATAATAGTGGTAAGCTTCGGATTAGGGGTTTAAGATCTATATCCTTGGCCAAATCCTTGAGGGACATCACAAGATGGATGGACGGCTCGTATGTCAAGGATTGTTCATGTAGGTTCATCAAACAATTGTTGCTCAAGCCAAAGGCCATCAATTTCCCTTGCCATTGATGTCAAGATGACTTTACTTTTATCTAGATGAATAGAAAAATCACTTACTAACACCCTTAGGAATGTTTCCTTGAGAATACGTGAGCCATTGGATGAAAATGATCCTAGGATCCACGCAAACCTAAGAGCTCGACAGTCTCTAATGTGATTAGGGATTGTAGGAACCACACAATGCACATGAGATCCAATAATCAATGCAACCCCAAAAGATTTAAGTCCTAATACCATATCGAGAGTGCATAGGTTTGACATGTCGCTTCACTAACATATTATTATATATATAAATATATATATATATATAGAGAGAGAGAGAGAGAAAGCACAATTAATTAAGTGAAAGAGGGGTGGCCCAACAAGATGATGTTGACTCCCTTGACCCATGGCACAACTCTAACATAATTGGGTCAATGCCTTGAGAGTGTGAGGGCCCTTCAATTGAAATGGATCAAATGGTTGCCATGATCCTGAAGGCTCGTGGATTATAACAACACATGAGGGGTGTGGGAGCCCTTGGATTAGATTTGATCTAAAAAGTGATGAAACCCCAAGGAGGCAAAGAGCTCTAGCAATGTTTAGAATTGCAAGGGCCACTAGATTAAAATTGGGATCAACAATCAAAATGCCATCTACCATATGGCATCCTTCTATCCCCTCCCAAAGCTGAGCCATAATGCCTAAGCCTACCAAAACTTGATAGACCCAGCAACAAATAATATTAAGGCACATTTAGCTTGATGATAAACAAATAAGATTGAAGATAATGCCTATTCCTTGAGAAGCTTAAAATGGCTTACCAAAGAAATTGATTGCAAATGTCAAACCCCATTGTCTTCTGCCAATAATCTAGACTATAGCTTAAATTTGGTACCAAAAAAAGTAAGTTTGTTTCCTAATAGCCCTATTAAGGGTGTTATAACACATCTCCCACCTTCTTTACCATGAGTTCTTATGCCATTTCCTAAGGAATGTAATCTAATCAAGATTTATCATGTAATGGAGTTATTGTGTAGATAGCTAAAGTTTGCAAGTCTATATCAAATGTTGATCCAAAAAAGAACTCAATTGCATCTACCTAATCTTTTAAAGAGGTTTTATATGCCTTCTATTTTCATCATGGTATTAAGTACCATGGCCTCCAATATACACCATCCTTGCAAAAGAAGAAATCCACTAGTTCTAGCCATATCTCTTGCCTCCTCTTAGGTAATGTTGCCAATATCAATTTCTAGCTTAGGGAAAGCTTCAAGGCTTTTCGCAATATCTTGCTCATCAAATAACAAAATGGCCTTTCCTTTGTTTGTTAGTTCAGCCTACTTTTCCCTATATTTGAGCACTCGAGAAAAGCTCTTGACACGAGTTTTTATACACTATTCATCAACCAAGAAATCTCAGCAAGCTCTCTTTTTTACATCCTATGTATCTCCAAAGCTTGCTAAATTCATCAAGTTTGCCTCAATATCTTGAATGACCAACTCAAGCCCTCCTAAGAGTAGAGATTCGATGGAGTTGTTCTATCGTTCTTGAGGAAGTACAATCTCTCTAGTCATCTCAATAATTGGCGATTCTTGATGGTCCTACTCCTAGTATCTACATAGATAAATCCTCAACAAGTACATCATCTCCATGTGCTTCTTCAATTGTTGGCTCTAGCCTAGGCTATTCAAGCATGATTGGAAAAATGGAATTATCCAAGAGCTCTTTCATTATTTTGATCATGTCTTGAACGTAGGAGAGCACTCTCAGATATTTAGGATTCATCTACTACATTTTCCTCCCTACTAGCTAGATTCTCGACCATGCATCTCCTTTTTATGGTTTTTTCTACTTCATTCACACAACTCCTAGTAAGATCTTCAATTTCATCATACTATTTCTAGAAGTTTGATTGATTTTGATATTTTCTCACCCCATAAATGTATCTCTTGAGACCATAGCTTCTCCATGGAGCAGCCCTCATGATTAACTTATCACTATAGGAGATCACATTGCAGAACGCATCTCTACCTCAGAGTTTAAAATCTCCTATCTCTATGGTTGAGGGAAGAATGTCAACCTTGCTATGATCCCTAAAGTGTGATTTATCTGTAGAAAACATCTACCTATTTACTTCTAGAAAAGCAATTCTAGGAGAAACAAAGCAAGGCAATCTATAGGGAAAAAACGAAACTCCATATATTCTAATAATGGTGTGATCTTTATGAAAAAATCAGTCACCCCAATTAATGTCATGAGCTTCCATCTATAAAGGCCCAATAAGATGCACTACTTCATTGGTCAATCTTGGCTTTCTCCACCATTAGTTTTAAGTTTTTAACAATGAAGTTATAAAAAATTCCTCAAAAGAGTTATATGATGAATGGTAATGATGTCTATCCATATGGATAGACCATAACTATACTAGTTTGGCCCCTCCATTAGGGTTATCAAGAAAATTTAATTTCATTCCCAATCTATTGTAATGTAGAAAATTGTATACACTTACAATTTCACATTATGTTTTGGCCCCCTAATTTATTGGACTTAATTAAGCTTCTAATTTTCCAAATTATGCATTCCAAAGCCTGATTTTTACCATTTTTCAAAGGAGGACAAGTATTAAACAAATGCATTCAATCATTAAATTGTCCCTGACTTTGAGTGTCCTGGAATTTTGGGCCAAAACCCAATCGCCCATGGGTGACTAGGTCCCCCTTCTTAGCCAAGACCCAAATTTAAATATGTTTTTGGTGATATTTTAATATCCAAAATTCAAATATGAATTGTCAGCTTTTGGAATTTAATTTTCGGGAAATTAGATAAACACCTATAAATGCCTAGTCCTTTTATCATTTGAAATCTAACAACAAGCACTAAGACACACAATTGAGCAAATATTATTGTCAAGAGCATTATTGAGCAAGTCAAGAGCAGCATTATCAAAGTTTATTACAGAAATTCAAGATCAAACATCATATCAAATTCATGTGTGTTCATGTTATTTTGTGAAGGCTAACATTGTTGTAGGTCTCCAAGTATTCAAGCATTCAAGCAAGTCTATCAAGCAAGATCCAAGACTTTGAAATGATGTGCATGACTTCAATCCTTCAAGGAAGCCATTGAAGGGTGGTGAGTTGCAGCATTGTGTTCATTCATCATTCCTTGCTTTCAATTATCGGTTTATCATTGACATATTGTCATTGTAGTAGTGGGAACACTTGCACGGGGTTTGAATGAGGCAAGCCCCTATATGGCACAAGATCTTCTCTCTTTGTGAATGTGCAGGTTGCAGGTTTGGAAACGATTGAAGAGATCTTGAAGCCAAATTCTCCATTGTTGCATTTATTGTCATCAACCTTGTCAAGACACGGAAACTCAATTACAAAATTTACTAACGACATTTCGATAGTGGGACAAGTGGAAAACAGAAGCTCAGATCCAGCACTAGAGGACCCCAAAAATTGAGAAAGACACCCTAACAAAGACCCAATCGCCTAGAGGCGACCTAGTCCTGCTATAACACTCAAATCCTACTTTTGGTGACAGGTACACATCAGTTTGCACTTTCCAAATCCACTTGCAGAGTTTTGTTTCAGTCTGTTTACTTTCGGGAAATTGCATTTATCATATTAGGTCATTTAGTCTAATTAGGTTAATCATTTCAAATCATCTCTAAATCATTCCTAAGACTCAAAAAGATGCAAATCCAAGACTGATTAACTCACCTTTGAGGTTGAAAGTCAATCTATGCACCTTGTTGATTTGCATCCTAATGATATCCTAGAAATGATGGAATGCATCCTAGGTCATGAGTATTAAACTTAGGCTGCCCCACGTTTTTATGTTTCATCTATCAACCCACTTGTCTACTAAAGAATTCAAGAAATGTAATATCTTGAGATAATTTTCCTTTGAGTTTTGATAATCGTTTGTTGAAATGCCAATTATAAATAACCAATCATTTATGTACTTGCAAGTGGATATGACACTCGAATCAATTTTTGCCACAACTAATAGTATTTTCACAATATAATCATACGAATTACCAAATTATACTCAAATATGCAATACGAAAATTTTTCTCAATTTCCACCAATTTTATCAACTGGAAATATACATATATACATATATATATGTATATATATACGTACATATATGTATATATACATAAATATACATATATGTAGACATACATACATACATATACATATATCCATACATATGTAAGTATGTATGTATGTATATATACATATATATGCATGTATATATATACATATATATGTATATATATAAATATTCATATAGCTGGTTACATCTTTTTGAAAATCACATATTATAATGTCTACTAGGATACTAGCACTAGGCCCAAATAGCTACGACCTCCTTACTAGTAATTTTTTTACTCCTCATGAGCTGCGATAGGCATTTTGCGATCCAAAATCTCATTGAATTCTTCGACGTCATCTTGTAGTAGTTCTCTTGTCTATTTTGTGGTTTCACATCCCCCTTTATGCCTGACGCAACTAGCTTTATGGCTAGAGAATGGTGCGGCCAGGCATCTAGTGCTCACTCAACATCCAAGAATGAGGGTGGATAGCGATTTTCAACCCCATGACCTCCCTCAATACTTTGACCTCCTTCAACACTTCAGCTACAATCAAAATCACCAAGTCATCCCTTTTGTTAGCCAAAGAAGTAAAGGCTCGATCGTGGCCCTCCTTTGTGTGGTGCGGTTGGGTTTTAGCTCCAAACTTATAGTAAATAATAGCAACTAGTAATGTTATTCATGTTGGTTTCCATATTGAAATTTTATAAGAATATTTATTCTCGAAATTCCATGCCAGGCATACAACCTTCCACTAATATTTTTCAATTATATTTGCAAGCAAATGAAATTCAAAAGCTCTTACTTGCAACACAAAAAATGAACTCCAAATGTTCTAATCACATGTGAATATTGAATGAATCCACCTGTAGATTGGCCAAGAGGGTTTTAGTCCTCAAAACCAATTCCACCGTAGGGTTTCCATCCAAGGCTGAAGATTAATAGTTGCTCTCTTCTCCAAACTGAGGTTTGCAAAATGAAAATGCCAAGAACGCCTTTTTCCTTTCCCACTCTTCTCTTTATACACTTTTCCCAAAATATAATAAAATACCATTTTATTTTCCTGCCTTATTGGCTTTTTAATTTGAACTTTATATTTTGGGTCCCCATAAGGTCACTTTTCAACTTAACTGTTCAGCTTTCTAAAATTAAAATAGTTAATTAAATTGAAGTTGCCCAAACTTAGACAACTTAATTTAATTAATCAATTATTCTCTTTTCACTCCCAATTAACCTACGGGAATAAAATAGGCTAAGGGGCCATAACTAACGCTTATGCCTACAAAGTAGACATTACAAAAAATGTTGCACAAAATTGAGCACCACCTAAATCTTTGAGGATGACTCATCTTCTTAAATTCCATTAACCCAATGTGAGTCTCCCTAGCAAGGTAATCTCCAAAATCATGCAAGGTATTCTCGTGCAGATTCTAGTTATAACAAAGGTACACCAATGTTGATGTAAATATTTTCATTCCAAAATCCTACCCTATGATTTGGTTGAAGGATTGATATGATTCTTCGAATAAGGATTAAAAAAATTTCTACATCAAGAGCCTCCACCTCATCAAGGGATAATTCTTTCATCAAATCTTTCATCAAACAAGTGCCCTATGCCATGGCAACTTCACACCCCTATACGTATTTATGTTTCTTTTGTACTCAAATGCTAGATTTCTTAGCTTCAATTCTACATTGGCTTCTAGTCTCACCCCAAATACTTTCTAAATAGTATCTCTCTTCAATGTAATGATCAATTTCCCATTTGCAAACATCATTTCACTAGTCTTCTCATTAACACTTGGTAGCCCATTCTACAATTTAAGGGCCAAAGGAAGCACTTGGGTATGACTACTTTGCCCAAGTCCAGCCTACATGCATTGCAAAGTGGAATTAGTTCAACTAGTTTGTTCCATAATGTTGACAACTACTTCCTTCAAAGCTTTAGGGCTATAGGGTCTCTAATATCACCCTTGATTTCCTCAAAGAGTTTAGCATATTCATCTCTTTTGCCCATAGATTCCTCATACTTCTTTGCCACCCAAGAAGTGGAAGAGGATGTATCTTGGCTTGAAGATCCTTTTAGAGGATATATAGGTGCAATTCAAAATGACAAAGAGTTTCTAGGGTTTTACATACAAAAGCTTAATCGCTTATTGATGTATAACTATTACAAATTACTAGATGGATAAACCTTAGAACTTATCTTTGAACTATCAAACTACTCTAATTCCAAATGGCTACCTTGGGTAATAGCATAGGAATTTCAAAATTTCAAAGTTGCAAAGGAGAATTTATGAACTTGGGAAAATGGCTCGAATTTCTTCAAAAGCTTTTGTTCAAATAGTGCAAGCTCTTGCTTGAATATCAATTCCCAAAATAAGGATATACAAGAAAATTTGTTCTATTTCTCGCATCATAGTTTAGGACATCATGTGGATTTTGCGTTAATGGCAACCTACATTAATGCTCAACAACCATTGTTTTCCTTTTCTTAAAATTTGAAAGGTGGACTAGTCATCTTAACAAGTTTGAACTTCAATGCTAATCAACGACTCAAATTTATAGCTCTTCAAAATCAACAATTTTGAAAGATCTAGAGATGATAAAGTGCTTGCACACTGATTTACCAATCTGTAGAAGTTTTCCAAAGAGCACCATGTGTAATTTGTTATGCCCTTGTAGAAGCTCAATAGCCTCAGAAAAGCAAACAAGCATTTGAGGAGCTCAACCAACAATCCACTGATCTATAGAAGTTACCAAGATTGACACACAAGGCACATTCTTCATAGAAATCTACGGCCTAAATCTATAGTGGATAATCTATAGATATATCAAAATAATCATGCCCCATCTATATATATATATATATATATATATATATATGCAATTAAAAGATGCCACATGTCTTTGTTAGGACCCTCAAAGTGGGACACAAATGCTTTTGACAAATGAACACAACACCAACTCCACCATTGAACACCGCCTAGCACCATCATATTCATTTATATGGATTTAAACTTCCACAAACATCCCACTAGGAAACTGTGGGTTTTTCCCTTGCAATTGCACTTTGCGAACTCTCGACCTGTTATTGCATTTCAGCAAGTGTCACACGATCTAGTGGTTGTAATGGCCAAGCTCGGATCCATTTCATCTTCCCAGCTATTTAAGATGTCAAGGCTCATTCTAGATACGATATAGATTGATGTCATTATGCTATTGGATTGAACTTGCAAGTTCTTCCATCATCTTCAAAGAACGAAAACCCTCACTAGATGTTTGGCTTCAGATTTTGAAGATAATCCCTAACTAGATTGGTGTGCTTTCATCTCAAGAATCATCGTTGTGTCGATTTGGAGTTTATGTTGCTACTCTTAGTCTTGGATATGTTTGAGATGTTTTTGAGAATGTAGCTTCGTGGTTTTGAGTTGCATTTTTCAGTGATTTTGGTTTGCTCATTTTTGGAAGTTCTTGTCTTCCTAGTTTATGTTGCTCATGAACTAATCATGTAGCCCTTCGGAAGGTCACAGCGTCAAAGATTCATTGTTCTAAGCATTTTCATTGTAACACTAGAAGGTAGTACTGCCAATGAGTTGATTTGGTTTAATCGTTGATATTTCCCCCATTGAACAAGTGGTTTGTAATTGCCCCCACTGGATAAGTGGCAGGAGCTTTAATATTTACTTTTAGTTTTAAATAATCTTTCCCACTAAAACGTGGATGTGCGATTGTAATTCCTGTTGAGCAAGCGGATGGTTCACCTTTTTGTTTTGCATACACATCCCATTGGTTAAGTGGTTTGGTTGGCTTGTTGCTCGATGCTTCCTTTCAGCAATTGATTTCAATTTAGTTGTAATCTTGACACCTTATGCTCTCACCTTGCCCATTTTGAGATCTGGGTGATCGAAAGTGGAAGGAAAGGTAGTTGTTATGCATTTTGTTAAAGTTGAGTTAATACAAATTTCAAAAAAAAAAAAAATTGAGGGTGGTCATTACAGTGGTATTAGAGTTGGAGATCCTACCAGCCTATTCCTTCTAATACTATCGTGTAGCTACAACTTTCTCTATGAGTGATAGAGAATTGAGATATTACAGTAGAGAGCAAAGAAGGTAGCTTTATCAATTGCCTAATTACCCAATTGAGGAGATATTTTCAGGTGTCCTAGCAACTCGTCAGAATCCTGCTGAGAGTTGAGATTTCATTAGAAAGCATGTCAAAAAGGGACAAGGGAATAGCCCCACCAAATAGTCCAAATGCCAAAGCCAAAAGAAAGTTTGACACCATGCTCGACATGATGTCGCAGATGTTGGCCAAAATGAATCACAACATACCTTGGACTCCACCTATTCAGAGTAGTGAAACTAGTGGTTCGAACACCAATAACCATCAAAGTGACAATGGTCACATTGTGGGTACTGCTTTTGGATTTGTTCCTAGACCACTCCAACCTACATTCATTCGTAGGGAGGAGGCAAGTTATTCTATAAGCCCAAGTTTCGATGACAGAAGTGAGGGCCAACTATGCGGAACTCTTCCATTGGAAATCCGTGACATCTTGACTTTAGAAGAGTTCATAAATCAAAAGAAGAAGAGAGGTGGGGGAAGATTTGAGAATATAGGACCTTCAAATCAAAGAGACTACCAGCAGGCATTGGGTAAGGTGAAATTGGACCATTTTGATGGAAGTGACAAATGCATTACTAGGGCTTGGGTACAAAAGTTGGACAATTATTTGTCTCTCAAACCTATGCCGAAGGATGAAGCAATTAAATTTGCTACATTGTATCTAGATGGAGCAGCCCATGAGTGGTAGTACCATGGCTTGGTGACACATCCCACAACTTGATCACCACCTATGATGAATTTACAAACAAGCTCATCGAGAGATTTGATAGGAAGGACCCTGAGTTGCACTTTAGAGAGCTTGCTCAATTAAAACAATATGGAAAGACTATTCGTTATGTTTTCTAAAATTATAGAAAGGAGACTTGTGGTCCCTTTCAATGAAGGACTAATGGAACCTATTAAAGGTTGGGTGAAAGCCTTTGACCCACCAAGTTTACAGGAGGCTTTAAGGAAGGCAAGAAGTATGGAGCTTGCTGCCCCTAGAAATAAATTTTAATCAAGGACCTTCCAGCATAAGAAAGACAAAAAACATTCCCACAAAGATTCAAATCAGACCAAAAAAGACATCTTTCAGAGTGGATGAAGACCTCCTAAATGATTTAAGAAGGAATAAATTATGTTTCACTTGCAAGGAACCATGGGGCCCAGGCCGTAAGTGCTCTGTGAAGGACAAAGTTCATCAAATAGAGATCTATTCAGCTGATGATCAGCATCAGAAAAATCAGAACAGCAGTCTGATTTGGACAAAAAAGAAAAAGAATAATCATTTGAAGAGTTAGAGGAAGAGAAGGAAAGTGAGGGCACTCTTGCCCAATTTTGTAGTTCTCAAAAAATTGAATCTCTCTAGATCTGTGGTGTTATATGTGGGCAGTGCGTAGCTGCATTGATTGATACAGGAGCTACACATAATTTCATTGATGGAGTGGTGGCTCTGTAAAGATCCCTCACCCTAGCTAAATAAATTTTTACGAGTTTTTCAAGTTTGACAATGCGATCATTTTGTGAAACTACTATTTGCATGTTACTAAGAGCATGGTATGTTTGTGTTGAAATTTCTTTTGTGTACCAGGTTCGTATATATTGGATGTTTGATTTTTTCCAATTTGTGTAACAGAGATAATCATGTAACAACAAACAAGAAAAGATATATTTTCTAAGCAAATAGTAGAGTTTAGTTTCTACTATTGTCAATGATTTACAGACTTGTATGAACTTCAGAAAATATAATAGCAAGGACTGTATCTGACCTGAATATGTAGATTCACTCTCTATAAATAACACCAACTGAAATGGTCAAGATTTTCAGTTAATGATGAGAGTCTGGAAATGATATATGTAGATAGCTTTAGCCAATAATAGGCTACAGCAACCCGTGTAGCCACCTGTAATTAATCTTCTTGTATCATCTTTGACAAAGGGCTAACCTTCACTTAAATCGCAGACCCAGTCAACTATAGGATGGCACTTGAGGATGATGAAGCGGCCGGTGTATCTTAGCGACCCCTTAGGACGAGTTTGTGTCTTCAACTTGGCGGTAGATAAATATGAGTATAGACAGCTTCCACAGAAGTGACCCTTCTTTGTCCTTTGTCAGCGCTAATTCCCACTTTCCACATCCTCTATCTTTATTTGCCTGATACAATTTGCATTAGTAGTAAGTGGATAAAATACCATAGTTGTGAATCTTAGAGGATGGTGCAACTCCTAAAAGTGGTGGCTTCCAATACAACACCATAGTTTATAAAGGCGGCACCACCTTATATTATTGGCATTCAAGAAGCCCGATGCTTTTAAACTTTGTAGGCACTAGCGATATCCTTTGACTGCTGCAGTCAAACTCGTGTCTACAAATCTTCTACGAATCATTGTATTAGCACTGTCATTACTAGGCAGCTATTCCCAAGATACGATACCTTAATTTCTGAGATGCGATTACTCATGAAACATTACACCCTTGTTAAAGAATTCCTTTGAAACGTATTAATTAAGTTGGGTTTCCTAAGCCCTTCTTCCACACCCTTTCTACTAGCAAGTGTATCTTTTGCAGACTTGGAAATCGAGGAAACTATCAACCTGAAACTTCACCAATTACCTGCAACTCCACTTCAAATCCTAAATATCCTGTGAACTCTTCAACTCTGAAAAATTATCATAAACCCCTAGAATTTGTCTTCATAGAAGACTTCACAAATTTCTCAATCAATCAACTAAACAATGAAGCACTATGTGAATCCTGTAATGAATTCACCTGCAAATGGATTTGGGTTTTCGTCCAAATCCACAGACTCGAGGGTTTTCATCCTCAAGCCCTAAAAAGCCAAGCTCTTCAAAACTCCCAAATTCTCCAAAAGATATATGAATTCATTTTTGCCACCTTTTATAGTCCACCGCCTTTTTAATATTTAAATATTATTTAATTTTCCAACGTAAAGTAACTTTATTTAATTTTTGAGCATATTATAAAATAAAGTCACTTTAATGTTCTATTTATTAATTAATTAAATATAAGCGTCTTCAAATATTATTTAGGACAATTTGATATTTAATTAATTAAATTATCTTGGTGGTGACTAATCGGGAATTAGTGACATTACAGGCTCGTAAAGGACTCAAAACAGAAGAGGTTGATGGTTTTCAGGTTATAGTAGCTGATCGCTTCACTATTACATGCAACATAATGATGCCCTAGATGAGCCTTCAGTTGGGAAATCATGAAGTCAAGGATGACTTCTATGTAGTGAGCATTGGTGATACAGATGCAGTACTTGGTATTCAATGGTTGTGTTCTTTGGGAGAGTTTACATCAAATTTTCAAGCCATGGAGCTAAAATTCCAATCAGAAGAGAAGAAAGTGGTGTTAAGAGGGATGACCAATGGAGGGTCATGTTTTATCACCTTCAAAAGGATGGAGAGATTGATTAGACATGATTAGTCTAAGTGGATGGCAAAGTGTATTAT
Organism: Sequoiadendron giganteum; assembly: GCA_007115665.2. Taxonomy (NCBI): domain Eukaryota; kingdom Viridiplantae; phylum Streptophyta; class Pinopsida; order Cupressales; family Cupressaceae; genus Sequoiadendron; species Sequoiadendron giganteum. The sequence goes on along the minus strand of CM021103.1, from coordinate 477,740,466 downwards.
TATGCCTACCATCACAAAAGAGGAAAGGATGAGTTATCATTTGGATGTGCAAGCTTTTCTTACCAAGCAAAGCAAGGTTTTTAGTGATATACCTCCTAGGAGGCCTCCTGAAAGAGGCATCGAGCATACAGCATTAGAGGAGGGTGCCAAACCCATCATCACCACTCCCTACAAGCATCCAAAGATGCATAAGGATGAGATTGAAAATGCTATTAAGGAACACCTAGAGATGGGACATATTTGCACAAGCAAGAACCCATTTGCATCTTCAATTTTGTGTTGGTAAAGAAAAAAGATGGGACCATGCATATGTGCATTGATTACAAGGGTCTGAACAAGAAGACTATCAAAAATAAGCACCCCATTCCAAGGGTTGATGAGTTGTATCGGGTCATGTACTTCTCTAAAATAGATTTGAGATCAGGGTACCATTAGATAAGGGTTCAAGAGGACATAGAGAAGACCGCCTTCAAATGCCACTTTGGTCCCTTTGAGTTTTTGGTTATGCTCTTTTGCTTAACCAACACCCTTGCCACATTGCAATCATGCATGAACTAGGTGTTTAATAAGCAACTCAAAAAATCTATTTTGATATTCTTTGATGATATCTTGATTTTTAACAAGACATGGGAGGAGCATATGAGACATTTGGATGAGGTATTAGACATCCTTGATGTTATGTCCTTGTTTGCAAAGGAATCTAAATGTGTGTTTGGCATGACAGAACTTCTATATCTTGGTCATGTAATCAGCTCTAAGGGTGTTAATGTCGATCAAGACAAGATCAAGGCAATTTTGGATTGGCCTCCACTTACAAATCTCACACAGTTGAAGGGATTCTTTGGTCTATGTGGCTTTTACAAGAGGTTTGTTAAGGGCTTTTCACTGTTGGCTGCCCCACTTACAGATCTTACTAAAAAGGGGACGTTTGCATGGTCAAACACAATGCAGAAATCTTTTGATTAGTTCAAACAAATCATGAGTACATGCCTTGTTTTAGCCATACTCAACTTCTCCAGGCCATTTGAGCTTGAGTGTGATGCTTCTGGTGAAGGGATAGGTGTTGTCCTAATGCAAAATAAGCACCCAATTGCCTTTGAAAATAGAAAGTTGAGAGGTGGAGAAAGAAGCTATGCAATCTATGATAAGGAAATGCTTGCCATAATGCATGCTATGGCCAAGTTCAGACAATACCTTGTTGGTGGTAAGTTAATTGTAAAAACTAATCACAATAGCCTCAAAAAAATTCTTAATCAAAAAGAGCTCAATGGCAGGCAACATAAGTGGCTTAGTAAGCTTCAAGCTTATGATTTTGACATCGAATATGTGAAGGGAAAGAACATCGTAGCTGATGCATTGTCAAGAAAACCACATCTATGCTCCATGATGGAGATCACTACTAATTGGAAAGAGCATATACTTGTAGAGTATGCCAAGAACTTTGCCATTAGTATTATGGATGGTACTTTGCACGATGATAGGTACAACATGGTGAGTGAACTTATTCTTTACAAAGAAAGAATATTCTTAGTACCTAAATCAAGGCTTAAGGTACAGATTATGAGGAGATTTCATGATGCACCCTTGACTGGCCACCAAGGTTTCTTTAAGATTTACAAGCAGATCTGGGAGAGATTTTCTTGGAGAGGGCTTAAGGATGAAAACCTTAAGTATGTTAGAGAGTGTCCAATGTGCCAACAAAACAAAAATGAGCACACTTACCCTACTCGTTTGTTTCAGCCCTTGCCCATTCCCAATCAAAAATGGGAAAGTATTTCCATGGACTTCATTACAGGTCTTCCCAAAGTGCAAGGGAAGGATTGCATCTATGTTGTGGTTGACAAGTTAACCAAATTTTCTCACATTTTTGCTATATCTACAGTGTTTACAGCAATAGAGAAGGCAGAATTGTTTTTTAGAGAGGTATTTAGGTTGTACGAATTGCCAAAGAATATTGTAAGTGATAGGGATGGAAAACTCCTAACTTTGTTTTGGCGGGAATGGTTTAATTGAGTGGGACTGAGCTCACTCCTAGCACTGATTATCAACCGCAAACGGATGGGCAAATAGAGATTGTCAACAAGTGGGTGGAAGGGTACCTCAAGAATTATCTTTCAAGGCAGTATAAGGCTTAGGTAAAATGTTTACATTTGAGAGAGTATTGTTATAATTCTACATATCACATGTCTATCAAGATGTCACCATTTATGGCATTTTAAAGGTATGAAGCTCCTAGCTTTGTTGATTTGTTGTTTGGCGATATGCCCAAAGCCAAGGATTTACTACAACAAAGTCAAGACATAATGAAACCCTTGAAAGGCAAACTCCAAAATGCTCAAAATCAGCAAAATTTGTATGCAGATCAGCATCGTATAGAGGATGCTTTGAAGTGGGAGGCATGGTTTATTTGAGGTTGCAGCCCTACAAGCAATCCACTCTCAAGGAGAGTGGATCAGAAAGTTGAAGCCACATTTCTATGGCCCATTCAAGATCTTTGAGAGGATTGAAGAGGTGGCATATAAGTTAGAGTTACCTGAGAGTAGTAAGGTGCACAATGTCTTCCATGTTTCACACCTCAAGAAGGCGCTTGGGCATAATGTTGTTCTCTCTTTTGATTTGCCCCTTTTGGATGAGGAAGAGAAGCTTGTGTTGGTTCCAAAGGAAGTGATTGATTATAGGGAGTGTACGTTGAGGAAGAGGACCATCAAAGAGTACTTGGTGAAATGGAAGAACTTATGTGTGGAAGATGCTAGTTGGGAGAGTAAGCAGATATTGTAGCATCCAAATTTACAATTACTTTGGGACAAGTAATTCTGGGGAGGGAGGACTATAATGTCCCCTTTTTAGGCCTAGTCACTTGGATGACAATTAGCTTATTTCTTGAGTCCCCAAGGGCTAACTGGTATGGGGCAAGGGTAACCTAATGATGCCACCTTGTAGAAGAAACAATTAGGTACTTGCAATTTAAATTTGGTGAAGTTTTGATGAGTTTTGAGCAAGTTATAGCTTTGCAGGTTTTTGACCTGCTATCAAAATTTTGCAAGGAAATGCCCTTGATCCAGACCATTCAATTGAATTCAGATGATTTTGTCCACACAACTGATTCCGTTGGGTTTTTCACTCTTGCGGGAAACTCAATGATATCTAGCCTTCCAAAAAATCACACCTTACCTTGTAGGAAACTTGTCGCCATCTGGCCTTGCAAGAAACTCATGGCCATCTACCCTTGCAAAAAATTCACACCTTACTTGCCTTGCAAGAAACTTGTGGCCATCTAGCCTTGTGGGCAATTCAAGGCCATCTAACCTTGTGGAAAATTTGCACCTTATTGGCCTTGCAAGAAACTTGTGGCCATTTGACCTTGCAGGAAACTCATGGCCATCTGACCTTGTAGAAAATTCACACCTTACTGGCCTTGGGGGAAACTTGTGGCCATCTAGCCTTGCGAGAAACTCATGGTCATCTAACCTTGCAGAAAATTCACATTTTACTAGCTTGCAGGTAACTTGTGGCTAAGTGAATTGAACATTGGAAGTTTGTGGGTCCTTAGTGGTCACCTGAACTTGTAGGTAGAATCAAGTGAATTGAACATTGGCAAGTTTATTCAACCAATTCAAATGAATAGTTTTGCCAATGACATTAGCATGACGTAAGCCGACTCTAGCGGGATGATGGCATCATGTACAATTGCAGAGTTTTGACAGCCTACTGAACCTAAAGCCGAATTTCTTGTTGATCTAGCTATGTGGATTTTTCCCTTGCAATTGCAATTTGCAAACTCTTGACCTGCTATTGCATTTCAGCAAGTGTCGCACAATTTGGTGGTTGTAACAGCTAATCTCGGATCCGTTTCATCTTCCAAGCTATTTAAGGAGGTGTTGAGGCTCATTTTGGATATGATATAGATTAATGTCGTTATGTTATCGGATTGAACCTGTAAGTTCTTCCATCATCTTCAAAGGACCAAAACTCTGTCTAGATGTTTGGCTTCAACTTTGGAAGATAATCCCTAACTAGATTGGTGTGGTTTCATCTCAAGAATCATCGTTGTGCCAATTTGGAGTTTATGTTGTTGCTCTCAATGCAGGATATGTTTGAGAAGTTTTGATAATGTAGCTTCGTGGTTTTGAGTTGCATTTTTCAATGATTTTGGTTTGCTCATTTTTGGAAGTTCTTATCTTGTCGATTTATGTTGCTCATGAACTAATCTTGTAGCCCTTCGGAAGGTCATACCACCGAAGATTCATCATTCTCAGCATTTTACTTCCAGTGAGTTGATTTGGTTTAATCATTGATATTTCCCCCATTGAACAAGTGGTTTGTAGTCGCCCCCACTTGATAAGTGGTGGGAGTTTTAATATTTACTTTCAATTTTAAATAATCTTTCCCATTAAAAAGTGGATGTGTGATTGTAACGCATGCTAAATAAGCAAATTGTTCACCTTTTTGTTTTGCATATGCATCCCATTAGATAAGTGGTTTAGTTGGCTTGCCACATGATGCTTCCTTTCAACAATTGATTTCAATTTTGTTGTAATCCCAACACCATATGCTCTCACCTTACCCATTCCTGGATTTGGGTGATCGGAAAGTGGAAAGGAAGTTGTTATGCATTTTGTTACAATTGAGCTAATCCAAGTTTCAAAAAAAATTGCGGAAAGTTATTACACAAAAAGTTCACTTGAAACCTTATGAAATGTGCGAAAAGTTCAAATCCATCCACCTGCAAAATCTACCCTTAGTCAAACGGCTTCATTCGGATCTTGCAATCTATCAACACCCATCTGCACTTTTGTGGAAGAAAGACATCCATCTACACCTTTGTGAAAAAAACTATGTGAACCCAACAACTTACAAAATGTTCTATTCAGATGAAAAGTTTTGATTTTGATGTCAACATGACATCATCTACTAGGAATGCGGGAAGTTGGACCCCATCTTCCCACAAAGACACCACTTAGACGATTTTAGAAATTAAATAAATCTACAAGGAAATGCCAACTATCCTGACCTTATAGGATTTCATTGCCCATCTGCACCTTGCAAGAAAATCTGCTTCAACTGAACTTTGTAGGAAAATCCACTTGATCAGCACCTTCCGAGAATTCCATGTGCATCTATACCTTTGCAGAATTTCTTCTTCTATCTCGATGGAAGAAGAAAACCCGCAAGGGCATAACTTCTTCAACTTTTGCTCATTTTTCACCAAATTTAAACTACAAGTACCCATTTCGGCACTCTACAAGGTGGTATTCTCAAGTAGCCCCTATACTTATATAATTTTGGTCTTTCAACTTGGGTACCTAGCTTTGAACAAAAGACTGAATTCAATGACTAAGGGTACATCCTACACATAACAAACCCATATAAATTCTCTTTGATTGGTAATAATTATGGGAAATGAAATGGGGGCATGAAAACTTGCAAAGCCTAATCGCTTGTAACTGAAAATTTTTGTACCCATAATTTCATCGATGAAGGGGCTAGTGGCTAAGATGGGCCTAAGGGCGAAAGATTTTGAAGGATTGAATGTGACAGTCACATATGGTTACACTATTCCATGCAATCGTCAAATTCAACAAATGGAGTTGACCATAGTAGGACACAAGATGCGAGATGATTTCTACATAGTTGGCATTGGTGAGACAGATGTGGTCTTAGGAGTGCAATGGCTACACTCGCTTTGGGAGTACACAACGAACTATCAGACTCTGGAGTTGAAGTTCAAAGTTGATGAAAAAGAGGTCATCCTTCAAGGATTCTCCAAGGCGGGCTCTAAGGATGTTTCGACCAAGGCAACGGAGAAGACAAGGGCAAGAGCAAAGACATTCAAGGATCTAGATCTGAAGTTGCTTGAGGACAAGCAACATCCAAGTGGGGAGGACTGTCATGTCCCCGAAATAATTTGAGTCAATGGAGGGAAAATTACAAGTGTGTTTTTTAAACACTATTATAATAATAATAATAATTTAAATTATATTTATCTGGTCGACTCCCTTGAGCTTGGCGCCTAGTAAAATATTTGAATTTCTTTTTGTGATAGTTGACCTATTGGAAGGATCTTGTGATCGCCTATTTATGCTTGTCTCTAGCTTGTTCTAAGCATCATGAATTTGGACGATACAGTCATGGCGAGTTACTAAGGGACGAAACCCCCTTGGTGATCTCCTTCAAGTTGGGACGTAGCCCCCATACCTGCATATTCGTGTATTTTGTTATTCACTCCACACTGCCTAAGACTTATTACATTCTTGCGATACAAGGACGAGAGTTGGTAGAATTACGATTGACGTCCAGGGGCCAATTGCTCAATCCGGTCGAGCCTCCAGCTCTGGCCACTCCATCATTCCCTCTATCCTTCCAGCACAAGCCAACGACTCAGCATTGCACATTCAATCCTGGAAACCGTTGCTTATGGGAATCAAGGTTATTCGTGTGAAAGCTATTGACATCTACATTGGGTCGTCGCTCTTCCACAAGATCATCTGGGTCTGCTTATTGGCCCATTTGTTGTATCGTTGTATGTTGTGAATTCATGTACTACGGTCCATCTGTGAGTTCATTCGTTATTCGGGCACTTGCTAATTGCAGATCACATATTCTATGGTGATAATTGATACATAAATTTACACATAAATGTTATTATCTAAGAATTGGCAGTTCATGCTGTATGTTTTCATTGCCCACCGAAATATTGTGTCATCGACTACATTAAGATCTGGATACATAACTTTGCGGTGTACAAACATTTGTCTATGTATACATTTGGCTTGGTCTATTACAGCATTTAAATCTGGACACATAACTTTGTGGTGTACAAGCATTTTCCGTGTATACATTTGGCTTGGTCCCTTACAGTCACTGAAATATCCCAAACAATATTTGTGTAATTTTCTGATTTTCTGTAATGTAAAATGATGCCCTAATTTCTGATTTTTAATTTCTGCTTAAACCCTAGAATGCTGATGTAATTTTCTGAGTTTTATAATGCATGAACAGCAGCACATAATGCAACCAAAAAATAGGAAAACTCATAGCAGATAATAGTAACATTAAATCACCAACATAGCATGATTAGATCCTTATTTATGCATCAACAAATGTCTGATATAAACCCTCAGTCTGCTGCTACAAAATATGAATGCAAATTGCAAAGTAAAGTGGGCTTCAAACATGCGCCACAACATGAAGAAACCCAATAATGCAGATGCAACTAACCCTAGTTGGGCGAAGCTGCTCCAGCTACAAAAATGCAACTAAATGATGAAGAAACAACTGAAATAACCCTAACAAGGGTGCGCTGGCCTGCTGGACTGATGTTAGGGCTTTGCCACCCTAGAAATCTAAATTAGAACCTCCAACTTGCACAACTTGCCCTTCAAATCAGACAATCTAAATGCTGATGCAAAACTAACTTGAACTACCAATTATCTCCATTGAAGCACATAAGAACCTCAGTCATGAAGTTCGCCCTTGAAGAAGCTAGGGTTTTTTCCAACTTCTCCTTAATGCAATAGGGTTTTTGTCCTATAGCATATGCTGCTCAAAAGTGCAGACCAAAGTAGAAAAACAATTTCGAAATGATGATGAAATGCTCCACAAGATCTTGTATTTATACTTGTTAAATGTTTCCCTCCTTCTCTATGCTGGCTGACCTAGACAAAATTGCTATTAATTTCTTATATTTTCCCCATCTCAAGGCCGACCTAGGAAGAAATATAAATGTTTTATTGTTTTTCTTCACAAGCCCGACCTGTTTTTCCTTAACATGAGCCAACCTAGGAAAAGGGATTAAAAAAGGGGACATTACACCAATGTTGCATATTTATTATTCGTTGTATTTATTTAATAGCTGTGTCTTTACATGAGAAGTGAGGCATCTCACTTTAAGTCAGCACTCTTTGCAACACGTCAGCCATCCTAGATTGTGTGTAAAAAGTTGTATGAGCATCTTATGACATTGTAAGATGTGGGATTTACTTATGACAGATTCTATAATGTGTAAAAGCATGATTATGGGGGTTACATTGAAATCTCAACTAACATTATGAATTTATGACAATATTATGATGCATGTCATAAAGCATCTTTGAGTGGAGGAACATGACAATTGAGGCCTCATGACAAGTTATGACAGCTGTAAGAAATATTCTAAATATAGTCTAAAATTCAAACTTGGTATGGGGCATTGGAATTCGAGCCATGGCATTTTGGGTGTCATACCTATTGCATGTTGGCTCATGTTTTTCGATCGGTTTCTTGTTTGTGTCTCTTCTATTTATTGGGTGTTTGGATGGAATTTTCATAATGTGTTGTAAGGATGTCATCATGCTATCAAAATTACTCTAGAATTTAATGTTGGTGATACTCCTATAAGGGCATATGCCTAAAGTTGTATGCAACTATATTATTATTGTAATACAATTGGTTTTGTGCTTTGGAGTGTAAGGTTTTTCTCCCAAAAGGATTTTCCCCGTGTATACATCTATGTAATGATTTTGTGAGTTGCATGTCTATTGCATATCTTTACATGTCATTTGAATGTATGATTTTATCATTGGAAATTGTTAGATTTGAGCTTCTATGCATTTTCTCTCATAGATTTGCAAAGGAAGCATTTATACACCTTAGCATCCTTTCAAATCAGATAAGAACCACTTCATGCAATGGGTAATAATGTCTGTTACAATTATCACAATGATCTACCTCAGCTTCCTTTGCAATGAGACACCAATATTGGTACCTTGGCATTTGCTAAGCACCGTGACTTTCACAAGGCTCAAGGAATTTTTTCACAAAATTCGATAGTGACAACACACAACATCCAAACGAACATATTACCATTTTCATCACAACTTGCAGCATTCTTGGAGTAATGCATGAAGATGCTGCCATCAATTTTTTTGTTGAAAGCTTGGTTGGAGCAGCAACATAATGGTTTCATCATGTTGCCACTATTTCCATCACCAACTAGGAGGCCATGTGCACTTAATTCATGTCATCCTTCAAGCCAGCTAAGGATGATCATGTTCTATTTTCTCAGCTCTGTAATGCAAAGAAAGAAAATGAACCCATGAGGGAGTTTATCACACAATGCAACTACCTCATTGAAAGAATCAACTCAACTCTAAAGCCATCTCCAGAAATACTCCTGAGCTGTTTTATAAACACACTCCTATTAGAGATTGTTTTCTTGATCAAATCTATTGGAATTGACAAATTTGAAGAGCTCAAGAGCAAGAAATCATTATACTAGATGACATGATCATTAAAATAAAAAAGGACACAATTAGGCCCATGGTTCCAATTACCGTTGATCCTCTTTTGTAGAGTGGCAACCAATGTGACTAACATGAAAAACCTATATTTGCAGAATGGTCTAAAAAATAGTATTAAGGGAAATTTCAAGGGAATAACAAACGTGATAGATTTAAATTACCTCCTCCATCTAAAAGGCTTGCATTAGAGGCCCCTCTTAAGGTCAGCTTTTAAAACTTATGTTCCTTCCATGTGACAAAAGATCATAGTGCTATAAATTGTCCAAATATGCTCTGCATGATACAAGTCATTGCTTCCTCCAAGTCAAACAATCAAAGGTTCTCAAGAAACCTTCAACATCTTCATGATGAACCAAATGGTGAATCTATGACAAGATGTTTTCGCAATGGATCTATTCATACTGAGAAAGTAGAAACTTTCAATGATGACATGCTTGTGGAGTCCAGAAGCTGAAAGGAAGAAAGTGCTTGAAGAAGATCCTTGGAAGGAGACTCCAACAGTGTCTTGATTTTGAAAGCTTATTTTTGCCCCTTCATCAATAAGCAATGATGATGATGAGTTGAATTTTCCATCTACCTCACAAGCATTGTTCAATTTCCTTCATAAAGGGAAACCAGCTTTCATTGGAACACAGTGAGGCTGAAGACAGTCAACTTGGAAGGAGCTTTTTGAAGAATTGCAGTTTGGTAGCAAGAGGTTTTGAATTTTCTTGGGCATAAGTTGATCTATTAAAGGAGGTTGAGGAAGAAGAGTTATAGGATTTCAAGAAATTGTGAGAAGTGAGGAGGTTGTGCCTTAGGATTCTAGAGAGGAAGAGGAGGACTAGTTAGTGACTACAGTCATTCTCACCATTTCTCGATCATAAAGTAAGAAGACTAAAGCTAATTGTGGGACTTCAACTAAGCATGAAGGGATGAAATTGGAAGCAGAGAGGTTGCAAGAAGAAGCTAGGGATTCTCAATTGGTGAAGGATCTCAGTGTAATATAGAGGCTTTTCTTTTCTACAAGGGAAGGAGGCTGCTCCCAACACAAGCTTGACTTTTCTTTGCCACCTCAATGAGGGTTAGTTAAGTTTTCTAGGATTCAGCATTCAATGCCTCCTTTGGCTTTAGAGGAGTGGTGTTGGGATGTTTCAACGTTTAGCTTATCAGGCTTTTCTTGACTTTCTCTACTAGGTTGATTTTTTTATAAATTGGTGTGACATTCCTTAGTTCAATTTTGTTGGATGCATTTCATATTTTTTTGTTATGGGTGAGGGACCAAATAGACTTTCTCTCTTACGTATCAAAAAGAAGACTTCTGCTTAAGATCATGTTTTCTCCTTCACTGTGTTGAGGTCAAACTGAACTACCTCTCGTGCTTTTTAAGTATTCTGGATGCAATGATACAGTAAAACAATTTCCAACATGCTCAGAAACTATCAAATCTGAAGACATCCTCTTCAATGCTCCTATAACTCAAAAAAGTTAAAAAACACAACAAACTAGATGAAGAACAAAAAAGGAGGAGGGCAAAGGTTATGGCTTTGATACCACATTGAAATCTGACATCAACTTGTCAAAATCAACAATAATAGGCTTGTCCACAAACCCTTCCACATACAGATTCAAGTAGAATCTTGACAGCACTTTGCTAGCAAAAATAAGATTTAGTTAAAAATGGAGACTATATGCATCAAAAACTAAAATTAGAGAATAAGAAAATATATGTACTTTCAATAAACAAGTGTACTAGGAATCTAACTAAGAGAAACTACATAAGTCATCAAGTAAAGCACCAAGTTAAGCTTACAAGCATTGAAGTGGCCCTCAATTTGACTAGTCAGCCAACCTAGTCTAAAAACTAAGCCCTAATCATAGTATTTGGGGCTAAGTTACATCAACAACTAACTCAAATCCTAGATGATTAACTAACCTAACTAGATGACTAGGATATTTAGGATATTTGCAATTTAAATTATTACAACTATTCCCAAATTACTACAAAATGAGGTGCATAAAACAGACCAAACACCCTGTCCCCTCATCTCCAAAACTTGGAAAAAAAAAACTGCAAATAATTGAACTTATAAAATCTTAAATGCAAAAGGGGAAGACTAACTCTCACTATGGGGTTGGATTCTAATCAAAGATTTGCACAATGTCAATGTAAGTGAGTCCTTATGGGTGATATCTCAAATGGCCAACTACAATAGATCATCTTGCATCAAAGTCCATTTTCTTTGTGCTATCAGATATGCATTTATAACGAAGATGCCTGCTGATGGGAATTTAGGTGTTAGTCAATGTTCATATTCACTTTTATTGATCAGAAAATAGACCAATATGAAATCACCAAAACAACACCATAAAGTCCAATTGTATCAGAAGAAGAGAATTGGAAATATGAAGATACGACACCCTAGAAGACAAGAGTTGATTTGCTAAGCAGCAAAGATCATTAAGAATCTAATACATGCTCTGTATTTGAATATCTTGATTTTGGCTATTTCAGGACTGGTTCAACAAAAACATTTGCACATTTTACACTATTAATATGCAACCTGACATTTGTGGACCCATCAACTGCTACAATCTAATGGACAAAAACAAAATCATTTTCAATTTCAATTTCAAATATTTAGCATAATCTTATTTTTATTTTTATTTTAAAAAGCTCTCAAAGAATTTGAAAGCAATAGCTGAATTGAAATGGACCTTACCAGGCTCAAAGAAAACTGAAAGTCCAAAATCAGTGACCTTCAAAAGGAATTATCATCCTTGCTAAGCAAAAGAAAATTCTCTGCTTTCAAGTCTCTGTGAATAACACCCATTGAATGGCAAGCATGCACCAGCTTCATTATAGTTGTACACAAAGATGTGGATAGTAGTACACAAACAAGTGATAACTCTCTCACTGTAATGCCCCTTGCCAATAATCTTATCACAAAGCTCCCCATCAGCACAGAACTCCATGCCCAAGTTCACAGAATTCTTGTCCTTGTAAGAACCTTGTAGCTCCACTAATTGGGATGCCCAGTTAAATGGTATATGATCTGAACATCCCTCCTTATGTCCAAAATGTCCGCTCGTTTACCAGTTTTCTCTTTGCAATAAACTTGAAGTCAACCAAAATATGTGCTCCAATGTAATAGCCTCCCTTCTGAATAGTTAGGGCCCCGATAGAATTCCATTTAAACAATTAAAAAAATTACACTTAGAGGGGCCTCCTAAAGATGACTGTAAAGATGCAACCATGGCTAACGAGGAGGTTTAATATATCAGCCCTATGTCTTATGCAGATTTTGGATGGCATATTACTATAGTTGATGTCACAGAGATACTGTCATTTAGGTCTAGTGTCCTGTGTTTAAATATGTTGTCCAACCACTCTTATCCGTTTCATGGAAGGGTCCTTCCCTCACATAGCTATTTGCACTTGTTTTTAGAATCTTATTATTTTAGATCAAACAGTTTGGGGTCTAACAGATTTAAGGAGGAACTAAAAGTTCAAGAAACAATTCCATGACACACAATTCTTTGGCATATCTGACTTTAGGGGGAAGGCATTTTTTAGAAGCTTGTATGGAATGAAATTTTACCTTCTATGGTCATATTTTTAAACATGTTCAAATGAAATTTTGGTCTTCTTTCTAAGCATTGCCTATTTTGTCTTAAAGTTTTTTAAATATTTCTTTATGGAATATTTTTTCTCAGTAAATTCTTCAAAAGGTTTGTTGTAGATAGATGGCTCTGTAGTTAGATCTCTCGTTTTTAGCTGGTTCTGGCCTGGTTAGACAAAATATAAATTGCATACTTTCTATTATTAATATAGAAGAGCTCAAGCAAGAGGTAAAATATTTGGGCTTTTAAAGGAGAGCCCCAGGTTGAAAACCCCAAGAGACATGGCAAAGTGTTGAAACTGGGTAAACTAAAAAATTCCGCTTGCTGAGCATGGCATTGGCTGTGATGTTCTCCAACAGTTGGGTCAATTGACAGGAGAGATACCCTTTGATTGTCGCAACTAAGCTGAGGCTCACTCCTAAACAGAATTTTATCTAATCTTACCGAGCTTGGTGTTGGGCGTGGTGTATTCCAAAGTAGGGTGAATTTGACAGAAGAGATACTCCTTAGTTGTGGCGTCTAAGCCGATGCTCACTCCATAACAGAATTTTATCTAATCAAATATATATATATATATATATAGAGAGAGAGAGAGAGAGAGAGAGAGAGAGATTTATGTGAACTTGTGATCCCAGACCATAGGCTCTGCTATGATCTTGTGGACATAAATTTCAAATTCAAACAATAAGATGATTTTTTTTATTTCAACCAAAAAACTCAAAGCATTGACTCCTGTAAAGTGAATAATGCATTAAATGAAATGAATTGGTCCTTACCAGGCTTGAAGAAAACTGAAAGTCCAAAATCAGTGGCCTTCAAAGGAGAATTCTCATCCTTGCTGAGAAAAAGGAAATTCTCCGGCTTGAGGTCCCTGTGAATGACACCCATAGAATGGCAAGTGTGCACCACCTTGACCATGGTCCTACACAGAGAAGCAGCAGCTCTCTCACTGTAATGCCCCTTGGCAATAATTCTATCAAAAAGTTCCCCACCAGCACAGAGCTCCATGACCAAGTTCACAGACTGCTTGTCCTCATAAGCACCTTGCAGTTCCACTATATTAGGCTGCCCAGTCAAATGATACATGATCTGAACCTCTCTCCTCACATCTTCAATGTCGTTCTTGGTCACTAATTTCCTCTTTGCAATCGATTTGCAAGCAAATGTTTTACGGGTACGTTTGTGTGTGCAGAGATAAGTGACCCCAAATTGCCCTCTGCCTAATTCCTTGCCAATAGTGTAAATTGACTTAACATCCTCCATAGTGCGCCCTAGGACTGATCCTATTTCACCTGACACTGGAACATCGGCAGGAGGCTGAGGAGTAGCTTGGGGAGGGCTAACATGGATTCCAGCATCCGCTTGGATGGGAACGCTTCCTGAACGTCTGTAAGGGGCATTACAGTTCCCCATTGATCTGAAAATACCCAATTCAATTTGTTGATCCTCAAGTAGTTTTCAAGCAATAATAGAATTGATATTTTTTTTAGAAGTGCCTTTCTGTGGTGAATATCGGTGTTTGGCTTCAAAAATGTTTTTCACATTGAGATCCAGAAGACCCAGATGGACTTTCCTTTATAAAGACACTGACGCTATGGATTTTTTTTTTACATCAAAAAGTTACAGATCCCTACAATGCAGTGAAGTATGATTGATCTCTACAGTGCAGAGCAGTATGATAGAAGCCGAAATTGATTGTTGGGCAGATGTCTACGAACACTTTGGAAGAAAAAAGGCAAGGGCTGAAGACAAGCATACACTTGTGTTGGGTATATGTTCTGTAGATCTAGAACTGATTTGGGTTCACGTCAATGGGAGTATATGATACGAACTGCACAAACTCAAGTTGAGAGGGGAACGCCTCCCCAATGTTTGGAAGTTGTTCCATTAGGATTTCCACTAATATAAACGTTCGTTTTCTGTTTTTCTTCTCTTTTTGAACTGGGTATGGAGTCGTTCATGGTTTACCCATAAGCAAAGGGGTAATCATGTACAGTTAATAACAATGAAGTACTGTTAAAATTTTGTCCTGGTCTCAACATCTTCCTTCCTTGGTCAACTTGTCTCCTTTTTTAAGGTGCATGTTCTTGAATGCGGGCAAGGGATAGTATTCCTCTTAATCTTCGTTTTTAAATTTAATGACCTCCGTTGAAGGGCAAAGTTTGGAATCAAATTCGTTATCCCTTTTTAAGACTAACGCTGATTTTACAAGTCTTAAGATTGGAATAAAACATGTTTAATTTTGATTTTACAAGTCTAAGATTGGAATAAAACATGTTTAATTTTATTTTTTCTAAATATTTGGGATATTTTCCTTTAACACCTTTCTTGAGTGAGAGGGTCCCACCCTACTCATTTTCTCCATGGATTTCCTTAAAAAATAGATCAAGGGCACAATCATCTTGAAGTACGGTTTACATCATAGACAAGTTTCACTTTCTCTTTGATTTTGGTGAGGCTAAAATTTAGGTTATGATGTATTGTGGTGTAATGATGAAGATTGTATTCATATCTTTTTAAGATAGTTAATGTCGATTAGTATATAAGATAGAGATATTTTATGTGGAAGTTAGTAAATAATATTATTTGATTTTTAATTTTTAATATTATATATTTTTACAAGTTAATTTTGATCTTTATATTTATTATTTGTTAATTTGGTTTAAATTAGTTTTACAAGCTTAATTTTTTCTGTTTATTTTTTGAATTGGATCTCATTCTTTCCATTTTCACAAGTTATTACAAACTAATTAAAGCACAAGTCTTTCAAATTGCATGTTAAGATGGTGTATTTAAAGACTAGCCTGATTCAAATGAGTCATTTAGGAGTTATCTAGGAATCTATTGAGCAAATCTAAATTTCATTCACAAAAAGAAAAGATTTACACCCACACTCTATCATCATTTTAGGAGCATATTACACATTTATATGTTGTTATTGACCTTGGTTCACCATCATTGAACCGATATTTTTAAAGATTTGAGTGAGGAGAACACGAATCTCACAATTCAACAAATTCCTCAAAGGTGTTTCTAATTAGATTTAGAGAGTATATACAAAGATGAAGAAGTTTCAAACAACAAAATTTAGCCAAATCATATCTACAAGTTACAAGATAAATTTTGGGCATCAAGTTTAGATTTGTAGTCATGGAGATCACTTCCACATTTGTGGAAGTGAACCAAAGAGTTTCACAATAAGATTTTCAAATCAATGATAATCACTTGATAGGCCCTTATTTTCAAATCTTGATGAATAAGTTTCTAATATATATAATGCATTTTTTATCAAATCTATTGCTAAGTACCTTACATTTAATTTATTTTATTTTCATATTAATTATAACATTTATTTCAATTATTTAATATCAATCTTGTTATCCCCACTTTTGTTTTGTATGGAGTCTCATTTTTTCTACATCCCTCACAATTGAATTCAAGTCATGAAAACCCTTTGTTCAGATTATTGTCCTTACCTTGGTTAAAAAGATGATATCATCCTTAAGGTCTTGGGATTGAGTTTAAGTGTTGCAAAAAATAAGTCTTAATGGTCAAAAGTGAATATTGTGTTTATAAAAAAGTTACAGAGTTTATATATATTGTAAATTGTATCTTAACCTTTGTCTCCTACCAAAATACATTATGAGGTTTCTTTATCACTTTAGATTCTTTGCAAATTATTCAAGTGACTTTGGTCTCTCCAAATTTGTAAAGCAAAACTTTAGTTTTTTTAGCAAATGAGCAAACTTTGCTAGATTGATCTGAAACTCCATTTTTGAGCACCAAGTATAATTAAGCAAAAGTTTGAACCTTTTTGGAAAAAAAAAGAAAAAACTACAAGTTGTATTTCAATTTTTGTTTCTATCAAATTAAGAAAATGGAACTTCATAGATGGGTTACAAAATTCTAAACATGGATCATAGCTCTAATTATTTGTCGAAACATAGTTTCAAAGATTTGAAGAAAGTTTACAATTTAATAAAAGTACATTGGAATTTGGTATGGTAGTTTACAATTTAATAAAAGTACATTTGAATTTTTCTCTACCATAACACTAAGCATTTAGCAAGTGCAAAAAAACCCTTTTTGTTGTGTTACCTTATCATTTAAATTATTTATTTTTATGATCAATAGTTTTTCCTTTCCTTTACATCATGTGATCATAGATACTCTTTTTTGCATGTGTTTGATTCATTTATAATGATTGATTCCTTATATTTGGCACACTCACAAATTTCTACAAAATGCATATTCATCCTCAAAGTCAAACTTGTAACATACCTAAAGTTTACCCTATTGTTTTACCTAAGTTTTAACTCATAATGTGAATAGTTCAAGTTCTCAAAAATATGGATATAAAAATTTTCCTTTCAATAACATATTTGCACATTGAAATAAACCATTTCTCATTACATTGCATAAATGATATAACATTATATAATCCCAAGTAATGAACTCGTCTTTCAAATATAATTTAAAATAGATTCAAGATCATATTTACAAATTCATAGCTTACAAGAGCTTAATGGTACAAGAGTATAGCGGTCAAGATGTCCATATCTGGATCACTCATCTTCATCTTCTTTTTCTTTTGTTCCACAAGCCTCAGTTGTCGACTGCAAGAGGGAGAGAATCACCCAAGTGTTTTTCCTCCAACCACAAACTTAAGCGGTCCCCCGCACATCTCCTAACTGATAGATGGCCCTACCCTTCAACGAAGAGTTTCGTATGGAAACCCTCTAGAAATGCCTACCTGAGTATGGTGTTGTGCCCTACATAACTAGTATTGTCATACACTATGGATACCCACCAACTCTGCATGACACTCCTTACTAACTATGCAATCTTGGCTCACAGTGAATCGACAAAGTGTATGCGATGACTTCTACACTTACTTTGGCCAAATTTTTGATACATATATCAAATCCACTTTCTAAGAAGTGGTGTCGTATGTTCACCCACCCCCTACTCAAATTGGAAACCCTATTGGCCTGAGAAAACTCATCTTTTTTTTACCTCAAGAATTAAATAATATAAACAAGATTCCATTCCAAAAGTGATGACTCACTTAAATTGATCTAACTAACCAAATTATAGGTTTAACCCAACCTCTAGTTTATCCTAACTCAAGGGAACAAACTGTCTCCTACTTTTAAGAAATATGAGCATCTGAGAACGTAAGTTCTCTACTCATGGTTAGACTACCAACATAGGTGTTCATAACATCATACCTTAGATAAAAATGACATATTACTTATATCATGGTATAAATCCTTTTCATTTCAAAATAATATATCTTATTCAAGCAATACACATACCATACTGTATTTTAGATATTATCATAATACCTTATATTTAGCTTCACTTTTACTACGTCAATCAAACATTAAAATCAAGATAGCTATATAGCATGCTATTAAGATTCCTTAAGCCAACTTGTATATAATCTAGCTAAATGCATAAGCACTTATAAACTATTCAATAGCTATAATATGCAAATAATGATTGTACAAACACTTCCAAATGATAATGAAACATAGTTTTAGAATTAGAAAGAGAAAGAGTTAACAATATCTAAAGCATGCCTAGTATAAGTAGCTCCAAACGAATCTCTTGCAACTCCTTGCTCAATGCAAATGGCTCAGCTTCTTGCCTCCTCTAATCTCAGATCTTCTTGTTGTTGCTACTTAGTTGATAACTTCAGCTACAAAACTTAGCCTATCCTTACTCTAAAACAAGTATTTTATGCTCTCAAAACTCACAAAATAAACTGATCTCAAACTCATAAAAAGAATACAAAAAATGAACAATACTAATGCACTCAAGAATGAACCCCTAAACAGTAAGCTACTACCTTCTATTTATACAGAAATGGATAGAATTTTTTCAACTAAAGGTAATCTATGATTCTTGTCACCTCTCTTCTCTTTTTCAGTCGTGGGCATTGCTTGGTCAAATAGTTGCAGAATTATCTCTTTAAACCTCTCAAATGCCTCCTTGAAATGCCACAACCCAACTGATTATTTTAACCTACGATTTGTTTTTCATTATCTCAATAAAAATCTCATATAACATAGCATGTATGGAGTCCAAATCATAATCATTTTATACTTCTTCCCAAGTCATGGCTTAAAAACAAGTATTTCTCGTGATCTTTTACCATGACAAAGCTCTCTTTTAGGTTATGTGTGGGTTTTCCAAACTCTTGTTTGCATACCACTTCCATCATGGCTTATCCATTCCCTTTATCTTTTATAATTTATGTGCCCCGTGTTGATGGCTCGCGGTTTCATCACAACAATTAAATTTTTCAAACAACTATGAAATATTTATGCCACTTTGCCTTTGGCTTGGCATTTTGACTCTTTCAAATGTATGGATACTCAGCCATATCATGGTTGCTTTTTGCATACTTTATAACAACAATAACATGCTTATAATATGGTGTATCATATTTACTTCCATCACATTATAATATGCGTATGGAATTTCATACATATATATATTATAATAAATTCTTATTATAATATGTATATATCAATATATATTTTCACATAATTATATATATATATATATATATATATATATATATATTGGTGGTGTTTCAATTCACACCTCTAGAGTGTGTATTGGAAATGGACAATTATGCATAGATAAACTGATCTTCAAATTTGGAGGGGAAGCTCCCTCTTTGTTGATTATGCTTTTAAAAGAAACAACTAAACTAATTATCGATCTTTTTGTTCTCAACTTAAGAGCACAAGGTTTATAAAATTCTTTATGTCATAGCTAAGATTTTCTCTAGTTTCACAAATCCAACTACAACTAAGCCTATGCTAAAACTATCCTATCTCCTCAAGTAATTCAGAGCAAGAGGATCTAGGAGCAATTGGGAATGGTTGGATCACCTAGATAAAGTATTTCTCAGAATGCATCTGAAGGCTCGTTGCTCTTTCAGAGTTATGCTGAAATAAAGTCTATACAAGTAAACACTCAAGCAATAAGCCGAATCTCAAGATTCCCAAAGAGGCAAGGTGCTTTGTCTGAGGTGTAGGTTGAAATATAGATTACTAGAAACAAAATAAAATGATAATCCTCATCTCTAAATTCCCAAGGAGGTGTAAAACTCTATTTGAGGTGTAGATCAAAAGAAATATTATTGAAACAACAAACATGAAAGACTGAGAATTTTGGATCAAAGGTGCGTGGCTCTCCTGATTTATTATCTCAACTTCAATCAAAGATTACACTAGAACATCTAGGATAGAAAATTGTATGATGAAACAAACACACAATAGATGATCAAACTAGCTTTATAACATGACATTAAACAATAAACTGAACAAGGATTTGCATGATGAAACAAACATTCAATCTTGTTCTTACACAATGTGAACCAACACTAAATAGCAATATTGTAGGCGAAATGGCTCAGCAATTTGTTATCACAAGCAAAAGTTAAAATGCAATGAGCAAGGTTGCCCTTATTTATAGAATCTCAAAGGAGTAGGGAACCCTAAAATCTCCTTGAGTTGACATCTAGTCTTGCCAACATGAAAGAGTTATACTATGTCTAAACAAAGATAACCTAATAGTTAATTGGAAAGACTACCTTAGTTAACTGGTCTAAAACTAAAACTAGTTGGACTTGGCAACATGTAAGTCTTAATTATATGAGATTCAAATGATAACCAACATCAGTTAACTAAAACTTAACTGAAAGTTCCACCTCCACCAAGAGATATTCCCGAGGAAGAGACAAATATGCATGAAATCGGCAATCTAAACTCAAGAGTGATGTTGAGTTGATTGTTGCCTTTGACTCTATCCTTGGAGAAAATTGTGGGATCTAACTGGCTATCTACTCCAATCCATCATGAGCAAGAATTTCATATCCTCTAGGAAATCTTTAACTACCTCATCATCTGGAGATCTTCACATGCCTTAACCGTCAATTCACTGATTATCAACAACTTAAGCAATACTAGAAATATTTCCACACTTAAACTGGTAGTTCACTGACTGGTAACTCTGGCGGCTTCATAACTGGAGTGATGACCTCTATTCCTTCTACATCTTTATGCTTCTAATGCTTTTCTAGATTTTTCTCGATGGAAGAGTGTTGCACAATGAAACCGTGAAGTTTGACTGTGAACACTCTAGCTGTGAGAAATGCTCCTAAATTCATTGCGCACCCAAAGTTCCAACGATATTCAACCCTCTAAACTAGCCTTGAAAGGATATCAAGTATACGAGGTATGACACCATGTGGACTTTGAGTATCTACACCTGTCAATTTTGTCCAAATCGACTTATGGGTGTGCCCGATGCAAATCGGTGTCAACCATTTCTAATAAAATCATGAATCAAGACCGATTTGGTCTTGAATTCAGTTTGAGTGAATTACATACTGAATTTTGTTGGTGTTTCAATTAGCACCTCTGGAGTGCTTATTGGAAACAGACAGCTATTGCAAGTGTTTTAGTACTACTTTTCAAATTATAGAGAGAAAGATCTCTCTTTGTTGATGTTCTATGTAAAAAAAGGTGTACTAAGGTTCCTATCTTTTTTACTCAGTGGTAGGACACAAGGGTGCATAAACACAATGCGTCATAGCTAAGCTTTTTCTCTAGTTTCCGCATATTCTTAACTATGACTAACTAGCTTCTAGACTATCCTACCTCCTCAAGATAAACAAAGCATGAGGGTGTAGGAGCAAAATGGATGGGTGGGAACACTTGAATCCTCCATCTTTGTAGAATATGGTTGAGGCTCTGAACTCTCGAATATACGCTTGGGATAAGGTCTTATGCAAGTGAACACTCTTTACGGTAAGTTGGATCAGAGACTTGCCAAGGAGGAGGAACCCCTACTTGAGGTATAGGCTTGGAAACACCTTACTGGAATCAACAAGGTACGATGACTTGGCTAACAGGATTCCCAAGGAGGTGACGACACCTATCCAAAGTGTAGGCTGAAAGTAATTCATTAAACAACATCAAACGATATAAATCGATGACAAAATATCCAAGGAGGAGGAACCCCTTTTTGAGGAGGAGATTGAAACAATAAACTATTTGAGAACAAAGACGTTGGATCAACTCGAAACTTAGATCAAATATGCATATGCCATCTGACTTTCTTCTTCAAGCTTCACCAAAGAATTGAAAAGGTTGGGATAGTAAAGGCATGAAATCATGCACAATTACGATCAACCAACAAACTCTCATCCAAGAGTGAACAGATACAAACAAGCAAACTCTGGCAAAAATGGCACAACAATTTTGCCTAGCAAATAAAAATTAAACAAATAATGAGCCCAAGGCTCTTATTTATAGAAACTCAAAGGAGTAGGCAACCCTAAAATCTCCTTGAGTTAAAAATCAGTTCTTGCCAATCAACAAGATTTATTCTTGTCTAAAAGTAGGTGAGCAAGTAGTTAAATGGAAATCTACTTCAGTTAACTGAAACTAAACGAAAGTCAAACTGGAAGTCTACCTCAGTTGATTGACACCTAACTAAAAGTGAACCTAACTTACAAATGTGTCTCCAAAATAGGCATCCACCTTTAAAGGAGATCTGAGATCCACAAATCGTGGGAGTCAATTAGACATCCTAGATTAGTGGGATCTGACATTCATGATCTATGGAGATTTGGAGTCAACTTGGAAAGGGGCATCAAGTTGACTTCAGTCATAGTTATTGCTACTTTGGAGGGCAGGACGTCCTTCTTAAGGTGTTTGACACCTCATCACCATTGGTCAATGGTGCTTCTATTCATTTGTTGACTTTTTCATATGGAGATCGTTACATGCCTGTCAATCGTCAGCTTATCGCTTGTTAGCAACTTGATGTGTGTATCTCCTTCATTTTGCTTCCCTTGGGAGGGTTACTCTGTGTCTCTTTGTTTGTGTTTCCACTTTGAAGTGGAGAGTAGTGTAGCATTAAATGGTGGTAGCTCTGTATTGGGAATGACTACCTTCCGCATTATTTTGCAGCTTTGACATTTTTTTTAATCTTTCTCAAAGGAAGAGTGTTGTATGATGAAGTCGCGAAGCTTGATGATGAAACCGTGAACACTCTAGTTGTGAGAAATGCACATGAACTTGTTGCATATGTAAAATTCCAATGGTTACAATCCTCTAAACTAGCCTTGGAAGGCGATCAGATATATGAGGTGAAACCATTATGGAACCTGTGGACTTGTGTCTATGCCTGTCAATCTATCCAAATTGACCTCTGGGTATGCCCGACACAAGTCGATGCCAGTCGTTTTCAGAAAATCATGGAGTAAGACCATTTTGGCCTTATATTCATCTCAGGAGAACTGCATTATGAAAACTTTGAACATTGGTTGTGCACATGATGCTTGTTCTGACAAATTTTTTTGGAACTGCTAAAAATAGCCCTGCCGAGGCAACTTTTTATGAAAAAAAATCTAAGACATGGGTTTTGTTGAGAATGATTTTCTAAACAAACCCAAATCGTCAAAAATTCCAAAAAATGAGTTTTTCTATGACATGCAAGAGCCTTTCAGTGGCAGAGGCAGGGATGCACCAGAAAGTGATTTTTCTTGGAAAAAACCAACACATGGGTTTTGTTTGTGCTTCAGAGTAGAACAAACCCAGTTTGTTTATTTTTCAAAATTATGACTTTCTTTGGAAACCCTAAAAAAATAAGGGCAGTAGAGCTACTTTTCCTGGAAAAATCTAGCATGTGGGTTTTGTTGAAAATGATGTGTTGATCATATACCCAATTGGCCATATATGTGTTTATCTGTTGTTTTCTTAGACACGCAAGAAGATCCAAGACTAGGAAAGAGAAAACAGACAAGAAGAAGATTGGAAGTTATCGGTTGTCAATCTGGAAGAATTATTCCATTTGATGCAACCTCTAATAAATAGTCCCTATGTGCAATAGATCTTCAAAAATATGAAGAACAGTGAAAACCCCTCTGTCAGATCTTCAAAAATGTTAGAGAAGAAAAATATTCGTTCTTGAGCTCCTCGACCTGCAAAGAAATAATGAAGAATGGATGCTTAGCTTGAATATATGATGTTTCAAGTTGAGATTCACTAAGTATGGGCACCAACTCATGATTTAGGCCTGATTTGGAGTTCAAAAAGGTGATTTCCACTGATTGTGGAGTGTTTGGCCTCTTTTTGCCTCCAAATTTGTTAACTCAAGTCAACATTTTTCTTTGACTTCTTTTAGGTGTCCATCCTTGGGGTTTGACCATTTTCATCATTTTGGCAGGTTGAAGTGCCTTTGTTTGATCTTCGATCCTGGTTGCTCAATTGATCTTTGGCAGTTGCTGATAGATCCGTTATCGAGATGGGATTAGCCTGATGAGATATGCTTGGGAGAGATCAACTCAGAAAATCGAGTTTGAGCCTCCAGAATAAAGGGCGCCTTTCTTCAAGAGGGGCACTTTTGGTTGTGCCTTAGTCAATTTTCATTGACTATTCTTCGTTTTGGCCCTTTTAGACCCTATGCACTTTGATTTGATGTTCTTGTTGATGGATGAGTCAAATGACTCTACCTAATGGTGCATCGGGTAACTAGCTCAGTCCTGCAAAGGAAGGTTGACTTCTCAGGTTCAGACAGTAAGTTTATGCCCTTCAAGTTCAAGGGCGCCCCTGGCCAACAAGGGCACTTTTAGCTTGTTGACTGATTTTATCCATGTTTGAAACTGTCTGCTTTGATCTCTGTCATCAGATGATTCAGTTGTCGGTTTCCTTCACGGACAGTCTCATTGTCAAGATTCGTCAAAGCTGAGAAGGTCATCCTAGAGGGTAGTAAGCAATCAGGTTGAATCTATAGCTTCAAAGAAAGGTCGCCTTTCTCCAAGAGGGGCGTTTTTCCTCAGTACTTAGCCAATTTATTGGCTTGTCCATTCAATCTTCTCCTTTGGCATTTTTTGCTTCATCTTAGCATCCGACTGTTTGGCATGTCCTGTGAACATGTTGTCAGATTGATCACGTAGCTGGGAGAGAGATGGACAGATGTTATTTATATAGCAACTATTGATAGATTCATCAGATGCCTTGAACTGAGGGGCGTCCCTAGCCAGTAGGGGCACTTTTTCCATGAAGTTCTTTGATTTGCCTTGTGCATTGCTTGCAGACTCTTCATACTTCATTGACATTTCGCCAGTGATCCCTGAATCAGATGATCTCGTTGATGGTTTCGTTGATTAGCCAACACGAACGTGAAGAAGATGATTTCTTTGAAGATTTCAGGTGACTGCATTTTCCCTTTGAGATCAAAGAGAGCCTTTCTTCAAGAGGGGTGCCTTTTCAGCTTTTTGACATCATTTTGCCTTGGTAGCAAAAACGTTCACCTTTCAGAGAGCCAAATTTTGGCCTTTTTCGTTTTAAGAATCTCCTTTGTTTGAACAACATAATTTTGACCTTTTTCGCCATGGATTCTTCATTGGAGCTTTTGAAGTTTAGCTTTTAGCCCCTGGTACTGGCCAACTGCCATTAATGGCTACGGAGCTTCTAACTTTGTTCCTAAAACAAAGAGAATAGACCCACTAGAGTAAAACATGTCTTTTGATGATTTTGACTTGATCAGTGTGATCGTGAAGTCAGTTAACCCTATCAAAATCATTTTCAATTATTTCTGGGAAGGTCCTATTTTTAGGGTTTCCTTAAAAATAGGGGTATGAAACCCTAATTTTTAATTTTTTTCAAAATTTTAACCATAGGTTCCTTGACAAAAACCCACAAAGACCTTATGTTTGGTTTGACCTAAAACAAACTTTTGATGGCATTTTTACATGATTTAGCTCAATTTACGCAGAATGCCAAAAAATTAATTTTGGGTACAACAAATTTAAACTAGACTGTTGACTGTAAACACGGATATGTTTGGGCAACTTTTTTCGATGAGGCTAAAAATAGCTTCTCAAAGGGCAATTTTTTTGAATTTTTTTGAGACGTGGGTTTTGTAGAGAATGTATTTCTGAGCCGACCTAGATCATCAGAAATTTGAAAAAGTGACTTGTCCTTTGACATGCAACAACCCTTCAGGGCAGAGGTTGTAGAAGGTTGCATGGCTGCAAAGGCTATTTTTTTGAAAATTTCTAGCATATGGGTTTTGTAAGTGCTTGCATGCAGATCAAACCCAAATTCTCCGCTATTTGAAATGATGATTTTTTTCGAAAACCCCAAAAATAGGGGGCAGTGGGGTAAATTTCTCATAAAATTTTGGCACGTGGATTTTGTTGCCAATGTTGTGCTGAACATACCCATAATTTTTGTTTTTGAAAAAAAAAGACTTTTTCACCACCATGCAAAGGATCAAAAAGGGGCAATTTTCTTGAAAAATTATGGAACATAGGTTTTGTTGCCAACGTTGTGCTGAATGAACCCAGATGACCAAATTTTGAAAATATGTCTTTTTGACCACCATGCAAAGCCTTTAACTTTCAGAACAAAGTGGCTACAAATTCTAGAACATTTTGTACAAAGTAAACCCAGTTGATCATTTTTTAGAAAAAGACAAGAAAGAGAAAACCCTAAAATTTAGGGTAGAAGCTTTGAAAAAAAAGTTGATGATTTTCAAGAGAAGACGAAAAATATGAGGACCCAGATTGCTAAAATTTTTAAGGTTTTCTCTCAAAAATTGCTCTAGAAAAATCAATGTTGCAAATGCTTTCTTTTGTGCAATTTGATCATGAATCTTTGAACAAATCTGAAAAATTCCTCTTGTAGTGCCTCCAAATCCTATTTGCATGAGAAAAGATGAACTCATCTTCAACCTATGATGGAGAAAATGGACACCCAAATGCTTAATTAAATAATTTTACATGAATAGAGGCGTCTCATGTAGTTAAATCCTAAATTTATGATGAAGTGACCTCATTGGACCTCCATTTAGTCAATAGAATGAAGACTAATCCTTCAATATGTGCCAAAAATCATGCATAAGAGAAAGGACGTAGCATGCAAGAAAAATGGAGCAGTTCATAGTTCAGTTTGGAGTTGTTAACTGAAGATTGCTCATCAGTTTGAGTTCAATTCTCAAATCCCTAAATTTTAGGGCAACCAAGGCATGCACTTCACTTCAAAAATCTCCAAGTCAAAGTTGACTTTGGATGCCAAATTTCCCCAGACTTAGAAACCTTTTTGAAATTTTTCATTTTTTAGCCTTTGCAAAAGTCATCAAAGCCTCTGTTTGATCATTGTTTTTGAATGACTAACAAATCTAGTAGACTAGATGACAATCTCATTGAAGAGCGGGATCAAAACTAAAAAGGAACTTTTTGAGGTTGCAAACCCTAATTTTGACTTCTGGATCATCAAAACTCAGGGCATCCTTAGCCAGCAGGGGTGCATTTGCTCATTAGACTTAGAAAAATTTCAAGGATTTTCACCATCTCAAACTTGATTTTCACCTCCCTTCAGTCTGCATTTCTCGACACTTGACAAATCTCCTGAGTTGGCTAAGAGGTTGACTACGAAGTTGGATCAAAATTGAACATGATCTCTTAGAGGGCATAAACCCTAAAAACTGCATCTAGCATGTTAAAATCTTGGTCGCCCTAGCCAGCAAGGGAGCTTTTATTGCTAGACAACCATTTTTACAACTTTCTAATTTTGTTCTTCATGCTCCATTCTTCGTTCAATTTGTAGCTATCGACTACTGACAATTCTTCTGATCAAGATGAGATATTCAATGGAAAGCTTGAAGAATTCAGAACACAATGAATATTTTAGCAAACCTTAGCAACTACATTTGAGGTCTCAAAACCCTAGGCACCCCTGGGTAGCAGGGGCACTTTTATGGTCTGAACTCATAATTTGACTTTCACTTCCATGACTAAATCCTTTTATTTGACTCATGATTCCGACTGTTTGGAAATTCTGATTAATTCATTGACGGACTCGTTGCGAAGTGTGATCAAGTCTGAGACAAACATCTTAGATGTCATTTGCTAAAAAAGTTGCATTTGGGGCCTCAAAATTTTGGGCGCCCCTAGCTAGCAAGGGCGCTTTTCCCCATTAGTGAGTCAAATTTTGACTAATTTCATCTCCCTTCGTCTTTCCCCATTCTTCATTTGATCTTCAAATTCAGGTTTTAGATAGATCTTCTGGACTGGCTAGCAGGTTCATCGCGAAGCTGGAAGAATTCTAGAGAAGACTTCTTGGAAGTGTTCTTGGAAGTGACAATTCCCGAAAATTTTATCCATGCCTTCGAAACCTTGGGCGCCCCTGGCCAATAGGAGCGCTTTTATGCTCCAAAGTTAGAAAAATTTCAACCATTTTCACCTTTCGAAAATCCCCTCCATTGCGAAGCATCTTTCATCATAGAATCTTTTGTGATGCGTTTGAGGCTTAGATTTTGACACTTGGTATCCAACCATCTACCATTGTTGACCTCAGAGGTCCTAACTTTTCTCTTGAAAAAGTGAAATAGACCCACCAAAGCAAAACTAACTTTTTCTTGATTCTGACTTAACCAATGTGATCATGAAGTGAAATAAGCCAATTAAAATTATTTTCAGTCATTTCTGTAAAGATCCTATTTTTTAAGGTTTTTCCAAAAAATAGGAACCTAAAACCCTAATTTTCAAAAATTTCAAAATTTGCTAGTATCCTCTAGACAATAAACCCATGCTTGCTTGACCTAAAACTAACTTTTGATGACAATTTTATAGGATTTAGACCATTTTAATCAAAATGCCTTATTGAAGAATTTTTATTTTTATTTTGGGTACAACATATATTTATATATATTTCAACTACATATATATATACTTGTCATTTAATTAAATGTATATATACATACATACATATTATCATCATTTTAATATCATACTATATTTATTTATATATATATATATATATATATCAATATGTATATATAAAGTATATATATATATATCTATGTGAATACGCATATGTATGTCATGTCTAAGTATGGGTATATGTAGACATTTCTATCTATGCATGCTCATATGCATGTATCTTCATATATATGGGTTACTAGATATATATATATATATATATATATATATATATATACATATATATTTAATATATACATATACATTCATATATATTTAAGTACACAAAATATATCTCATGCTCATCAAAAATGTTTCTCTATGACTGAAATCGACTAAACAATCAAAGAGAATCAAGGAAAATCATCCAAACATTCCTATCAACCCGAAAAGCTATCACCATGATTCAACACTTATCGACACATAGCTCAATTGACTTGATAAGGCTTGTCTAACCTAGGTAGTGAGTGTGTTCGCCTATTTTGAGAGGTACATTAGTGGTTTCCATACCAACTTCCTATCTTGGGTGATACTCTCCCTCTCCTCATTGGAGGGTTTGAATCTTTCCTGCATCCAACTTAGTGCAACATGAAAAAAGTTAGCTAATCACATGAAAATCATATTCATCATATATAATTTGCATCACTAAAGCATTTAAAAAGCAATCTCGTCATATTGAATATCCATACATCTCATTCATTCATTGAAATTCATTAAGACATAATCATGTATTAAAACATATTTACTCATAGAAAGGTAATAATAATTGGTGAATACACAATGGGGTGTAACATGTATCCTCCCCTTTATGAATCATCATCCTTGATGATTTAAACTATCAAAACATAAACATAAAACATAACAAAGATTGTTTTCATGAGCTTTCAAAAGCTTGCATAACATGAGGAAATTTTTGCTTAATCTCTAAATAGTCTTCCCAAGTGGCATAATCTTTTGCATACTAGTCCCATAGGACCTTGCATTGAACAAACCTCTCTATTTTTTGTAAAACAAGGTGAAGAAAGCTTGCAATATGAACTTTAATCAACAATAATTGCAAATTTGAATCCAAAGATTAACCCTTAATATGAATGTGATTGCAGGATCAAAACAAGAAAAAGAAAACCATAACACATGAGACCATATTACGTGGAAAAATCCCTAAGGGAAAAAACTCCACCACAAAAAGAGAGAGGCAAGTATATTACTAATCCAAGAGAGACTACAATAGCAATACGCTTCTTTGAATAACTTTATAGAATCCAACAACACCCTATTACCTACAAAACTGGATGAATAGTTCTCTAGCTCAAGGCCCCAATTTATAGAAACTTGTGGGGATGAATACCGCCATGGTATCACCAAAAAAACATGCAGAAAAACCACATGGAAAACCCACTCCTACCTCCTTTCCAACCATAAAATCCACCCAAAATATCAACTTACAAATGCTCTTACAAATGTCATAAGGCATCTCTAATGCATGGGCACCTAAGAAAGGAATCTGTTATAAATGTTATCATAAACGATGTCATAGTCATCATAGAATCTTATGATAGTTGTCATAATGTCATAGATACTCTTAAAACTTATGATAGATGTCCTAACCCTCCAAAAATAGGAGATTCAAAATGGGATGCCTAGCTATTTTTGTCCTTTTCCCAGAAGATAAACAGTAACTGTAACTTTGTCTTTACATGACCTCTTTCACCACCGTTGGTTAAACAGTTTCACCTCTTATAGGTAATTTACAAAAGACATTAGGAAAACAATTAATTAAAGGATTTACAAGGTTTATGTCACCTAAATCCTAACATTCTCCCACTTGACATCATACATTTTAAATTACATCCATAGAGATACATCAACATGAAATTAAGTACAATGATCAAATCCCATGGCCTTTTCGTACTAAGAAAACTTATATGTGGTTACTAGCTTTGTGAGAGAATCTGCAACATATCTAGAGTGTCAACTTTTTCAATTAGGACCTATCCATTCTCAACCATTTCTCGCATAAAGTGATATTGAACATCAACATGCTTAGTACGAGCATGATACATAGGATTCAGCCAAACATATGAAACTCTGATTGTCACATTCGATCCTCACTATCCCACTATCAAAATCAATACCAATACCAAGTCTCTATAACCAAACAATCTCCTTAGAAGCATTAGTAGTGGCCATATACTCTGCTTCAGTGGTGGATAATGCAAATTTAGGTTGTCTTTTACTCATCCAACTCACTGCACCTCCAAACAGAGTAAAAACATAGCCACTAGTGGACCTTCGACTATCCAAGTCACCTACCCAATCTGCATCAATAAAACCCTATATGTCCAATCAATTATCAACATTATCAGTACCATGATAAACCAAACTGTTAAGTCCCACCCTAATTTCTCATCTGACTATTTGTACTTCCTATTAATTTTGTTATGTATTGTTTTGAAATGGGTAAAACAATGAAACTATGATGGCACATACAATGATGATTTATATTAGGAAGGAGTTATATATATATGCAAGGTGTTGCTTTATAATTCAATGAAGATTTGGGTACATGATACCCCGTTTCTAAAACCATGTTATAAGTTATTATTTTCCTTTGTTATATTTCAAGCAATTGATAATGTGGATTTGATCAGATGATGATTTGGATAATATCGAACTAACTACCTGATCTTGGTGAGCATGATGCAGGATAAATCAAGCCTCGACGAGACAAAGAGGGAAAACATCATCTAGTAGAAAGGGTGTACTCGAGAAGTCTCAATTTCCATCTGAGTTTGTGTTTACAATGCAAATATCGGTCAACCTTAGTTAGGGGCTTGTTCTATCTGCAGGGTGGTAAGTAGCTTTGTGTACGACGTGTCATTCCCAGCTAAGAGGTGTTAGGCTTGGGATTACTTTTTCATCTCATTACCTCCCATATTTAATTTATTTTGGTAACAAGCTTTAGAACGTTATTAAATTATCTATTTATTATATATACATATGTATACGTATACATATAAAACTTATATGCGCTTAATTTAGTTCACGCTACCATTGGTGATTTTTGTATTAAACCAAGAGCTAGGCGAATGTGGGGTTCAATTTATTCATGCATTTCACATTCTTATGGGGTATAGAATACTTCTATCGACAAGGCTTTTATTTCCTCATGGAGCTTAAAACTGATAATATCCTCTTTAATAAACAATGAGCCGACACTTACAAACACTTGCATGATTATAAAATTAAGTAATGAAATTTATTTTTGGGGTCGATGCTAGAAAGAGCGGCATTGTGGATTGTGGGGAGAGAGTTAGGCACGATAAATATAATGATTTGAATCCTTATTCCTGGGAGTTCAAAATTCTCCTCTGATTTACTCATTACCCGCATCTAATTCGGCCAAGCATATCTCTTCCTTCTTCATCGAGATAATTTTCCATGAAGGCCATACCATCTTCGGTATAACCTATCGCAGGTGATGGCACTCAATTAAACATATAACTGATTCTTGCAATAACGAAGTGGGGAATCTTATACAAATCCATAGGGGAAATATTTTCCCCCTGGGTAAATATTTCAAAATGAATCGATAAGAAGCCAAAGAATGATAACCAATTCTTGAAACAGTTTTCCATACGGGAATCACGTGAAGAACTATAAAATCTAGAATGCAAGACGTAGGGTTGGTTGGTTAGTAGAAAAAAAACAACATAGAACATACTTACCAATTTTATTCAATGAGAAATTCATATAGAGAGGAACTATAGCATTCAAAAGCAAAGTAGAACACAATGGAGTATGTTGGCTCTTTTAAATCCCAACCAAATCTTTAAGGCAGCCTATGGATTTGCCAATTCCAATAATCAGCAACCTAAAAGGGGTTGGCCAATGAACGAGAGAAAGCAATTTAGCTTTCCTCCTGCACTTCGGGTTCTATAAAATGCGGGAGGGTGATCCTATAATGTATTTATAATATTCCTTTACAAGATTCCCACATACATTGCATATTAAGCAGATATATTCTCATCAAGGACTAAATAGATGAAATCCTTCAAGAAATTGGAATTTTCTTGAGAGAATTTAAACATCTATAGGCGAGAATATCAAATAATACAAAAATTTAGCAAAGGTAGGTCAATTGAATATATATTTATGAGATTTGTTCTAGAATTGAAATACAATGAGAAAAGTGTATGTAACAGTAAAGACTAGTGTCGTATCCAAGGGTTAAGAGTCAAAACGTAATAAATTGAACTACAAGGTAGATTTAATCTAGAACATCCATAATCTTTGCAATTGCCATACAATTTACACATTTACACCCAAAATCCTTTGACTACTTACCAAATCCACATGACACAAGCATGAATCTATGACTTAACCAAATCATTTAACTCATTCATTAAATCAGAGCAACAATTAAATCATATACCAAACTGGAAGATAAATGATAATTAATGAACAGATCCTTGATCCAAATCCATTAATAACTCATGCCAAATATCAAAATGGAGAGACAACAGGCTTGAGAGATTGGAATTTCTACTCAAGTATGTTTAGAAACCACATAATTGACAAAACTCACTACTTCTACTCAAAACTCTAAGATATGGACTGTACATGCATTCTCGGTATTCTTGATTAGCACAATTTTGATCTAGACTTCAACTAAAGACCCCTGCCAAATAGCCCTAAATTCCTTTTTATGTCATCAAAGGAGCAAACAAGCATCACATTATTGGAAAATTACATTTCATTTTCCCTTCAATTCAGAATGAATTTCACTTGCATTTCATTCCCAGTCAGTTATATTTGTAACAAGAAATTTTCCCACCAAATTGAAAATATTCACCTGTGTATTTCACCCCTATAGATGAAAATAATCTCTTCCCTCGTGAAAGCCTCTTTTACTTTTCTTTGCAACCTCCATGAAAAGCATTACCAACAAATAAAGTTTTTAACCTTTGTAAGAAAGCTTTTGATTTCACTTTATCGGATAATAAAAATATTACTTGTGCCTCTCCATACAACATCAATAATTAAAAATTTTAGCTTTATCAAGTGAATAATTTAATTCACTTTCACTTTATTATACTCCGCAGTGAAACCTTTGATTACTTTCATGGAGATTCTAATTTTAAAATCACCTATGAAATAACACTTTATTACCCATGCATTGCATTTGATTTAATGCATTTAAAATTTTACTTCAACCTGGTGAAGACTTTAATTTTCCCTTGGTCATGCTGCAAAATTTAAATTCTCATGCATTTACTTCACACACCATTTTACCCATTATTTAGTCTTTCACCCTCAAAATTTGCCGTGCCCCACATTTGGCACCTCATTTAAGATTTTGCATTTCCTCAGGCACTATTTGATTTTAAATATTTTACCTTGTGTACTGCTTTCAAAATTTTCCACAGGCCCACCTCATTCTTTCCCTCCAGCCATCAATCATCCACAATGCATCACATGATGAATGAGAAAATATCCAAGCCAACCGACAATGATAGATAAAGCCATCACCAACCTATAGTGCATCGCTTGTTCAGCTTAAAAAAGGAGGCAAGAACCGACGACGAGTGACAAGGTAAAAGCCCTAATTTTCTCCTTTATTTCTCTGTTCATTGATTAACTCTTTTGATGTTCTGCAACCCTTGCTTGGCTACAACAACTCCATTAGGAACACTATTGTCTTATAATCTGACTCGATGGTGCTTCCCCCAGCTTTCATCTTAGCTTCAATACCTCAAACACAATCATCGGGCCTTCCCAATGGCTCAAGCCTTTTCAACAAATTCATTTTGGACATGGTTGGGCGCGACATTCACTGCATAAGAATTTTTTTAAAAGTTCTTGAAGCATTTTCAACCAACAAATCCATCTGGTGCATACGCTGCACCTATGGAGATTTATGAAACCATATTTACTTTCAAACGACTCTTGCCATTGATGTATAATACAGTTTACTTCCTTGTTGAATTGATCAATTTTATGACTAATTGGGTTGTTTTTGTTATTGCTCTCAATTCATTTAACTTCCTCATTATATTCAGACTTAATGGGTGGTTTCTTAAATATTTCATGCCATTGTTGCACCTAAACAAACTAACATGTACACAAATGCTTTGTAAAATTATTAACATTTTAATATGTTAACCAATTGCCAAGTTTTAGCAAAACATCAACACTCCCTCTCAGCTAGGGAGGATACTTCCAGCTACAAAAGACATATCACCTCATCATGATGAAGGAGCTCATCACCTCATCGTGAAAGCAAATAAGATATCACCTCATTGTGATATCAACCATCATGGCTACCTCCATAGATGGTATGCACAAGTGCTCATCACTCAATGTGATGTTGTCACCTCACCGTGACTTTCACCATGGCTCTCCCAGAGGGTGAATTACATTTTACATCTATACAACAATATCTCCTTGAATAAAAATGAGGAGTGCACATCTAATTATGATACATGATACATCATAATATGATACAATGCAAGTACAATAGTAACAATCCATGTGAATTGGTACAAATGCAGATGTTTTCAATCCAAAAGAAGTCACCACAATCATTGACAAGGAGAGGGAACCCAATGGAGAACAATTCACTTTCAACCCAACCATGTGGAACCCAAAGGTCCACCCCGTGTGCTAGGAGATAGCAAGGGTCCCACCAACATAATCAGGCAATGAAAAAAGACAACACAAGGTTGACAAGACATCAATGTACAAGTAGAGATCAACATTAAACAATAGTGACATTACTTCCAGAGGTGCATAAACATCCAAGGGAAAATAAGAGACAAAGGATTACCAACTTGTCGTAGGAGGAGTGTCATCATTTACTTCAAATTGTATCAATTTTTTCGTAGCCTAATATTTTCCATTATTTCATTTATTTAACCATCTTACAAACAACAATATTACTTGTATGAAAATTCAATATTCAATTATAAATCCAAATTAATATTCAAACCTCATAACCTAATATTGTATCAATTTTAAATCTGAAATTGTAAATTTAATATTCAAACCTCATACATTTTCACTGGAAATGCACAGTGCGCCAATCACCGCAGAATGACATTTGAGCCTTGTTTTAAAATGTGTTGAATAGTTCTTGGATTCTTTCTTAAATGAAGCTCATCACTCAAACAATAGCATTGCTAGCATCACTGGTTGCTTCCTCCAATCTCATTCAAAACTGGTGATGAGCTATGGTTGTTTTGTCGTGCACAGTGAAAGTCGTGAAAGTCATGTCTCAGCCAATCAAAAGCAAGAATTAAACTTGCTTATGATTAAAACATTTGAAATTCATTTTATATTTGCCCTAAATTCCCCTTTAAAAAATACACAATATTTGAAATATTCACAATATTTTAAATATTAGCATTTGAGAACATTAGAAAATAGGCAAATTTTAATTATGGTTGTAGGTCAAATGGATAAATTTATTGTGGGAAAACCAGAACACCTGGAGCCAATATTTTTTGCATGTGGCCATAATCAATTATTTAGAGAAAACCCATTTCCTCCAATTTTTCCCAGCCCTTAAAATTCAAGTACCTCCTTTGTAAACTGGCCCTCGGGACGCATTCGCTGCAACAGAAGTACATTAAAATAATGTATCGAATGACCTCCATTTTTGATGAAAATGGAGTTGTATAGGTTTTAGACCGAAAAAAAAAAATGGGTTGTAATTAAAATTGCAAAATTTGAAACTTTACAGAACACCCTATCACGATCAATTTTTTTTAAAATAACCCATTAGAATTTATCCTGAGACCCTGAAACTGAGCAGGAATGCACAAATTTGATCCAATAATGGATTAAAAAGACAGTTCAGCAAAAGAGATCCTGAGATGAAAGATATTAATCAAAAAAGTTGCTTACTCAAGCATTTCTGCATCTACACTTGTTCAGAACCAATCAGAGCTCTCAAAGTCACCACTCTGAAAAAATATCAAACCATCTTCTTGGGGCTGCCACTAGGCATACAAGATCATTTAGGTATACTGAGCATGTGTACAAGAGTACTTAGCTTCAATCATCATTTTTCACGAGATATTGAAGGTCAAAGTTAACCACCTTGAAGAGTTTCAGAAAATGCAGGTACAAAACTGAATAAATTATGTTTGGTTTTGGCCTGGTAAAAATAGTAAATTTGATCACGAGGCTCTAAAAATTGGCATGGGAGCACATTTAGGTATGAAGAATGGAGAGCAGCAATATTTTTTACTTCACGATCATCCATTTGCAAAATGCAAGCTCGAATGAGAGGCAACTTTGCAAAATTGAAAGTTTGCAAACAGTAGAAAAGTGCCAAAACCCTTTAGCTTTTCTTTCCAAAACTATATCAAAACTCATCATGGGAAGCTGAAAATTGACATGAATGTTCATATATGACATATAAGTGAGCTTGCAAATGGGTTTTGTATGAGAATCAACTGGCTTCACATTACGACCCCCCAAAGTAGATCATCTGGGCATAATTTTTTTGGTGCACTTCTGAGTGTGCAAATGCAAAATTTCCAATATGGGCATCTCAAATTTTCAAAATTTTGAGAGTGCCACCAATGGATCTGACTGGGGATGTATGCCCCTTGTGGACATAGCAAGAATGCAGATCTCTGGAGAGTAGACCAAATACTGAGTCCATTGGGTGTTCTGAAACTTCTCCCTTATTGAACCCTTTTTCAACTTCACTTGGTGACCCTAGGCCACCAAATTAAAAAGGGGAGTCAATTCTTACCCCAGTCAAACACCAATATGTTGAATTATTTTATCTCCCTCAACCCATTCTTGCCTCTATCACACCACAACAACATGAGTGACTGCATTTCTGCAAAAATAGGTATCAAGCTGCCTTTATACAAGTGGAAACTTGCTCTCTGTTTGTCTTCATTATCATGTGGCAGCCAAATCACATAGACCATATCACTACCACTCTCTCCATTTTTTGATTGTGTAACAAGTGGCAACATTTGAGGATAGTGATCAAGACCACATGAAAACACAGTCTTATTGTTTTGACTAACCGCCTCAAAATGATCAT
The DNA here is from genome assembly GCA_007115665.2 of Sequoiadendron giganteum. Classification (NCBI taxonomy): domain Eukaryota; kingdom Viridiplantae; phylum Streptophyta; class Pinopsida; order Cupressales; family Cupressaceae; genus Sequoiadendron; species Sequoiadendron giganteum. The sequence continues at coordinate 477,702,719 of CM021103.1, read as the reverse complement.
GCTCATAGGAGATATCATGGCTGAAAAACAATATGCAATCCTCTTGTGTGGTGAACAAAAAATGTTCACTCATTTTTAACTCTTTCAATTGGATTACATCACAAGTAAGTTCTTCATCATCCCAACAGCACAACCCAAACACATCATCATATGTTTCAAGATTCTAAAAATCAGAATTATCAACACCCAAAGTATTTTCATCTTCATGCAAATCATGGCATTCAGCAAAAATGTCAACCTCCAATACATAAGCAGTGTTCTCTATCTCAGGCTCACACATGATGTCAAATTTATTCTTCAGACCACTATGCAATTCCATATGGGATGTCTCAAAGAAAGATTCAGATAATTCAAAATTTAAGCCCGGGCCAAAAATTTCACATTGATTTTTCATAACATGTTCAATGTCTGGATCATTTTGAATGCCATCACTTTCAAGATTAACATGGTCATCAAAAAGACTTTCATATGTGCTAGCAACCTCATGTGAACTTTTAGCTAATAGGCATATTGACTTATGTGCCAAAGACTCACTATTATCTAAAAATTGTTCATCATCAATAGAGCCAGGACCTTCATTCTCTTTCACATCACTATACTCCTTATTCAAAACAAACATGTCCATTTGCATATCATGAAGACAAGAAACGTCATCAAAGAAAGATCTATATTCAAGTCCATATTGACTAATATCACACCCATTGTTATTTGCATCATATGGCTACTCTATACATTGATTAAAAGGTTTTGCAATTTCAACATAATCTTCCTTAATGTGCACCTCATCATCCTTTCCATATATAGCCAAAATTTCCAACTCTACTACATATAAACAATCATGGGCAGCTGGAACATAAGCATGTTCATCAACATCTTCATCATTTCTAGCACTATGTTCAGGATCAGCAAATTGAACACACATATGCTTATCTTCAAATTCTTCATAATCAATAAAATTGACATGCTCCATTGATAAAAAACCCAAATTACATTCCAAATGTGCATCAAGTGCAATTTGATCATTCACTTAGAGACAAGTAACTTCATCAATATTTATATCTTTGCATTCTTTAGGTGAAGAAAGTAACTCTGGATCATCCCTATAGGAGCATTCATAATCAGAAAAAGAGCAATTAGTTTGGTTGTCATCATAAACCTCATCACAAGAAGACTCTTCACTACATAAACCATGCTCAGATTTTTTAGAGTGAGTGCCTGAACTTTTATCTTCAATGTGTTGATCACTAATTTGTGATGATATTTCAGTAACACTTGCATTATCTTCACTAACCAAAACATGACATGGAATGAAATCTTGCATCTCTTTTACTTCTTCATCACCCAAGATATTGCAAGAAGAATTTTCATGCATATCTATTTCGTCATCATACCATGTATCTTCATCTTCATCACTATTGCACAGATCTACACATGTGTTGATTGTGAGTTGATTAGAATCAACATCCTCATTCATACAACATAGATCTTCATTTTTTGACACACTCTTTTCATTCTTGTGTATCATGTTATGATTTTCCTCAATAAGACAACTGCTATCTTCATTTTGAGACATCACATTTTGTGTATAAGTGCATTGGGATGCTTCAATAATATTTATCCAATTAGGCACCTGGTCCAGGCTATGAAGCTTCAATTCCTTAGGCAAGGCACTCAGCCCAGAATCATAGATTTCACAAAATAGATCAATACACATTGAATCTTTAGGTCTGAAATTTACGGGGACTTTCAACAAGGCTTCCAAAAACCTTGAGAAAAAATCAAGTGATGTTTCTCCTTTGTGTCTTTTCAATTTAGACAATCCTTGAACAAAATATGTTTCATGAACATCACTCAAATTTTGATGACATTTAACATGGAACTCACTATGACCAGCATGTTGTGATGATGGAGAAACTGGAGCAACAGTAGCATTACCATCTTAACAAGCATTTGTATTATCTGATCCATGAGTTCTATTTACATGAGGTGTGTTAGGATGACCAACACTCACAACCCTATGTCCTTTTATCATTGAATACCTCAAGTTGTTCTCAATATCTATAGCAATTTGATATGCTTGATGCAGAGTTGTAGGTTCTTTATCTCTTAATAAATAACTCATCTTTTTGTCAAATTCTCCCAAGTACACGACCAAACATTCAACATCATTTGGTCTTATGCTTTTAGGGATATCTCTTATGATCTTTGAAAATCTGAGATTAAAAGAGGGGACTAATTCGTCTTCTCCCTTCTCCATGTTCATGAACCTTTTTCTTATTAAGACTGGATCAATCATTTCACCAAACCGCTCCATGAACACTGCCTTAAACTCCTCACAAGAATGTATAGAAGATGTTGGTAAATAAGAGAACCAATCTCTTGCATCTCCTCTTAAGTACTGAACAAATAGCCTCATGATCACATCCTCGTGATCTACCTCATAGTCATCCATCACATTATTGAATTCTTATAGATGTTTGTTTGTTGATTCAGACTTATCACCAATGAAATTTGGTAATTTATCTTTGACTTTAGCTGGAATGACATTCGGGTAACCACTGATCTCATTGAAATTGATGGCTCTGTACCTTTCAGTGTTGGAACTTCTCTGATAACTTGGCTAGGACTGATCACAAACCATGGTTGCACCAAGAACCATACAAGAATGCATACATTGATGCATTTTGACATGTCTTTGCACATTTTAAATATCAACTCTAAAGTTGATCATTCATTGTCCTATTTCTAGATTTTATCGTGACCTTAAAATATCACAATGCATAACTCAAATGCATCTAAGCCTAAGATCCATTTAGTGGGAAAATTTCAAGAACAAGCATACTTCTCCACATAATACATAGGCTGCAAATTATAATTCAGAAGTACGCAAACTCAATATTACTATTCTTTCCCTTTTTTAGTGCTATTTCACTTAATAGGGAACCAAGTTTCTTTTCAAAACTTTCAAATATGGTTTTCATACAAAATTTTATTGAAAACCAAAAGTGAAGAATACTTGGAAATGTTGCAGTTGCTGCAAATTCTTCTTCCTGACTGGAAGTACTGTAGATCTAGAATTTTTCTTCACATCTTCATTAGGTTCTTTTGACAGAGTTGCCACATCTCTTCACAAAGGACTGAGCTTCAAACAATATGAAGCCCTTTCACAGATAAATTTATTTTTTAGTTCTTTTTACCAACAGAGCACCACAGATCAAGAAACTTTCAGGTTCACCTCAACAATTTCTTCTCCAGGTTTGAATTCCTTCAATATTTGAACCAAATGTTCAGATATGCAAATAATTTGACTCTATAATTGAACAGTCTGCACTTGGAGATTCAAAGTTCTCCCCAGTAGAGTCACCATTTTGTTGGCTCTTTTAAATCCCAACCAAATCTTCAAGGCAGCCTATGGATTTGCCAGTTCCAATTATCAGCAACCTAAAATGGGTTGGCCAACGAACGAGAGAAAGCAATTTAGCTTTCCTCTTGCACTTTGGGCTCTGCAAAACCTGGGAGGGTGATCCCACAATGTATTTATAACATTCCTTCACAAGATTCCCACAGAACATTGCATATTAAGCAGATATATTCTCATCAGGGACTAAATAGATGAAATCCTTCAAAAAATTGGCATTTCCCTGAGAGAATTTAAACGTCTACAGCCGAGAATATCAAATAATACAAAAATTTAGCAAAGGTGGGTCAATTGAATATATATTTATGAGATTTGTTCTAGAATTGAAATACTAGAAATGAGAAAAGTGTATGTAATAGTCAAGACTAGTGCCACATCCAAGGGTTAAGAGTTAGAACATAATAAATTGAACTACAAGGTAGATTTAATCACGAACATCCATAATCTTTGCAATTGCCTTACAATTTACATATTTACACCCAAAATATTGTGACTACTTACCAAATCCACATGACACGCATGAATCTATGACTTAACCAAAGCATTTAACTCATCCATCAGATTGGAGCAATAATTAAATCATATACCAAAGTGGAAGACATGATAATTAATGAACAGATCCTTGATCCAAATCCATTAATAACTCATGCCAAATATAAAAATGGAGAGACAACAGGCTTGAGAGATTGGCATTTCTACTCAGGTATGTTCAAAAACCACATAATTGACCAAACTCACTACTTCTACTCAAAACTCTAAGATATGGATTATACATGCATTTTAAGTGTTCTTGATTAGCACAATTCTGATCTAGACTTCAACCAAAGACCCATGCCAAATAGCCCTGAATTCCTTTTTATATCATCAAAGGAGCAAACAAGAATCACACTATTGGAATATTAAATTCCATTTTCCCTACAATTCAAAATGAATTTCACTTGCATTTCATTCCTAGGCATTATATTTGTAACTGGAAATTTTCCCACCAAATTGAAAATCTTCACATGTGTATTTCACCCCTGTAGATGAAAATAATCTCTTCCCTCGTGAAAGCCTCTTTTACTTTTATTTGCAACCTCCGTGAAAAGCATTACCAACAAATAAAGTTTTTAACCTTTGCAAGAAAGCTTTTGATTTCACTTTATCGAATAATAAAAATACTGCCCATACCTCTCCATACAGCATCAATAATTAAAACTTTTAGCTTTATCAAGTGAATAATTTAATTCACTTTCACTTTATTATACTCGGCAGTAAAACCTTTGATTACTTTCATGGAGATTTTAATTTTAAAATCACCCAAGAAATAACACTTTATTACCCATGCATTGCATTTGATTTAATGCATTTAAAATTTTACTTCAACCTGGTGAAGACTTTAATTTTCCCTTGGTCATGCTGCAAAATTTAAACTCTCATGCATTTACTTCACACACCATTTTACCCATTATTTAGTCTTTCACCCTCAAAATTTCCCATGCCCCACATTTGGCACCTCATTTAAGATTTTACATTTCCTCGGGCACCATTTGATTTTAAATATTTTACCTTGAGTACTACTTTCAAAATTTTCCACGGGCCCACCTCATTCTTTCCCTCCAGCCATCGATCATCCACAATGCATCGCGTGATGAATGAGAAAATATCCAATCCAACTGATGATGACGGATAAATCCATCGCCAACCTATAGTGCATCACTTGTTCATCTTGGAAAAGGAGGCAAGAACCGACGACGGGCGACGAGGCAAAAGCCCTAATTTTCTCCTTTGTTTCTTTGTTCATTGGTGAAATTTTTCGATGTTCTACAACCCTTGCTTGGCTATGATGGCTCCATTAGGAACACTATTGTCTTATTATTTGGATCGATGGTGCTTTCCCCCAGTTTTCATCTCAGCTTCAATACCTCAAACACAATCATCGGGCCTTCCCAATGGCTCAAGCCTTTTCAACAAATTAATTTTGGACATGGCTAGGCGCGACATTCACTGCATAAGCATTTGTTTACAAGTTCCTGAAGCGTTTTCAACCAAAAAATTTATCTGGTGCATACGCTGCACCTATGACAATTTATGAAACCATATTTACTTTCAAACCGCTCCTGCCACTATTGTATAATACAATTCGAACCTTATACATTTTCACTGGAAATGCACAGTGCGCCAATCACCACACAATGACATTTGAAACTTATTTTAAAATGTGTTGAATAGTTCTTGGATTCTTGCTTAAATAAAGCTCATCTCTCAAACAACAATATCATTGCTTGCTTCCTCCAATCTCATTCAAAACTAGTGCAAGTGAAAGTCGTGAAAGTCGTGTCTCAACCAATCAAAAGCAAGAATTAAACTTGCTTATGATTAAAACATTTGAAATCCATTTTACATTTTCCATAAATGCCCCCTTAACAAATACACAATATTTGAAATATTCACAATATTTTAAATATTGACATTTGAGAACATTAGAAAATAGGCAAATTTTAATTATGGCTATAGGTCAAATGAAGAAATTTATTGCGGGAAAACCGGGACACCTGGAGCCAAGGTTTTTTGCATGTGGCCATAATCAATTATTTAGAGAAAATTGATTTACTCCAATTTTTCCCAGGCCTTAAAATTCAAGTACCTCCTTTGTAAATTGGCCCTCGGAACATGTTCGCTGCAACAGAAGTACATTAAAATAATGTATTGAATGACCTTATTTTTTTATGAAAATGGAATTGTATAGGTTTTAGACCAAAAAAATAAATGGGTTGTCATTAGAATTTCAAAATTTGAAACTTTACGAAACACCATTTTTGGCCCTATCGCAATCAAAAAATGATTAAATAACCCATCAGAATTTATCCTGAGACCCTGAAACTGAGCAAGAATGCACACATTTGATCCAAGAATGGATTGAAAAATATGGTTTGGAAAAAGAGATCCTAAGATGAAATATATTAATCGACAAAGTTGCTTACTTAGGCATTTTTGCATTTGCACCTGTTCAGAACCAATCAGAACTCTCAAAGTCACCACTTTGAAAAAATATCAAACCATCTTATGGGGGCTTCCACTGGGCATACAAGCTCATTTAGGTATATTGAGCATGTGTGCAATAGTAATTAGCTTCAATAATCATTTTGCACGAGATATTGTAGGTCAAAGTTAACCACCTTGAAGAGTTTGAGAAAATGCAGGTGCAAAACTGAATAAATTGTGTTTGGTTTTGGCTTGGTAAAAATAGTAATTTTGATCATGAGGCTCTGAAACTTGGTATGGAAGCACATTTAGGTATGGATAATTGAGATCAGCAATCTTTTTGACTTGACGATCATCCATTTGTAAAATGCAAGCTCGAACGAGAGGCATTTTTGCAAAGCTAAAAGTTTACAAACAGCAAAAAAGTGCCAAAACCCTTCAGCTTCGCTTTTCAAAACCCTGTCAAAACTCATCATGGGAAGCTAAAAATTGACATGAATTTTCATAAATGACATATGAGTGAGCCTGCAAATGGGTTTTGTATGAAAATCAATTGGCTTCACGTTACGACCCCCAAAGTAGGTCAGTGGAACGAATTTTTCTGGTGCACTTTTGAGTGTGCAAAGGCAAAATTTCCAATATGGGCATCTCAAATTTGCAAAATTTGAGAGTGCCACCAGAGTATATGACTGAGGAGCTAAGATTTTACAAGCAAAGGTCGCCTTTAGCTAAGAAAATTCGTTCTCTAAGTCCTGAACCAGCTGTTGTCATTGATAGACCTGTGCTTCAGGTAATCAAATTTAGTGCCTTTTCATTTTTATTCATCAAAGCATAAAATTCAATCTCCTATGTTGAAGCTTTATGGAGTAAAAAAAATTTGGTGATTTCGATAGGAATTGCTTTTTATTTATGCGCTAGTAAGCTCTGAATGGGCTACTGATCTCATTATGTTTATTTTTCTTTCCTTCATACCATCTTGGTTTATTTTCTTTTCTCTGTTCCCTACCTCTCCATGTAGGGGTCATGTTGAACCTAATAAGTTTTGAAGATGTCCTTGGCTAGGACGAAAGGATGGGGAAATTCCTTGTAATCTTGAGAATTTTTATTTAAGAAGTCTTCCTGTGAACCATTTGAAGCAAATAGAATAAAAGGTGTAGTTTACAACCAAATATTTTAGATACTTCCATTTTCAAGAAAGACTTGTATGCATCTTTGTTCCTTAGAGACTTAGGTTATGTCAACTATATATTCCACATGATGTTATTCTGGATAGTTTCAATCTCTTTAAATCTTGTTCAACTCGAATCTTTCCAAGTTGCTCTTTCTTAACCGTTCACTTGTAGGGAGTCTTGGAATCCAGTACACTACCTGAATCTTTATAATTTGAACTCAAATAAAATGTTGACCAAATGTCAAAATAACAACTCAAAGAGGGTTTGTCGGGCCTTAATCCTGCTAGTTCTTTTATGTTGTCTTGAAGTGTTTAAATAATAGGGTAATATGATTAAACTAATACATAAGCTACAAAGAATCAAATACCCTTGCTTAAAATTCAATTAATATGATAAGACAAAAGGGGCCTCTAGGGTAATGTGCTTGTACTCAAAATACCCAGGAGTGAGTATGGTGATGAGCTCTGGCCCTTAAGACATAAATGGATAAAGAGGACAACAACCCCAAAATGAAACATGTAGCTATGTACCAGGCAGAACAGAAAATTCCTAAGGCCTAGTTTGTATGTGGAAATTGGACATAGGCGGGACAGAGAGTCAAAGCCTTAGTTTATATTTTGAACTCAAACAACGGACAAGGCAACTAGTTCAAAAAATAAAAATATAAAATATAAACCCTAGTAGAGGAGATAGAGCATGTTAATCGGGCATGACAAGTAGTCTAGAAAGCCCTAGTCAATCGCCTTTCCAAGTCGAGCAGGGTGATGAACTAAGATTGCACTTTTGTAGTGAGTACAGTAGTACTAAAACTATCGCCATAGTGGGTGCCATAGGCAAACGTGCACTTGTTTGTTCACAATACCTCATATGCCTAATTAAACTAGAACTAACGTACTTAGTAGGAAGGTATCCTTGGTAGTGTGTCAGGGTTAGTTGGGTAGGGGTACACACCAGAGCTCAAATGGAAAATGAGAAAAAATTGTGTGCTACCTTTCATTGAAGGGCAGGGCCACTTCTAGTTAGGAAGTGTGTGGGGGACCGCTTGAGTCCGTGGTTGGAGGAAAAGAAATTGGATAATATTTTCCCTCTGGCCAGTGGCATGTCGAGTCTTAGATAGCACAAGAACCAAATGAGGTTAACTGACTTTTACTCTATCTGCTCTATATTTAATTTGAATAGTATCATGATGTCATTACTGTCTTATTTTCTCATTTACATATGTAGACACATAAAAATGACCAAGGCCTGCAAGCACTATTTTACCACTTTTTGTCCTAGCATAATTATGACTTTTAATTATGTTTCTAACCCACTTTCAACTATTTATTAAATAATTCACAATTATTTAATTAATTCATGATTATTAAATAAATAAATCTTATTTATGTATTTAATATGTCACTAATTATCAAGTCTTCTCACAATTAAATAAAGTTCTCAATTTATTTAATTAATCTTTATCATTAATGTCCTCTTGATTATTATATAGATATATTTATTTAATATGTCACTAATTCTTAAATCCTCTCTTAATTAAATAGATTCATTAATTTATTTAATTAATTAACTACCTCTTCTAAATTAAATAATTATTTAATTGCTTTATGTGACACTTCCATCTTTTTAAATAAAACAATTTATTTAAAAATGTCTCACATGGTTAACTGCCTCTTCTTTTTAGTAATTAATTTTAAATTAATTACTTATTATCTCACAAAATCCATATTTTGAATTAATTTTAATTCTAAATGGAAATATTCCTCTACAAATCAAGTAATTGCTAAAATTACTGATTTTCTAAAATCTCATCTTTTTATCTTTTGATTTTTACTAATTTCATCTCAATGTCACGTTTATTCTCCATCATTGATTTAATTCCCTAAATTAAATCTTGTCCACATATTTGGGAATTTTACCCTAACCCTAATTGAGAGTTGTCATTTTGAATCTTGACCTTTGGTTCTAGGGCATTTTCCCAATCTCTCATCTCATCCGTCCGTTCAAGATTGCATTTTCTATAAAATGGCAATCTTCTCTTCATTTTCGATGTCTCATATTATTATCTCTTATTTATCATCTCTTAGAAATCTTAGAATCTTAATCTCTTGCATTTTTAATATTGTTATTTTCATTGTTTGCATCTAAAATTAAGT